>OY282559.1:286502089-287002089 GCA_958295665.1 Tipula vernalis | reverse complement strand
AATATCGGATTGTCTTCATCACGATACTGTAGCGGTTCACTTATTCATTGAAAAATTGATGCACTTCTTGAAAACTAAAATATCCAGTTTATCTAAAGTTTATTATATTACCGATGGTGCAGTCACGCATTATAAAAATAAGAAAAATGTTATAAACATCATAAAACACCAAGACGATTCTGGAGTTGACTGTGAATGGCATTTTCATGCAACAGCTCATGGAAAAGGTCCATGTAATGGAATAGAGGGTACCATCAAAAGAATGGCATCCAGAGCTAGTCTCACAATGGAATACGGCAGTACAATAACCAATGCAGATGAATTATTTAAATGGGCTAAAACGTTGAAGACAGATATCAATTTTGGATTTTGTTCAGACGGAGAACATAAATCCAATCAAATCAAACTTGCAACTAGGTTTGAAAATTTAAAAACAGTAAAAGGAACTCACGGTTTTCACGCAGTAATTCCAACAGAAGATGGCTTTTTGAATTGTAAAAAAATATTCTAATTCTGACGATTATCTTAAATTTAAATTGTGATTTTTAATTTGAATAAGATCTAATTTTAAACAATAAAGTAAAATTATCTTTGGGGTTAAAATTTTAAATATATGTAATGAAATTTGAATAATAAATACTAATAATTTAACTTAACTGTTGGTTTTGTAAACAATTCCAAAACACTGAGAAATATCTATTCAAATATAGTTTTTCCATATAAAAATGAAATACTGCTCTTACTAAAACGCATTTTGCAAGAATACAAAAAATAACGGAGTTCCAGTTTTTTGATATGTTGTAGAACATTAATTGTCGAATTATTTAAAATAAAAAAAAATAAAAAAAAAAATGTCTTTTTGAGAAAATTGAAAAAGAACATTTTGGCGGGAAATTTAAAGAAGAAGAAATTAAACAAAATACTATTTTTATATTTTTTTATGATTCACTATTAACTTACCTTTAAAATAAGCCCAAAATTATAATTATCGGATAATTAGTTTTCTTTTTATTGCCATATAATACAACATCATGATTATCATGTTTCTCAAAATTTGACACCCTGTATCTTCAACAATAACAACAAAAAAACAAAGTATTTCAAAATTTTTGTTTTAATCAAGGCTACACATTCAAGACATAAAAACCATAAAATTAAAACATGACTTATGGCTCCATATAGTGACTTTGTGATTTCACGTATTTTTCACCATATATGTATATATATATATATATATATATATATATATATATATATATATATATATATATATATATATATACATATATATATATACATTATATCTATATATATATATATATATATATATATATATATATATATTATATATATATATATATATATATATATATATATATATATATATATATATATATATATATATATATATATATATATATATATATATATATATATATATATATATATGTATATACATATATATATGTATATACATATATATATATATATATATATATATATATATATATATATATATATATATATATATATATATATATGTATATATATATATATATATATATATATATATATATATATATATATATATATATATATATATATATATATATAAATTATATTAATGTAGTACTTATAATATTTAATAAAAAATTTTTTAAGTGCCAAATTTATTATTTGAACTTAAAATTTAACTTTTATATGTGTGCTAAAATGATTTGCTGTAATATGTACTGGGGGGTATTTGCGGTCCAGCTAGAACAAAACACCAAATAAAAAAAAATTTTGAACCAATATCGCGGAACAATACATTCATCCAATAGTTTGAGCTAGCTCTGCTAAAATAGCTTTTTGTAGATATTCCTTATTTAGATAAAAAATATATCTCTACTTTAAGTACGTATATTATTTAGTACAAAGCTAAACTTTGATTTTTAAATGCACGTAATATTTCTAATAAATTTTCTAATACTTCTGTTGAATACTAAATTAAAAATTCGCAGTGGGCGTGGGTTGCGTCGTCTACACGGCCGTAGGTGTTTTGCGTGATAACCTTTATACACAGTGCGAGTAATGATCGACTGAATATATTTGTTATTTTAATTTAAAATAATTTAACTGCCACTGTTGCGTAAAGAAGCAAATGTTGACACTAGAATTGCTGCGATCAGATGAAGCGTTGCTTCTCTAAAGGGCTATCAATCAATGTAAATCACTATTTTGTAGATTTTAATTTTAATTTAAATTTATGTGGAGATTAAATATTTTAATTTAAAATAAATTATCAGCGACAGGTTTTCTACGGACAATTTGACACTAGAATGCCTCCGATCAGATAAGCCGTTCTCCCTTTACAGTGCTCTCAATCATTGTAATTTGCTATTTTTTAGTTTTAATTTGAATTAAAACTTATGTGGAAATTAATTATTTTAATTTTAAATAATTTAACCGCCACTATTTCTTTACGCAAAATTTGACACTAGAATTGTTCCGATTAGATAAGGCGTTGCCTCACTAGAGTATACTCAATCACTAAAAATTGCTATTTTTTCGATTTTAATTTTAATTAAAATTTATGTGGAGATTAATTAATCCAGTTTAAAATAAATTATCTGCCACAGTTTCTTTACGTACAAATTGACACCAGAATTGCGCCGCTCTCTCTGCAGTGCTCTCAAGCATTGTAAATCGCTATTATGTACTTTGTAATTTTAATTAAAACTTACGTGGAGATTAATTATTTTAATTTAAAATAAATAGCCCACCACTGTTTTTGAACGCTAGAATCACCACTGTTTTTGAACGCTAGAATTGTTCTTGCTCTCTCTTTCTACAGTGGTTCAAGCAAATCGCTCGAAATGAGAGGTTCGCGGCGCGGCTTTCCTCACCGCCAGATGACGTTATTGCGATAATATTATGCGTAAAGCCTAAGGGCCAGCCTAAGCAATCATATATTTAAATTAAAGGTAATACTTATTGTTGATAAGTAATTGCCCACGACCAAGGGCAAAATTTCGTGTCACTTCCGGAACATGTAGTGTAAGACGTTACCACGTCAAGAGTTGTGGTCCCATAACCTTATATTTTCCCATTTGGAAATTTCCACCCCTCCTCCCCCCCTCGTTGCGTAGCTTCTTTGCTTAGTGTAAAGACAATTACTTTGTTTTACTGGTAGTCCAATTTTAGCGAGTATAGGTCTACTGACCTACTTCGTTAATAAATCACTTACAAAAAAAAAAAAGATCACTTACAGCTAAAAATTCTTCAACAAAAGCTACTCTCTCATTTGTATCATTCACCACTATTATGATTGACGAGTCGATCGACAATCGACGCGACTCATTGCGTTTTCGTTCTTTCATTTGATAAAAACAATACGAAAAAGGAAAAGGCAACTCAGAGTGGTGTCGATTGTCGATCGACTCGACAATCATAATAGGGGTGATTGTTTTGCCATATATAGTCCTGACTCATCGCTACACATACAGTGCGTGTCAAAATATTCCATAATCTTAAGGATTTCTTTATCATTATTTATGACTGCGATGGCTGCTTTTCAATATCATTGTTCTCACTCAATGGTTGTTTATGTGGCTAACCCACCTATTTTGCCCTTTATCGAGGTTCTTGAATACAAATTTCATGAACTGCACATTGTCTAATTTCATGTCCAAGAGCCTTTGCATTTTGCTTATTCAGTGGACAATCCTCAATTGACAAGGGTTTTTATTTTTACCCATATCATTAATTGTTTGCTTTCTTACAGCAAATACATTATGGAGCCTCAATTTTTGCTGAGCAAGCTTTTCTGTCATGACTGCCTAAGCTGCAATGACGGCAAATTTCATGTTGTGCTTATAAGGGCAATTCTCGTAGTCTTCTCGTCTCAATGTAGTTACTCTTTTACCAGCTTTTGGTCTAGTTTAAGGTCTTTGTTTTGATTACACTATAGTTTTATTTAAAGATTGCCTCCTGAATATTTTTAATCGTTTCACACGTTTTTCTGGTAGTGTAGCCACCAGCCCGGCATTCGACAATTTACCCAATGATGTCCATCTAATTGTCCAATTATCCGCGCGTAAAGTTCCTCCGACAATCGAGTGTGTTTGAGTTGAATCATTTTCTGTACCAAATTCAATTTGCCTTTGACCTAATAATTTTAATTTGTTTGGTTACTTTTTGTTTTGTGGCCCTTGAACCGGCTATCAGGTTTAAGGGCTATCTTAAAGGTTAGGTCTTCAATTGTAATTAATTACAAGATACTCTCAGGCAGTTAAGATTCAAGTATAAAGCTTACGGCAATTTAAAAACAATTATAAATTCTAATTTTAAGGAAGTTTATAACATCAAACTATCTTAACTTGAAAAAATATTGGTAATCATTTTGTTAGGCATTTAAAATTTTGAGTTTCATCAACAGCTTTAAACAGAAGTTTGAAAAATCAACAAAAACATAAAATAAAATTTAAATGATTTTAAAATTCAAAATAAAACGATCGAAAAGCATTTATATTGTCTATCAACAGAACTATGTTAGTTGATCCCATTTACATCGCATTTGAAGAAATAGCCAAATTTCATCCTATTCCGGAATTTTATCAAAACAGATAGACCTACAATAATATGTCCATAAAACTGCAAAATGGTAGCGAACAAAAAAATATGATGTACATATATTTATTAATCAAATATTTTCCTTACTGTCATGATCACGTATCTATCTAGCAATAAAGCTTTTAAATTTCGAAAAATTCTTACTAATATTTTTCCAAACAATTCTCGACAAATCATCTAATCAATCATTCTGTTTTAAGATAACAAAAATAAAATAGAAATTGTATACAGACAACAAAAAACCATTATTATCCCATCAATTTACTCCTCTTCAAACTATTTTGAAACATACTTCAAATATTTATTAGTATTATTATTATATGGATAGAATAGAACAATAGAGCTTTTCACATTTTTCAATACAACAACAGCACAAACACACGTACAAATTGTAAATTACAAATTCTAACAATTTCCAATTTTTTTTTTTTTTCTTTTTTGCTGCGATAAAGTAATTAAACAACAATAAGAATTTTTTATGATAGGGCTCGTTGATTTCAAGCAGTATAACAAATAATAATTTCTCCATTCTATATCCACAGAACCAGACACATAATTACATAGACAATTAACAGTATGGTTGCGGAAGGCAAGCGAAATATCTATACCGGAAAATTTATGTGATTTGAAAAAGTTTTCCACATAAACATAAAAATGAAATCTTGAAAATTATATGAAATTCTTTTCGCTCTATTCTGTATATGTAGTTGCTCGTAAAATATGTACTTACAGGAAAAGATAGAAGGTATTACTTGTCTATATACGAACGTACAGAAGTTCTTTATAGCTTACCATCTTTATCTTAACTTTTGTTTTGTGTATTATTCGTTTTGCTTCAGATTTCCGTTAAGTGTATATTATGTAATATATAGAAATGTAAATAACAAACATAAAATAAAACTACATGTACGACTTGCATTTGAGCGAGAGCTAAATCGGGTTCTTTTATATCCGAAAATGTAAAAAAAAAAAAAAAATAATAAAACAGAAAACAATTTTAGAGTTAGAAAACTTTTAGCTATCACCATCAAATTAATCCTATCAAAAGCATAAAAAACATAAAAAAGCTTTATTTTGATTTTATTTGTCGAACGTATGTGATTTTCGTTTTTATGTCGTTTTAGCTGACTTTGTTGTAAAACAATTTTGTTGTTGTTCGGGTGTAAAAGGATAAAAACTGGATACAGCCGTAGAAACAAATTCAAACATACGTGTAAAAATAAACAACTGTTGTTACAAATATCACGGACTGTATCGCCATCGCTACAATTCTCCTATATTTTTAACTATTTTAGAGAATTATTTTTCTTTTTTTTTTGTGTCTGAAGAACATTTTCAAATAAAAAAATAAAATAAAATGAAAATGTACAACACAACAAAAAAATATAAAATAAAATAAAAAGGAAAACACAAAGTAAAATATTATTTTCTTTTGTTTTTTTTTTTTTTTATAGATTTTCCTCCTTTCAGGGTAACATATTGAATCGTAAAAAGAAACCAAGTCAAACACAAAATAAAGGATTTACCAATTGAAGTTGAAATAAAAAAAAAAAAAAAAATTGATCTGGTGTCGCATATTGATCCACTCAGCTTGGTTCATATATCCAATACACATTCTGGTGTTATTATATGTACTCAAACAACCCAGAGGAGCAAAAAAAAACACGACACCCCAAAACACCAATAAAAAAATACAAATAAAAATAACAAAAAAAAAAGGGTTGATGAAGTGAAATTTTTTATTTTTTATTGTGATCGCGGGAAACAAAACATGGCAACAAAAATTTAATTTTATTATAATTTTTATTTGATAGCCCAGCACCAGCTCTACTTTATACTATTTTGAGATTGATAAGGGTTATTTTATATTACTATTCCATATTATATGTATGTATACATATATATTTTTATTACGATTATGGTTACTTACGATTTGTATTTGGCATCAATGTGATAAGGAAATTATATTGATTTTATTTGAGGTTATGTTGATGGCTTACCTGGAAATAGAAAATAAAAAATAGGATTAAAATAAACTGAATAAATTTACGATAACAGTATTAGTATGCGAGGGACCAATGAAAAAAGATAAGGCTTTCCAGTCTCCTTTGTTCCAAACTTTATAACTGAAATTTACAACCAACTCCAATTATCAGAGACAGCTCAATGAAAATAATTAATTAATTTTGCAGAAGGTGGTATAGCAAAAAAAAAAAACACAACCCCGTTTAGAATTCAGAAATTGTATTCCTGGTTTCACAAAAAAAATGTAATTTCCAGTTAAATAATATTTCCTCTGATTCTTCTTTTAAGAAATTGTTTAACATTTGTTTAACAGGAGAGCTAAATATTTGACTGCCCAATTTCGTTCGGTATAAAAAAACGTATTAACTTGCATTGAATTATTAGGAAAAAACCACAATTTCATAAAAGAAAAGAGTGCAAAAATATTATTAACTGGTGTTTGGCTATTTTCTTGTGAAACCTGGAAAATTGCAAATATTCCTTGAATTTTGAGAAACATTAACAAAATGAAGAACACATATGAATATTAGACCAGCCTTCGAACTATTTCATACGACTTTTTACTTTTTATTAATTTATTTTGTTGAATGTTAATTAATTCATGTAATTTCTAATATGCTACCGGTGGTTAGACCATTTTAATTGTGTTTCGATTAACACGAGAAGTATATTAGTATTTACGAACAGTAATTCAACGAAACCGACTAATAGACATAATTCTATTTACGACGGCTGATGATACAAGTTTTAAATTCGCGTGAAGTTTATCCCAAACTATTCCAAAAAAAAAAAAAAAAAATTGGATCGTTCGTAGAACGAACTGCACGTCGAAGTTTTTCCTAAATTTTAATAGCTTTGCACGTGTTCGTGAATATAGTATACTTAATTCGAATTAACCGATAACCAGCATTATATAAAGAAGCAAACGGGATTCGAATTACATAGTTTATAAAATGAATATGGCTTGAAATGAGCCCAAACCTAAACTTTCCTTAAATGAGAACATCATCATTTGAATAATAAATAAAAATTAAGCGAAATACCTGGTGTTGTTTTGGTCAGCAAATTTAGTTTGAAGCTAATATTTTAGAAAAAGGGCGTTTTAGAAGCGGTTTAAAACTATAGCGTTATACTCCTTTAAAAGTGCTATTAGAAAACGATGGGGTCTTGAACCCCATATCGTATACTGGCTCTATGCTTCAATGATAAGGCCCCTACTTTTATATGGGGTCGTTGTTTGGTGGCCTGCCTTAAATAGTAAGGCTAACCAAAAGTTGCTGATGAAAATTCAGAGAACTTCCACCCTATGTATTAGTGGTGCACTCAGGAGTACACCCCTATGTATTAGTGGTGCACTCAGGAGTACACCCACTCCGTCATTAAGGATCACATCCATTTCTATGTGGACCTGTAGTGTTGTAATCCGACCCAAAAATTTAATATAGTTTAAGTAACACTGCAATTAAATGAATTGTATATTATATTTTCATTTGTGTTTGATATTGTTAAGAAAATAGAGAAATGGTATTGGTATAATTGCAATTGATATACATACATTGATGTACGATCTGAACAAACAACAAATGTTGGACAGGAGACAAAAAGCAGAACATTCGATGATATGGTCAAAGATACATCGAAATTATTGGAATTAAAACTTAAATTATATTCTAAATAAAATTACAATTTTTATAATAATAAATATAAATCATAAAGTTTGGAATTTCGTGTTAATAGTGAGAAGTGGTGCTATAAGTTAATGTGAAGTTGCAATTAAAATAGTGGTACAAACAATTTGATCGCACGGCATAACAATATTGGTGACAGCGGTGGGATACCGTTCAAAACAAATTTCAAATTTTAAGTTTATACCGTAGTCAAAGCCGTTATTTTAATCAAAATCAACTTCAGAATTGCATTATACAAATTATAGTTCTCACTATTATATTTTATTAAATCAATCGTTGGCATCTCAATAAAATATAATAACAATTACAAAAATCATATAACCAGTGAACTATAGTCGAATATAAGTTATTAATAAAAAATTATGGAGATTTTCAACTAGTGTACCGTCGTCGAGAATTATGTATAATAATCATGAACCAGTTTCTGCTATATCCATCAAAGTTTTATAAAGATAAACAAAATACTTATTATACATAATTATATCAAATCGCAACTATAAATATGTCTGCAAAATTTATGTAAATTCTGATGAAACAAGTGGAAATTGCAACGATTCCAGTTATTGGTAGCGGATAAAGGTCATCACATCACCTGATTAAATTATTGGAACCACGTTTTAAATTGTTGGATCATCAGTCGTCATCATATTTAATCAAATTAAAAACACCCTCGGTAATATTTTATTGTATATATTATTTTTATAGTTATCTATATTTTCTAATTTTTTTACTTTTCTAATTTTCTAATTTTTTAATTTTTACTTTTTATGAACAACCATACTTTATTTGGGAGTTATCAATCAATTGTATGCAAGGTGAGAAGAAACCACAGACTAGAGAAATTTCTAGTTGTCGAACGTCGTTGGATTTAAGGTTAGTCGAAAAGTTGTATTTACACCTACATCTCCTAAAACCGTGAGTACTAATTATTGTGAACAACCGATCGTGTCAAGCACATTAAATAAAAATTATCGTAACGTAGATTGTAAAACTCGGTGTATTTTCGACATTTTTCCATTTGATTTGTTTGATGATTCTCTTCTGAAAAAGGAAAAACCTATAATGGCTTTTAATATTAGTACTGCCTTAAAGCTTATTCCAGAATTTGATGGTACGAGTACACCATCACTTTTACATAAATTTATAGTTTGTTGCGAAATTATTTTGAGGCCATTAAAAGAAACTAGTGATATTCAGAATTGTTTAGAGATTATTAAATCTAAGTTATCTGGCACTGTAAAGTAGTTTGTTATGAAGACTTTGACACATGGCAATCTTTAAAGACAGAACTTGAAGAACAATTTTCCGATCGTCGTCCTATTGAGCAACTGCAAGTCGAGCTTGTGCAAATTCGGCAGGATCGTAACAAAAATGTAAGGGCTTTTGCAAACAGAGTTGAACGCCTACTTTCTGATTTAAATGACGCATGTATTTTGCGAGAAGGTAAGGGCTCCGCGAAAATCGTTAGAAATTTGAATTCTACCACAGCTCTTAAATCCTTCCAAGAAGGTCTTCGAGAACCGATACAATTAATCATAAAAGCCTGTCGATTCACAAATTTAAAGGATGCCAATTTCAAAAGCAATTGAAGAAGAGACCAGTACGAGTAATAAACCAAATAATTGCGAAACCCAATCAAAACCAATCATTCGTTGCCAATTATGTCATAAGCTTGGTCATACTTCTCGAAATTGCTATATTCACTAAACCAAACCAATATAAACAAATCGCAGCCAGGTACCTACTCTAACGCATATAACCACTCTATTCCATAAAAATATCCTTTAGCTGTACGGCCGGTTGGTGTGATATGCAATTACTGCAAAAACATAGGTCACTATATAAAGGATTGTAGGAAACGCATGTATAACGAGCGAAGACGTCAAGATGTTAATGCAAATCAATCGAAGCAAACAATTCCGGAAAACTCGAAGCTCCTCGAACTGAATTCAAGGGATACCAGTGGTTCGAGCGGAAGAAATATAAAGCTGCATCCAAATTTAATAAAAACGTCATCAATAGAAAAGTTAACTGAAAAATCATTTTCTCTAAATTTAAATGATATATTCGAAAAACCATTGAAAGAAATAGCATACCAAATTCCTAATTTCAATAACTTAGGCGTAAAAACTAAATTTATTAAACTATCAATGAATATTTAGATGGTCCTGAAGCTTACTATTTAATCGATACCGGAGCCGATATAAGTGTCACTAAGCGAGCTAACATAAATAAAGATGTAAATTGTCATATAAATCGAAAGTGCAAAATTCGTGGTATCACTCCAGAAACCAGAAAGTATCGAAACTTTAGCGTTATGTAAATCACAAATTTTTCTTTCAAACAATAGTTCCGTTTCGCATGAATTCCAGATTATACCAAATAATTTTCCAATTCCATGTGCTGTTATAATTGGGAACGATTTTTTAGAAAGGTATCAGTGTAACATAGATTTTTCCAAAAAAAAAAAAAACACTTGAAATTAAAATTCCAAATTCCGATTCAGTCGCATTTCCAATTTGTAGTGTTTGCCTTTGAAAGTTCAAACCATTCGTTGCGATAAGATAATTTTACCCGAACGTGCCGAAAAAATAATACAATTTGTAAACTCTACTAATTTTGACAAATATCATATTATTTTATCCGAAGAAATCAATTCTGGTGTCTTCATTGCCAATTCTGCCGTAAATTTCAAAAATGACACGATTCCTGTTTGTTTCTTAAATTCCAATGAAAAACCAGTATTTTTAGACAATCTTACCATATCATTGTATCCCATTTCGGATTATAATATTTTTAACCTTCAAAGTTGGGATGATGAAATCAAAAATCGATTAGATCTTCTGCGAAAGGAAATAAATATGACACATCTTAATGACCAAGAGCAAAAGTCAATAATAAAAATTTGTGAAGATTTCAATGATGTATCTTTTTTACCTAACGATAAACTTTTCATTACTAACGCATGTTTACATGAAATACCATTAAATTCCAATTCACGGCCTATAAATATAAAACCGTACCGTTTGCCAGAATCTACTAAAATTGAGATCAATAAACAGGTTGATCAAATGCTTCATGATGGTATTATTGAACATAGCGTGAGTCCGTGGAATGCACTTCTACTAATTGTACCAAAAAAATTAACTAAAGACGAAAAAAAATGGCGAATTGTGGTCGATTTTAGAAAACTTAATTCAATTACAATAGACGATGTGTACCCTCTTCCGAATATTACGGAAATACTAGATCAATTGGGAAAGTCGAAGTATTTTTCTACTTTAGATCTGGCCAACGGGTACCACCAAGTTCCACTGCATCCAGATGATAAAGTCAAAACAGCATTTAGTACTCAATCTGGGCATTTTCAATTTTGTAGGATGCCGTTTGGGCTAAAGGGGGCACCAGCGACATTCCAGCGTCTTATGAATCGAGTTTTATCTGGTTTAAATGGAATCCGATGTTTCGTATATTTAGACGATATCGTTGTTTATGGATATGATCTGGATGATCACAATCGAAAACTGGTTGATGTTTTCAACTGTCTAAGAAAATTCAACTTAAAGCTCCAACCTTCTAAATGTAACTTTTTAAGAAAGGAAGTTTGCTATCTTGGGCATATAGTTACGAGTTCTAGTGTAAAACCAGATCCCTCAAAAATTGATTCTGTAAAAAATTTTCCAATTCCAAGGAATCAGAAGGAGATTAAATCATTTTTAGGACCATCCAGTTACTATAGGAGATTTATAGACAATTTTTCCCAGATATCTGAACCACTTACCTACCTTCTCCGTAAAAATTCATACTTCAAGTGGGACGCTAAATGTGACGATGCATTCAATAAACTAAAACAAAAACTAATTTCTCCACCAATACTTATTTATCCTGATTTTTCACAGCCTTTTAACGTGACTGCCGATGCCAGTGATTATGCAATTGGGGCTATTTTGTCATAGAATACCAAAACAGGCGATCTGCCTATCGCATACGCGAGCCGATCCCTAAATTCTGCTGAAAGAATTACCCAATAATAGAAAAGGAATTGTTAGCCATAGTATGGGGGGTCAAAAGATTTCATCCATATCTATATGGACATAAATTCCGAATAATTACTGATCATCGCCCTCTAGTATGGTTAGCCAAACACCCAAAACCTTCTTCACGATTGTTACGGTGGCAAATCGATCTAGATGAATACGAATATGATGTAATATATAAACCAGGTAAAAGTAAACAAAACGCAGATTCTTTGAGTAGAATTGTTCAGTCACATAATGTAAACGAAATTCTTGCAGTTACCAGATCTCAGTCAAAACAATTGGTTCCAGAAAATGAATGTACCCAATTAGATAATATTTCGACTAATTACGATGAATAATTTAATAATAATTCAAAGCTCGATCCAGTACCAACCACTTCGACGGATGTTTTGGAAAACGGTAATATTACTTCAACATTAAGTAACCTCACTATGGATCCTAAGCAAAATATTATTCAACTGAATTCAGAAGCGGATATCGAACGTGTGATTAAAGAATTTCATTGTACTCCACTTGGCGGGCATCAAGGCGTGTCTCGTACTATTAAGCGAATAAAATCGTACTATTCATGTCCAAAATTACTTTCTAAATTTCGAACATTTATAAGCAAATGTACGTTATTACACGTACGTTATACTAATAAAATTAGTAAATCAAATAAAGTTCCAATGAAGATAACCACTACAGCAAAACTTCCCTTGAAAGAGTATTTCTTGACGTAGTTGGACCGTTAGTAGAATCGTACCAAGGAAATAAATATATTTTAACGCTGCAGGACGACTTAAGCAAATTTTCGTTAGCGTTACAAATTCTGTCTCAAGAAACCTCTGTTGTAGCCAAAGCATTTTCAGAAAACTTACTATGTAAATATGGAATACCGCAAACAATCATTACAGATCAGGGCTCAAATTTCATGAGTGAAATGTTTCAAAACTTGTGCAAAATGTTAGCTATAAAGAAACTCAACACTTCGGCCTACCACCCACAGTCGAACGGTGCATTGGAGCGTTCACAAAGAACCTTAGCCGAATATCTACGCAATTTCACAGCAAAAGATCCTCTTAACTGGGATCAATGGATCCCATTTGCCATGTTCACGTATAACTCAACCCCACATTCGTCCACAGGCTTCATGCCTTTCGAAATAGTTTTCGGTCTTAGGCCAACACTACCATCATCATTCAAAAAACCTCCGGAACCAGTTTATAATTATGACAATTATTGCTCCGAGCTAAAAAATAAACTTCAAAGTTCGTGGCTTATTGCTCGTGATCGTTTATTGAGACAAAAAGAAATTTCTAAAAATTCATACGATAAGCACGTAAATGAATCAAATTATAATGTTGGTGATAAAGTCATGTTAAAAAATGAAACAGTTAAAAATAAGTTCGACCCAATATGGTTTGGGCCATATGTCATCATAAGGGTAAATTCTGCACAAAATTCAACTATTAAAATTAAAGGAAAGAATAAGGTTGTTCACAATAATAGAATCAAACGGTTTTCAGAGTAAATATATTTTAATTAATCTACAGAAAATTATTCAACATCTTGAATAACATTGATTGATACTACTTCCAAAATAAAAAAAATATTTATGTAAAATAAAGAAATAAGTAAAAATGAATAAATTTGTATAAAATTTTTGAATTAAGCTATATAAATCTAAAAATGTACTATTTTTATATGTATTTTTCCTTTAGAATTAAATTTAGTACATTTATAGAATTATGTATATAAACCAAAATATTATTAATTAACATTTAGAACTAATTAATCTAAATTTAATAAATCTGAAAAAATCTATATTCGATAAATCACCTTCTGATTTATCGTCTTATCGGGGGAGGAATGTTGTAATCTGACCCAAAAATTTAATATATTTTAAGTAACACTGCAATTAAATGAATTGTATATTATATTTTCATTTGTGTATGATATTGTTAAGAAAATAGAGAAATGGTATTGGTATAATTGCAATTGATATACTTACATACATTGATGTACGATCTGAACAAACAACAAATGTTGGACAGGAGACAAAAAGCAGAACATTCGATGATTTGGTCAAAGATACATCGAAATTATTGGAATTAAAACTTAAATTATATTCTAAATAAAATTACAATTTTTATAATAATAAATATAAATCATAAAGTTTGGAATTTCGTTTTAATAGTGAGAAGTGATGCTATAAGTTAATGTGAAGTTGAAATTAAAATAGTGGTACAAACAATTTGATCATACGGCATAACAGTAGTAATACAGGACTCTCATCTTTTTTGTGTAACAGAGATATCCTTGGTACCACCGATTACTTGATTAAATTAGCATCTTTTGAGGAAAGGTTTCGTACTGATATTCCCTCCAGAGAGGACTGGCTTAGTGAAGAGATGTTGTACCAAGAAATTTTGAACTTCTTCACGGGTGGTTCGAAAATGGATGGTAGGGTTGGTTGTGGTGTTTTCTGTGAGGAACTAAATGTGAATCTCCCGTTTCGTCTACCCGATTATTGCAGCATTTTTCAGGCTGAATTAATTGCGATAATTGAGGCCGAAGATTGGTTGAGGTATAATGTAGTATCTGTAAGGGACATTCGCATTTTTTACCGACAATCAGGCCGCTATTAAAACGCTACGACCTTATTTTCTTAAGTCGAAGGTAGCCCAGAGCTGTCTCTCATCTTTTAACAAAATAACAGATCAGTTTAACATCCACTTAATGTGGATGCCAAGGCACTTCAGCGTTGCGAGGAATGAAAGGGTAGATGAACTCGCTCGGCAGGGTACAAATTGCTTCACTTTACCAAGTAAGGTAAATGTTTAAATTCCTCTCGCTCATTTGCAAAGTTACAGAGACTAGGGTGTTTAGTATAACCAAATCATATTACGGTTTCCGTTTACGTCTTACTTGAATTTCCCAAACGTTTTCCACAACTTAGGAAAACCGGCCAAAAATACTAAGTATATTTTTGAGTAACTGTAAATGTAAACTAACAAAAAAACATCATCATTTGAAAAGTTATAGAGGCGTAGAGTGTTTAGTATAACAAAATCATATTACGGTTTTCGTTTGTGTCTCACTTACATTTCCCAAGCATTTTCCGCAACTTAGAAAAACCGGCCAAAAATACTTACATAAGAAATAAACGGAAACCGTAATATGATTTTGTTATACTGAACACTCTTAGTCTCTATAATTTTTCAAATGATAATATTTTTCTATGATTTTAATATGTTCCGAAGATTGTAAGAGAATTCAATCCAGTTTCGAACTGATGAGCTTATTATTATGAAAAAATCAATCTTCTCATCAGGCCGCGGCGACTGGACTGATTATACCACAATTTACATTCTATAAATACAGAATGTGCTGTGCGTTAAGTACTAGTGAATCATACTAATAAAGATGAACTCTCTTACAATTTTTCTTCTTCACAATATTCACACAGCTCTATTTCTGTGTTCTGAGTTCGAAACTGGATTGAATTCTCTTACAATCTTCGGAACATATTAAATTCATATTTCTACAACTATTTAAATAATATCTACAAAAAGACAAAGTCACGTTACCAACTCATACAAATGTCCAACGTGTTCCTGGTTGTTGTAAATCAACCTGTATTATAAACAATCATAAGGTCGGTGATTTTGTTCTAGGTGCAACTAAAGAGGCACTAACTGATTTTAAATGTTAAGTCGCTGCTCGTTGTTTAAAGATAACTACAAAACGAATAGTCTCGTATCTGATGAATGGTTGCCCCAAGTATGAAACGGTTTTCATTGATGATGGAGCATGCTGGTTATATTGGACTTGTGATTATTTTTCGCAGTTTTTCTATGCAAATTTATTAAATGGTAAAGTCATGACGATCCATGAAGCGCAAGGTTTACCATTGAAATGTTATTTATGTAAAAACAAATCTCTCATGAACAATTTTATAGTGTGCCTCATCCTATAGTTGCTATACCGAGACACAACAATGATAGATATGATTCATTTGTGGTGTAGGCCAGATCTCGTACAATTATGTAAAACTATGTATTTGAAAATCTTAAGATATGTATTGAACATAAAGCAATAGGGGATTCCAATGATCGAACAAACCATCTATTGCTGGAATCACCATCAAAAATCAAAATGGAAACATTAAATTTATAATAGTTTGAGACTGTTAGTTTGCATCCACAGTCACTCAAAAATATACTTAGTATTTTTGGCCGGATTTTCTAAGTGGCGCAAAATGATGCTGTATAAGATAGCAGAAGATTTTCAGAAGAAAAATGTGTTTTCTACTCACCACCAGGAGCAGCCCTAAAACAAAAGAAAACTTTTTCTTCTGAAATATTTATTAGCCAGCAGAAAAATTATGAATATTGTTCATTTTTTGTTGTTGTTTCAATAAAATTTGTTTTTGTATTTATTACGACTGATCGACTTTAGCAACTAAAAATTCAAATAGGATAATAAAATCTCTTGAACGATTTTACGTTACAGTAATACAGACAGTGCATTTCATTATTTACTTCACGAACTTTAAACAAATGTAAATGATTAAATTATATTTATAATTTTTATTTTAAGTCGTTATGGTCTTTTTTATAATTTTCTGTATTTTTTGTAACTTTTGTAGACCACCTTTAACAAATAAGATTCAAAATTTCAAAATTTATTTTTCAACCAAATTTAAAAGATCGAAAATTTGGCCGAAAAATAAATTTTGGATTTTTGAATCTAAATTGATAGATAAATCTGATCTACAAAAAGTTACAAAAAATACAGTAAAATATATTTGTATACGCAATACTGATATAATCCAGATATTCATTTATAAACAACCAAATATAGGAGAAGAAACGAAAAATAAAAAAAATCGAAGTTTAGTGAACTCCTGATTTGTATTCTCTAATGCATTTCTTACCAAATTTTTATTTGAACTCCTTTGTAAAATAATTCTAAAATCATCCCTCCTAGCAATATTAAGAAAATCGATCGCATTTTTAAGTTTTTTCACTGTATCTTACTAATATCATCACGATCCGGTAATTCACTGACTCATGAGGCGACAAAAATTCTTGTCCTGGATCAGTCAAATAAAAACAAAACAATTCGCTCCCAAAATATAGATTTGCATTTAAACTAATAACAGACAGGAAGATTATCGCAATAATCTCACACCGCGAGTTCAATTTCATTTAAAAATATTCAATTTCATAATCCAAATAATGATAAATGTATTTTTCGTCCAAATTTTCGATCTTTTAAATTTGGCCGAAAAATAAATTTTGGATTTTTGAATCTTATTTGATAAATGTGGTCTATAAAAAGTTACAAAAAATACAGAAAATTATAAAAAAAACCATAACAACTTAAAATAAAAATTATAAATATAATTTAATCATTTACATTTGTTTAAAGTTCGAGAAGTAAATAATGAAATGTACTGTCTGTCTGTATTACTATAACGGGAAATCATTCAAGAGATTTTATTTCCTATTTGAATTTTTAGTTGCTAAAAATCGAATGTATTCATAGTGCGCTTGAAGAACGTTTCGCTGTAAATAAGTTAGACGATCTTTCCGAACGAGAAATACGAATAACAACTTAACAACAATATTAAAAACAAAAATAAACTATTTAAAAATAACAACAAAAAATTAACAATATTCATAATTTTTCTGCTGGCTAGTAACTATTTCAGCAGAAAAAGTTATCTTTTGTTTTAGTAGTGTTCCTGGTGGTGAGTAGAAAAACTCATTTTTTCTGCTGAAAATTTTCTGCTATCTTATACAGCATCGGAAAATGCTTCAGAAATTTAAGTAAGAAATAAACGGAAACCGTAATATGATTTTGTTATACTAAACACTTTTATACCCTAGTGAAATTTTCGAGATTAGTCGCGGTGTGTCAACCTCGATTTAGCTAATCCCTTTGTTTTGGCATATAAAACTTAAACTAGTTTAGCTAAATCGGATTTATTAAACCACAGTCTGTCTAATGTATTAGTCTCTTAACTTTTCAAATGATAATATTTTTCTGTTAGTTTACATTCACACTTACTCAAAAATATACTTAGGATTTTGGGCCGGTGTTTCTCAATATCGGAAAACGTTCGGAAATTCGACGTATGGCATTGAACATTAGTATTTTTATCAACATAAATTATCATACAGAAATTAATAATGTAATTTTTGAAAAAATATTACATGATAATATTTAGACGTATCAATACAAAAGTTTTAATGTCCTTTAATTAATGCGTAATGTATAATTTATTCGTTAATGCGCAGTTTTACTCATACATTCTGACAATTTGTTGTTTTTGTGATTTTTTGAAAGTTTAGGAAGAGATTCACATTCATAGTTTTACGAAGTTTCCGCTAATTTAAAATTTGTAGGTCGAAAATAAAACATTCAAAAATAATTTAAATATTTATATGGAAAAACAAAATCATCAGAAAACAGTCTTTTTATGCATTCTGTACGTAAAGTTCGATGTTGATAGGGTGCATCCGAAATGCGAATTTAAATGTACATTTTATAAAATGCGCATTTTTGGATTAAATAAAATATCAATAAAATCATTAATTTAATTAAAATTGATCAAAACCAAATTAATAAATCGATAAATATTGTTAGTTAAAATATAAATTGACATCAAACAGATGTATTAAAAATGCGCATAAAAACTACATCGCATGTAACTTTTTGAAATGTTCTTCGCTAAATACCCATTTTCCATTTCGGACGCACCCATAGAAAAAAATTATTGCAACGGAATGTTTCGGAGCAGGACACAGTCTTAGCTAACGATAGGGCAACATTACTTAAAAAAACTTAAAAAAATGGAGGTGTGGCCAACACACGACTTTCTTTTATGAACAAAGAATTTTGAGAATTTTTTTTTATTTTTTTTTTATTTATTTTTTGGAAACATTTTGTATTAGGTAGTGTTTTGTAAACATTATACTTTTTAAGATATTTACAAAATAAATTTTCTGGACCAAGGCAGTGGCCACTTCCGGTTAGCCGATTTGGAGTAAAATTCACTGGGACCTCCCAATTTATCAAAAAACTCAAATCTGAAGTTTCAGTTCGATTGGTTAAACCATCTGAGCTGTAGACACAGACTGACAGATAGACACCATCTCGAAACCCACTTTTGGGACCTCATAACAGATAAATCTCTAAAAATCTAAAGGTTCAAAATTTTCATGATTACTATACTTTATTTTACTTACGTAAAACAAAGTAATAAAATTAAAGTGGAATTAAAATAAAAAAACGTTTAATTTAGGTGATATCACGAGAATTTAGTTTTTTTTCTTTTATATGAAATCTATTCAAATTTTTTTCTGTTTAAGAAAATATGTCCTAAATCACAGATGGCAATGTCCACAAACTCCATAACGTCAAAGGAAACATTTTGAATAGTGAACTACAATACAGCCCAAAGCAACCAAAAGCGCATGAAGAAAATTCTGCTTTAACAGCAAATTAGTAATACCAAAATACAATAAAAATAAACGCCATGTGGTTCAACAGCAAATTTAATATTTACAAGTGCAAAAACAATAAAAATGAATACATTGGAATGAACATGAGTGAAAGTAATAGTGACGCATTACACTCTGTTCAACGGCAATTTAGAGTGAAACGAGTATAAATAGATTTACTGGGACATCAGCTGGGACCAGCAGTTTAGATATATATGCAAAGATTGCGTTAGGAACCAGCTTGCAAATAAAGCATACATTGAAAAGATGAAATTTCGGCTAATAATATGATGTATTACCCTTTTTTATATGAAAGGCCTCTGGAATATCCGGAATTAGGTATTTGTAGTACAATTGAACCGCATTAGTGCCCAAACTTATCAAGAGACAGATAAGCTACAATTTTCAAAAAAATTGCGTACTATTCCATCGCGATTTGGATTCATTAATTACACAGGTCTACAAAACGGAACATTTTAAGAGATGTTTTATTTTTGATAAGTGATTTTATATAATTTTTTCATCGATTTTTTTGTATCACGTAAGATATTTTTGTAAATCTCAAAATAAAAATAACCACAGATATTAAAATAAAATTAAATTTGTTTATATTACAAAATGATCAGCAGTGCTTCAGGGAGAGGAGTGCGAACATTCAAAGAGGATAGACGTGTTTTTTCTATCCTCTTCAAAAATTTAATTTAATTTAATTTTCATTTCTTTTTATTTTTTGTTTCTTATGTACTGATATGTATATACTTTATATACATATGTACATATATACATTTTAATTTTAAATTTTAAATTTATTTCTAATTAAATTCAAGTTTAGTGTAATGTGTAGTGAAAATAATTAAACTAAAGTGTAATTTTGGAAAATGCAATCCACCGGGATGCATTTGTCAGGCAATGTTTTTATTTTTGTAGATAGAAAAATTAAAAGGGCATGATTTGATATTTTGTGGGTAAATACAATCAAATTTCAATTTTTAATTACTAAAGTTTAATATTTAGATAGTATTGAAATAAATTTTAAATTATGGTATATAAAATAAGTCGCAATAAATTTGGTATTAGATTTTATTTTTACGACACTAATACATACTTCTAATTTAGTATATAAAAGGGCCATAAATATGTTTGTGTACTATGTAGCTGTGTCGTTTTCTCTTTGCACGATTTCTGTGAAGGAAGTGTGCGTGGTTTTGTTGGTTTTTGTATTATAAAGTACAAACAACAACGAGAAAGAGAATCTTTACGTTGGTTTTGATACAGCAGTCACAAGTAATTTACTGTTGTGTGAAATGGGCACTAATACATCCATACAACTTGATTCATATATAGTAGGATCAACAATATGGTTGTACAGCTGCTTGTTCGCTCTTTACACGGATTCTGTTAAGGAAATGTAATATATTTTGTTGTTTGTGTATTATAACGCACAAACAACAACAAAAAGAGAATTTTTTGCGTTACATAGTTTAAGTGTGTTTATATATACTATAAGGCCTACTAATACGCACATGAAAGATGGTAGAAAATATTCATCGTCAATGTGTGTTGGTGGTTTTAGTATGTTTTTTGGTTTTAGTATATAGGATTTTGTTACTTGAATGCAGGTGTATTAATCTCTTTGTGTTTTTGTGTACTCACGAAACAACTATGATATTAGCTGTATTTTGTTGAGAAATTTACAACAACAATTG
Source organism: Tipula vernalis (assembly GCA_958295665.1). Lineage (NCBI taxonomy): Eukaryota > Metazoa > Arthropoda > Insecta > Diptera > Tipulidae > Tipula > Tipula vernalis. The sequence continues at coordinate 286,980,520 of OY282559.1, read as the reverse complement.
CACGTGACAGGAATTAAATAATTCGAACAAAAAATTTGAATTATTTAATTCGAGCTCGAACAAATGAAATATGTAACTGCTTGAATGAAAAACCGAAGAAATACCAACATAGAATATAAAAATTAAATCGAAAAAATATTTCACGGCTTGTTCTGTTGAGAAAAAATAACTCCAAAATAATTCGAATTAATTTTTTCTCAACAAAAGACAGCTATTATTGAAATCATGTATTGTGTAAGCGCAGTGGAATTTTTCTATTCGACTCAAATAGGATTTTTATACTTTGTATAATCGAATTGGTTTGAGTCGAATTGGAATTGGGAGCTGTCTTATACAATTCATTTGAACGGTTTATTTAGATAGGATTAATAAATTTTTTTACAGGGTATTACATACTGAATCAAATTGTTTTCTAATTAATTTAATTAATATTATAAATTATAAATTGTCTAAATAAATAAATAAATAGATAAATGAAATGCGAATTTAGAAATGTTGGTTTAAATTACCCTGTTTTTCCTTTATAAGCCGCACCGCTGTAATAAGCCACTGTGAATTACTTAAAATAAAATGTGAGATTTTGAAAATAATTTTTTATTTTTTCGATTCCCTTATGAAGCTGCAATACCATAATATAAGCCGCACTTCTTTAAGAAGCTTATTTTTTTAGAAAAAAAACTTTTTTTGAGCAACAACCCGCGGCTTATAACGGAAAAACAGGGTAAGTTAAGATTTGATTTTTGAGTTTAATGGTTGTCTTAATGGATTTATTGAAATTTAGATGGTGGGATGTACACATAATCGTCATAATTACGTATATACGTATATCGATATATTTTTAAGAAAGTAAGGGTTAATTTTCATTGCATTTATTTATTGTTTTATTTACTTTGCATGCTTGATTTGGCAGGGAATGAGGTCCGTGAACTGAGTTAAAATTTTGGAAATACATATTTGTATTTATTTATTAATAAAGAGATAAATTTCTGAATTATTGATTAGGTTCAGGTTTTTGGTGGCGGTGATCTCTTCAATTGGTAAATGATGCTAATTGGATTTTTATTTAGGTAATCTAATATTTTATAAGTTTTATTTTTGGGTTGATAAAATGACTAAGTTGAAGCAAATCATTTGAATATGCACACTATCAGACATACATATTTGGATGACATCCGGGATTAATCATTGGAGCTGATTTTGGGGTACCTGATTTTGCTACTCGTGCAAATTACCGCTCAGTCGACTTAGTTAAAGTCGTGGGCGTTTACAACGTTGCTTATTTGTGTTGATTTGGTTTCAATAATTTTCTTTTTGTGAAACCGATGCTACCGTTGGATATTACATATTGTAGGGATTTATTTTGATAAGTTTCTTGTCGTTGCAATTATCAAAAATTATCTTCTGCTAAAATCAATCACTTTATTGGTATATAATTGTAATTTATATTAATGTTGCTATTTCTTTAAATATTTATGTATATAGATTGAAATATTATACTAATTAAATGAATAGCATCATACGTTATCTAGGATAAGGGAAATTCATTTTTATATGATATTGTAAACTACATTGCATTGCAAAATTATTTGAGGTATTGTTGAAAATATTTCAATACTTTTTGTCAGTTTAATTTAATTTAATTATATCAAAGTGGCATAGTTTGTTCGGGTATTTTTGTCTGATGGTCCAGTTGATATTAAGTATATATAATTATATATAATTGTTAGATCGTCTCCAAGCTACAGAAATATTGGTGAATTCTCGCTCAACATCCAGAAACTTCAAGCAGCAGTTATGTAACGTAGAAAATGTATTGTTCTTGTGTTATATATTTTATTTTATTTATCACTAACTAATTTATATAAGTTAATTTCTATCAATTATGTAGTAAAGCAATTTAATTTTCAGGGATACCTGGGAAACTCTAATTGTGTTTTATTAGTAAATATCATATATAGGTACATGTAGTACTTAACTAAATTATTGATATTCTAGACTTTTTTTGTTTAGTATTATGATCAATGTTTAAATTATATTATATACTTTTATAAATAAATAATTTATTTCTACATTATTAATTTCCTTTTTCTAGATTTGTAGGAAATTGCCGATTAACTTAAATTTAATAGTATGGATAAATATAAATTTTCTACTTTTATTTTTAAATCTAGTTGCAGTAGGTAAACAATTAATTAACTATTTACAGGAGAATGGTAACTAATGGAACAAGTGCTGTGAATTTAAATTATAACTTAACAATTTAAAATTTTTAAACATTCTTTTGGAATTTTAACTTAGAAGTGGGAGAGTTTACATAGGCAATTTCATAAAATGTTAATTTTTATAATTCTTCTATGTAATATATTGTGTTTTGCTCATTAATGCATAATAATTAATTTAGATTAAAAATATTTAAAGGTTTCTCTTCCTTAATTTGCTAATAAATAATTCAATTTTCAGAATATAACATAGTTCCAGAATCAATCTTTCATATGGAGATTAAATTAATCCTGAAATTAGCTTTAATATTATGGTGACTTACTAATTAAAATTAGTTTTCAGAATTGCCTGGGAAATTATATATTGATTTTATTTGTTGATTCTTGATATACTTATAGTAAGTACCTAACTGAATTATTGATGATTTTAGGCTGTTGTGGTGCTGTAACATTATCATTTTTAAATTATTTATTATACATTTTATAAAATAATTGAATTTTTAATTATTTATTCTCTTTTTCTTGATCGGTAGGAAATTTTTGATTAGTTTTAAGTAAAATTGTATGTTTAAAATGGTTTTTAACGTTTATTCTAATTCATGTTGCAGTACGTAATAATTAATTAATTAGATATAGAAGGACCATGGAAAATGAAATAAGCGCGGTTTTTGTAATCTTAGCTTAGTAATTTTAAATTTTTCTTAAATATTTTATCAGGTAAATTAATGAATGGCGGACAGGGGAAATTACAACATTAATAATTTTAAGTCCCGATTTAAATTTAGGGAGTCTTGAGTATTCGGCCCTGGATTTCAGAGAAATGATAATCTAATAATATAGTTAGATTGTGCTGTCTTGTGCTAATCTATTTATTATATATTGTACTAATAATTTACTAACTTTCGATCACTTTGGTCTCTGTAACCGGGTCGTGTTTGGCCCAACTAATAATCCTATCCTATCCTTCGGTTTTGTTATATGTATATGTGTGTACTGTGTGTGCCCGGGAGTCCGGGAAATCCTGCTATAATGCTTGGCCGTACACTCTCAGTCAATCAATCAATCAATAAAATGTTAATTTTTTGTAATGTGTAATATATTCTGTTTTGTCCATTAATATATTTTAATTAATTTAGTTTTAAAATACTTAAAGGGATCTCTTTTTTAATTTACTAATAAATAATCCAATTTTCAGAATAAACATAGTTCTAGAATTAATCATTATTATAGGGATCAAAATTAATCCCGAATTTCAAATTTAAATTTTAGTTTGAATCAACCCTCCAGGATTAATAAGTAGTGAATAAACTGTAGTTTAGAAATTGTGTTGTCCTGCACCCTTATTCTGTAAAAAATAAGATAATGTGTAAACGTGAAAACGGGTAAACTTTGTGATTTTTTACTAAAATTACATTAAATTGTTTTTCGATTCTCTTTTCGTTCACTGTTTATCACGTGTAAACATTATCTTATTTTTTATAGAATAAGGCTGCTGTGCTAACTATTTTTACTATATAATTACTAACAATTTACTCTTATCCTTCGGCTGGGGATGGATAAATGGGTGTACGAGGTGTGCTCGAAAATACTGAAGATCCGGTTATAATAATTATTTATTTAAGTAATAAAATTTGTTATTATCATGTTTATTAATTAAATTTAGTTTTCAGAGTCGTCTGAGAATTTGTATGTTAATTTTATTTGTTGATTCTTAATATACTTATAGTACCCAATTGATTTATTGAATTATTAATAAATCTATGTATTGTGGTGCTGTAATATTATCATGTTAATCATTTTATATAAATTTTATAAAATAATTGAATTCATAATTATATACATATTTTCTTTTCTTAATCGGTAGGAAATTTCTGATTAGTTTTAAGTAAAATTTTATGTTTAAACGGTTTAATGTTTATGTTAATTCTTGTTGCAGTAAGTAATAATTTTTAATTGGATATAAAAGGACCATTATATTGTGTAGTGTATTATATTTAGCTACTTTAGTCTACAGTGTCAATTTATTGTATGTTTATTTGGTCGATTTATTGTGTGTATTGTAGTTTGGTGCGTTATCTGTCTTTTATCGAAGTATGCAATAGTTTCGAGCTTACCTCGGGTGGGGGCTATTACCGAAACTATTGTTTGTTCGACTTGGTAATGGGAGAATGCAGATTTCTGCACGATATTAGTTAAAACTATTCGGATATTCGAAGAGACAAGTAAGTCATGGGTGAGTATGTGCGTACGCACTTTTTTATCACCCTCTACGCTTTGCCGTGCGTAGATTAAGCTTAAATGTCTTTCGAACCTTTTGGATAAGTGTTAGTAGGTTGGTTGAGGTATTGTATACTTACATAGATGATGAAATTTTGTAGATGATCGGCTGGTTTAATTGAAAGAGTTGTTTTATTTAACTGGATACAAGATTTTATTTAGCAATTTATGGTAGTTTTCTTTTATGTTGAATTATATTGAGGTACTTTATTTAGAATTATATTAAATTAGACTGCGTGTTATATTGAAATTGACTGAGAGACTTACATCAAATTTTGTTTGTTTATATACTAATTTTGTTATTACTTTACACTAACAATTTTGATGATAGAGGAAAGGTTTGCTATTTCAGTACTTTGATAAAAAATATATTTTCGCTAATTTGTTAAAAAATTCGGTTTTGGGTTTCATAATTTTGATGTGTTCGAATAATTGTTTCAGCAATTTTTATATTTTGTCGGTGTAATTCAATGTCTTGTAATTTAATGTATTATGGTTTTGTTTGTGTAATTCAGCGTGTTATAATGTTCTATATTTTATTTTGCTAACTTGCATATTTAAATTTTATTTTCTTTATACATTTTATATTGGAATCGCTCAACTGTAATATTCGCCTAAATGTTTGGTTTTGTATTCAAGTTGTATACATTTTGGTTTGTTTATTCATAATTTTTCTGTACAATTTCATGTTGTTGTTTTAGTTTTATTGAAAGAATGTTATTACGCTAATTTGTCTTTTTTTTTGTTGTTGGGGATTCTTATATGGAATGTGTAAAGAATGATTACTATTACGTTTTGTTTTTAATATGGGATAAAAATTGTGTTAATTCAAGGTCGGATATACAACAATTAATAAGGAAATAAGCTCTGTTATTTTAAAATTTTATTAATTATTTTATCAGGTAAATTAATGAAAGACGGACAAGGATGAAATTACAACATTAATAATTAATATTTTTTTAAGCCCTGTTTTAGATTTAGGATTTAGGGAGTCCTGAGTATTCGGCCCTGGATTCCAGAGAAATAATCATCTAATAATGTAGTTAGATTGTGCTGTCTTGTGCTAACCTATTTATTATATATTGCACTAATAATTTACTAACTATCTATCGCATTGGTGTCTGTAACCGGGTCGAGTCTGTCCCAACTAATGATCCTATCCAATCCTTCGGTTTTGTTATGTGTGTACGGGTTTACGGCATGGGCCCGGGAGTCCGGGAGATCGTGCCATGATGCTTGGTCGTACACTCATAATAAATCATGAAAGTTTAATTTCAACTTTATTTTATTTAAATTTATCTTTATTTTGTTATAATGATGTTTTTTATAATACAGTAGAATCCGTTTATACCAAACCATGTATATAACGAACAAAAGCTTATAATTATCATATAGTTTTGTCATATAGTTGTGTGCCTTAAATTTGCACGAACACTTATTTTTTCTTATACACTACAAACAAAGAACTACGTTTATAAACGTAAACGAATATTTGATTAAAATGAACAGCCGGCTATAGTGAACAAAATTGTGTCCCTTGAGTGTTCGCTATAAGCAAGTTCTACTGTAATTGTAATTATAATTATAATTTTAGCTTAGTAATTTTAGATTTTCTTAGTTATTTTATCAGGTAAATTAATGAAAGGCGAACAGGGGGAAATTACAACAATCATAATTTTTAATTTAGGTTTAGGGAGTCCTGAGTATCCGGCCCTGGATTACAGAGAAATGATCATCCAAAAATGTAGTTAGATTGTGTTGTCTTTTGTGCCGTCTATTTACTAACTATCGATCGCATTGGTGTCTGTAACCGGGTCGAGTCTGTCCCAACTAATAATCCTATCCTATCCTTCGGTTTTGTTATGTGTAAACGGGTGTACGGTGTGTGCCCGGGAGTCCGGGAGACTTGCTATAATGCTTGGCCGTACACTCACAATCAATCAATCAATTACAAAATGATCAGCAGTGCTTCAAATACAATAAACTACGTATTTTTAGTGCTTAACTCAATGGAATCTTCGTCTTTTTGTCAGAAAACTTCGTTTTGTGGAATTTTTACTATAAACTTTATGAAGATTATCACGTTGTAACGTCCAGCAGTATAGTCTGCCATCATTGATACATTCCATCGGCCTTGGTAACGCCTCTCCATTTCTATAATGTCCTGCTGGAAACGTTCCTCGCTAACTGCCCCAAGGTTCTCTGGAAACTGGTCTAGATGTATGAAGAGAAAATGAGCCTTCAAACTCATATTGCAGCCTAACTCACGTTCTCATAGTCTGGATCCTTGTTGTTTCCTAAGAACTTCTCAATAACTTCTTTAAATGAACTCCAAGCTTCCTTTTATATTTAGGTGTCATAGAATTCTGAAAGTGTTCGTCTCTACACAAAGCCCTAATATCTGGACCTACAAAAACTACCTTTTTTAATTTGCCATCAGACAGTTTAGGAAATTTTTTGCACATATATTTAAAACATTCTCCGTTTTTGTCAAGAGCTTTCATGAACTGCTTAATCAAACCCATTTTAATGTGTAGAGGTGCCAATAAAATTATTTTAGGGTCAACTAAGGTATTGTGCTTTATACTTTAACTTCCTGACGTAAGGTTTTCTTCTCGTGCTCACCGTCCCTCTCGCAAATGGAACAGAGATATTTAGTATATCCTGACTGTTGCCCAAGAAGCATACAGATAACCTTCAAGTCTCAACAAAGCATCCAGTTATGTTCCAGGTATTTAATTTTTTCTAATAGAAGTTTCAAATTTTCGTATGTTTCCTTAAGATGAGCAGAATGAGCGGCAGGAACACTGGCCAACATACTATATTAGCATTATGTCTGTGGTGAAAAGGTAAAGTATCTTATCTCGATTTTATACAATTTTCAGGAGAGCAAAAAAACGGTTAAAATAAATCTGTGAAAAAATATATGACTATATAAGCTAGTTTTTCCAGGGTTTTCGTAAGATGATGCAATGCATTTTTTTTTAAAGTATTAGCTACTTTAAATTTTATTAGAGTAATTAAGAAAATTAAGAAAAATGCAAACAGGTTATTTTACGTTAACAATTTTGTTAAAATAACTTATCTTATTTCACTTAAGCTATTTTACCAAATTTTTTTGCATATTCCAATAAATCTTAATAGGACATAAGATATTGAATAAGCATATAATTTCAACAAAAATAAAAGGGAAAAATCCCTTGTTTGTAGATAAGTTGTTTTAAATACATTTTTTTTTTTGAAACACTGAAAATTATGTAGAAACAAGGTGTTTTACTAAAATTTTTTTGTTGACCTATATGTAACTAAAATGTTTTGCTTCCGAATTTTTTGATAACTTTATTTTAATTTTTAAATAAGATGTTTTTCCTTTTGATTTTATAGTTTTTTTTTTCAAATAAGTTATTTGGACATAGTAATAACTTGAATTTTGTAATAGCTACAGGCAAACCGATTAGCTGTAAAAATAGCTAATTCTTAATAGAATATGATTTTGTTAAAATCTCAAAAATGTCTTATCTCGAGATAAGATATTTTACCTTTTCACCACAGATGTAGCAAAACACCTTTCAGACTCCTTTTGCTGGAGTCAATAAAAAGCAGACTGCTTTATATACATACAATATTCTTATGAAATATGGAATTTTAATAAGATATCGGTTTGTGAAAAATTGCAAGGTGATAGGACAAAACTAATGCCAATTTCGGATTTAGGAGGTCAAAATTACGTAAAAAGACATGTTGGTTCAAAAACATCAATTTTGTTGTAGACCTGTGTTATTATTGACCATCTGGGAAAATTTCATGTAGTTGCAAATTGATCGTCCAATTTTAGAGCCCCCTTTTAGAACTACGCTTTTTATGCATTTCAAAGAATCAGGAAGATGAGTGGTAAACCAGGAGCTATTTATTTGGGGTTCTAATTAATTCCGAAAACCTTAACGGGTTCTGCATGATGTTGATTACGGTCTAGTATTCGTTTATTCTCAGCTTCCTATAGCTTAAAAAGAAAAATTTCACAATACTAGTCTATTACTATTACTAGATTTCCACTTCCTGAAACGGACTCGGCGGTAATTTTTTCAAATCAATTGTAGGACCGAACCGCCAAACAGTGATTATATAGAAACACCTGTGCTGAAATTAGACGTCCCATTAAATACCACCCTCATTTAAGTTGTGTAGTTCGAGGTTTTATTTACACAGTAATGAAATGAATTCTAATGATTTTCTGACACCTTATGTTATGAAGTCACAGTATAGCTTCGCAAATGTGAAATTAAATTTAATGTTCTTTATCGGTGAGAATCTAGTTATTTGGAAGTGCATCAAGCTCTCAATGGCATCGTGCATAAGTCTTCAACGATCAGCTCCATAAGCATGTCAATACCACCTGTTCTGTTAAATTATGAAACAATAAATTTTATAGCAAACTATGTTTTATAGCAAACCGCTCGGCAAACTGTGATTTTTATCAAAATTATAGGGACAATCCGAAAAATAAATGCACTATTTCGCTTCACTAATTGTCTCCTGAATTTGCCGTTCCAAGTGTAAAGCTCTGAAGCTAATTGGGCACAAAATTCCCTGAACTTTTTAAGTAAATTCTGGTTCTAAAACCTTATCATTTCAGAATCAACTTACAATAAATTTGGACCAATGAGAAACTAGGAACTTACACCTACTAGAATTCTGGCTGATTTTCAACAGAACAGAATCCACCTGTTGGGTACAGTCAATGTCGAGCTTACCTATCCTCTCATTTTCAATTATTACTGGAAGAGAAAGCAAAGTTGAGACTGGAATAATACACAAATATGATCAATGATTTTCTAAAAAAGTTGAATCATGTAAAGATGAGCCAGTTTCACTTCAATGGCACTAGGTATAATAGTCCCCGTCTGATGGTAGTATTTTTGCGGTGAATTTAAGTCAACCGTAAATAACGCATTGAAACAACCTTATGTCATCAAATAGAATGCAGGTATTAAAATTTGGCACCCTTAAGAATAAAGGAGACAGGTCCAGGCGTCCCTGGGCCTACTGAATCTCAGGTAATTGAAATGCTAATAAACTGCCTATTTCATTAGAAAAAACGAACATGAAAAGTCAAGGTTTACCGTAGTGATTTAAATGATTTTTAATATGTTTCGAAGATTGTAAGAGAATTCAATCCAGTTTCGAACTGATGAGCTTATGATTATCAAAAAATCAATCTTCTCATCAGGCCGCGGCGACTGGACTGATTATACCACAATTTACATTCTATATATACAGAATGTGCTGTGCTTTTAAGTACTCGCGAATCGTACTAATACAGATGAATTCTCTTACAATTTTTTCTTCTTCACGATATTTACACCGTAGTGATTTACCCAATAATTGGGTAAGTTTTTTGACCAAGTGATTTCATAAGTGAACAATTATCACATACAAATTAGTGAGAGTGAACATTTAACTCATTATTTGTGTAGTGTTTCTACATTTTGTGCAAAAAGTGATTCAAAGGATAAGCCATTTTATCTGAAGATTAGCCTTACGCTAAATTTTATTTCAATTAAATTCCTTTAATTTTTTGATCAAATTTGAGAGCAAAAATGAGTCAGGAAGTTATTCAAAAACTTCATCACGTCTTAGGCTATTTAACAAAAATAGCTAAATATGTTGAGAATATCGATAATCAAACATCGATAGAAGAGATTGAAGCTAGAGTGCGTAAATTAGATTCATGGTGGGAAGAATTTGTAAATAAACATGACGAATACTGGTTATTGCCTCAACAGACTTCAAAATCTGATGAATTTGAATCAAACTTCTTCAATATTCAAGCCGCCATGGCATCTAAGGATAAGGCAATAAAATTACCAAGAATTAATATTTCGCCTTTCAACGGTGAATATACCCAATGGCCTGCTTTCAAAGATTTATATGAGGCCACAGTGAGCAATAACATATTTTTTAATAACAATCGGCCTATTGTTAGCACAATAATCCAAACAATACATAGTAGAACATTAGCTAAAACATCTGACGAATTACTGAGAGGCCTGAAACCTGTAGGACCAGATTATGAGTCTAGCGATCCGTGGCTGTTGCATCCATTGCAACAATAATGGGTACTGCATTCGATCAATTTGGAACCACCAAATGTCAATAATTTTCAAGATTTCATACATCGAAGGTGCGATCCATTAGAAAGTTTCAACGTAAACGTTAAGTCAACCAAACATTTCGAGTATCGTAGGAATTTCATGGATAACCATTAGTTATGTATTAATTGTCTAAATGTCGGTCATTCTCCGGACAACTGTCCATCACAAACTACATGCTTCAGATAAAAATCAAAGAAACAAAAACAATTAAATTCTAATCTTATCACTTCCAATAATTTAAATTCCACAGAGACCGATTAATCAACTGTCCTAGGAACGTGTATCCGTTTACTGAAGGTGCAGCTTGATAAAGCAAACAAACAATATTACCGACCGTTGTGATGACTACGACGTACATATATGGCAAGATACATAATATCCGTGCTCTCCTGGATTCTGGCTCTGAATCAAATTGAAGTCAGCCTTATTTGCTAGACAGCGCATTTGGTTGGGTCGTTGCTTGATTTATAGATAAACACACAAATTCTGAGGTTCAGTGCAACACAATTCGTATAACTTCGGAAGATTTGCGTATAGCAACTATTGCAACAATTTTGGGAAACACAAGAAAATTCATTTGAGATGCGTGTCAAAGATGACATTTGTGAAAAATATTTTTTGAGAACCCACAAATTCATCAATGCTTGTGACGAAGTAGAATTATCGCTTAAAAACAGTTGTGAATATGTAGGAAACTACAACTAGAAAACTAATACACTGAAACAAGCAATATGCAGAGTGACGTCAATGGTGAGGAAGTTCTACAAAGATCCAAAGGTCAAGACAGAATATGACCATCTTGGACAGATGGAACGTATATCTGATCAGGATGTCTTTGGCGAAAACAAATAAATGCAATATCTACCACATCATACGGTAATTAAGCCAAGCCAAACAACAGTACCAGTAAATTACGTGTCGTATTTGATGGATCTTTAAACGATGTGCGAAGAACAGATCCAACCATTCAATAAGAATTGTTCTCTATTTTAATTAGAATCCACAAACACAAAATAACGTTCATTTTCGATATTGAGAAGATGTATCGCAAGATAAGGATCGATCCAAATCATTACGATTATCAAAGGGTTCAACCGATAACATACGGCTTCCGGATTACACACCGGGCCTCCCGTACACCCTTTACACACAACAAAACCGAAGGACAGGAAAGGAATATTAATAATTATATAAATTGACCTGGTTCCAGACACCTAAGTAGTCAACTATCTTAGTTTTATTTTTTTTTATTAAAAATTGTTAAAGCACCATCTCCTAATACAGCATTCCCCATTAGAACCACAAGTTCTGAAAATCTGTGAGGAACTTAAAAAATTATTTTTATTATTTTATTTACTTTATTTCTATTTCTTTGATTGAAGTTTATACATTTTCGTAAAAATGGTGATATTATGTATGTTGTTATGAAACAGCGGATTATTAGAAAACCAATTTTTCTAACTTATTACCTCCAAAGTGGACCAAAGTAAAGTTTTTGACAAAAAGAAATGACAAAAAGTCCAAAACCTGACAACAGAAGAATCATTACAGTAAAAAGTGTAGGTGAAGTTTGAAGGTCATTAGCAAGAATTCGTAGAAATAGGTACGCAGATCAGACTATGTCGTGCTTTCATGAATATTCCTTCCAGAGGATATTTTTACGCGACCCTCAGGGGCTGAGATTTTTATTTTAATAAATTTCTCTGGTTAAAAAAAGTCTGTATGTGGAGGTTGATGGTTATTGATCGCGGAGATACGTGTGCAGATCTCACTATGTCGTAGTATTCCATAGGATTTCAAGAATATTTGTGCCGAACGATATTTTTGCGCGACCTCAGGGGCTGAGATTTTTATTTTAACAAATCTTAGACCCTGAGGGTCGCGCAAAAATATCATTTGGCACAAATATACTTGAAATCCTATGGAATACCTTGTCAGTCAGATTTTTGTACCTTGCTCAGAGACTACCTGTCAATGATGATCAAGCTCATCCTACACATTTTTTTGTGGCAGGAAATTTGATAAATAAAAGTCTCAGCTACTGAAGGTCGCGTGGTTGTTTGTGAGGTTCACGATGTTGTGAGGTTTTTTGTATATTCATTAAAAACTTTACACCACCCCAAAGTGGAGGTTTTTATTTTTATATAAGTGAACTCCGTAATCATTGTCCGCTCCGCATTAATTTTTTACAAAATTTTAAATTAAATGAAACCCAAAAATCAATTGGTTAAGAAATTGAGTTATGAAACGGACTGTAGTGTTATGTACGCACATTCAACTTTCGAACATTAAAACATATCTTGTGTTTGAATCCATATAATAGTGACCATATATTCAAATACGTCTTTTTCAATATTTAGAGACATTTATAAGTGTTCGGTTTTTAAATATAAATCTTCAATCAGATTTTCATTTGCAAGTTTAACGTATTTTCAAATATACAAGTATTAAAATAATACAATCATAAATCAAACGTTCAAACACGATTTTCTTGGTGGTATCTCCTGTGGTTGATACAATATGGAATTAGGTTGCGATAAATCTCGAATTACTGAGTTTTTGCCTACTCGGTTTGTAACCTCCGTCCCAAAAATTCATAGTAATTTAAATTGATATGGCGATTGAGTAGCATGTTCGATTTTGTTGCTCTAGTAAAATATAAATAATATAATATTTAAAAGAATGATGTGCGGTTAAATTAACAATAAATTCTAACTAATTGTGTACCATAATTTCTGAGTGTTATTTTATTTAATATTTTGAAAATCTTAAACTAAATAAATAATAAAATACATAGGTTTTTACTTTTTAAATTTATTTTAAAAAATAAATCAACGATTAAACCATTACCCAAAATCACAGTGAATTATGATAACATTTGTAGTGATATTTCTGATAACTCTCTATTATTAACAGATTTTGAATCGTTTTATGATTTCCTTATTGGATCTATTAAGAATAACACATGCAGTTCTTATACTAGTATTAGGTGCCCGACTTTCAAAAAACCGTGGTTTAATACGCTTCTTGTCAAAAAATCCCAAATGCGTGATAAATTCTACAAGCTTTCTAAACAGTATCCGCAAAATTTGTTTTTAAAGATAATTACAGATTATTAAATAAAGAATTAAAAAAATAATTACTAAACAAAAGAAAAAGTATTACAACTCTAAATTCCAAAAATGCATTTCTACCTCAAAGTTTATGTGGAGTCTTATCAAAGAAGTACTTACAAATCGGCAAGCTAACAGCCTGGATCCATCCATATCTTACTTAAATATCAATGATGTCTGTGTTGATGATCCTCAAAAAGTTGTTGAGGAGTTTAATAACTATTTCGTCAATGAGAGAGCTATTGCTACCGTGACTATACTCACCACTGGTCTTTTTAATCAAAATCTTGTTCTACCAGAAAATATAATCAAAACTAAACTTACAGTTTTGCAAAATACAAGTGAAGAGGAAATATCTCGTTTAATAAATGATTTGACTCCGAATTGCGCTTCTGGTTGTGATGGTATTCCAGTAAAACTAGTTAAAGGATTGGTTCAGTTAGTTACTCCACTTTTGACTGAAGCAATTAATAAATGGATTAAACAGTCAATATATCCATCATTTTTAAAGTAGCTCGTGTAGTCCCAATTTTTAAATCCGGTAGCCAAGCTAATTTAGTTAATTATCGTCCTATATCAATTCTTCCAATTTTGAGTAAAATTTATGAAAAAGTTCTATTTTCCAGGCTGAATGCTCACCTTACTGAAAACGAAATAATTAATCATCACCAATATGGATTTAGTAAAAAATCTAGTACTACATCTGATGTCCTTAACCTAATGGACAATACTTACGGTTCTCTTGAAAACAAACATACCACTGCATGTCTCTTTGACATTAGGAAAGCATTTGATTCTGTAAACCATAAAATTCTACTTCATAAGCTTGAAATATATGGGGTTGATGGCAAGGTTAATGATCTAATAAAAAGTTATCTAACTCATAGACTTCAATTCGTAAAATTGAATAATTACTCATCTGACAAATTGAATATTTCCAGTGGTGTCTCCCAGGGCTCAATTCTAGGGCCTACCCTGTTTTTAATATATATTAATGATATCTTTCGTCTCAAACTGAACGGTAGTATTCAACTGTTTGCTGATGACGCTGTTCTAACATACAAATCGGTATCTTTTGTTCAACTTAAACATAACTTGGAAAATGATCTTGTTCAAATTAATAATTGGCTTACTAATAATTCCCTAAAATTGAATTTCGCTAAGTCTAATTTTCTATTTGAAAAGCAAACCTCATAATATTTTAAATGAAGTGAATTTGAACGGTTATATAATCAAACGGTCGATCTCACTGTCTACTTAGGCCTAAAAATCAACTCGCAATTAACATGGACTTCTCATATAAACCATTTAAAGCAAAAAATCTTCACCTTTTATAGGTGTACTGAGGCGAGTTGGCCGATTCATTCCACACCATTTACGTTTAAATTTATATTTTAGTTATATTCATTCGAACTTTACTTATTTGATTCATATTTGGAGCGCCGCCTCTCCAACACACAAAAATGATTTTCAAATTCTCCAAAATAAAGCCATAAAGGCTCTTTGAGGCTTACCACCGTTAACCTCTACTAGGTTACTTTACAACGATCGCGTTCTTCCAATTAATCAGTTCAGTGACAATATTTAAGATTCGAGTCGATTTAATAAAATGTAATATTTCGGTTCTGGTAAATCAAACAGTTACTGAGAGAATCACACGGAAATCTTTAAATTATTAATATTAGCCAGAATAGTATATTTTACAAAAGTTTTGATTTATTTAACAAATTGGACGATTCCAAGAAGGACCTAAAAGTTTCTGAGTTTAAAATTTACCTTAAAAACAAACTTTATAGCGGATTACAATCTGCATCACATTTAATTTGTTTTACTAATTTTTGAGTCACTTTTCATTTTTCTATTGAAATGTTTGTTGCTATGAATTTCTGTTATTTCTTTATTATTGATTTTGTATTAATTTCTTATTATTACGAGATTTTATTTGCTTTCCGGTTTTGCTTCTCTGGAAAACGTGGTAACCCAACGCGGATCAGGTAGTAAAGAATAAATGTAATTCTTTTTTGGGGAGAACCTAGAAATCTCAACAAAAAAAATCAAAAAAAAAATGTCGAAAACACACAAAGTAAAGTGCCAGAAGACCCCATTAGAGTTTTGTTAAATACGGTCAACTAAAATTTCATAACAAACGGATCAGATGCTAGGCGGCTTTGAGCAGTTCTTGCGCAAAAGTTCTACTTGTTTTAATTAAAAAACTTGATTTTTTGGCGGATTTTTTTGTTTGTTAAATTTATTGAATATTTGCTTCAGGTTATCTTAAATTAAAAAAGTCAGTAAACAAATTCAACAAATTACTGAGTGAACTATTTCTGAATATTGCCAATAGTGTTTCAATACACACATAAAGATATTTATTTAAAAACTAATTTACCAAACTGCTCAAGTAATAAAGGTCAACATACATGCATTATTGCCAGATGTTAAAATTTTATTTCCTTAATTTTAAAGTTGCTGATTACAAAAAATAGAAATGTCAAAACACCAACCGCCTGGTTAACTATATAATAAAACAATTTCCGTGTTTTCTGAATTATCGGGTAGCCGAGAAAATCCAATTTACTCTTCTCCAAAGGATAAACTTTTAGTTAGTTTGAATAAAACTTTTCGACAACTGAAAATGTTACTAATAGCTTTTAGATCCTATAAAAATAATTCTAACAAATCGAATAACATTTTCTATTTTATTTTCTATTTGATAAAATTTTAAAACAGTATTATGTTTAATTTCAAAATCCTTTTATTAGATTTATACTGCACACATCATAAAGGATTTACTTTTGTACACATTTAACTTTATCCTAATAAATTATTGAAACTATTAAAAACTGTTGAGATTACTATTTAATTTCAATCCTATAGATATGTACTCGTATATGTATGTAAAAAATTGAGGTGTGGCCAACACACGACTTTCTTTTACGAACAGAGAATTTTGAGAAATTTTATTTTTTTCTTAATTTTTTTTTTAATTTTTAAATTTTTAAATTTTTTTTTTTAATTTTTTTTTATTTTTTTGTAAACCTTATACTTTTTAAGATATTTGCAAAATAAATTTTCTGGACCAAGGGAGTGGCCACTTCCGGTTAGCCAATTTGGAGTAAAATTCACTGGGACCTCCCAATTCATCAAATAAGCTTAAATCTGAAGTTTCAGTTCGATTGGTTAAACCATCTGGGCTGTAGAGAGGACACAGACAGACTGACAGACTAACAGACTGACAGACAGACAGACAGACACCATTTCGAAACCCACTTTTTCGGACTCGGGGGACCTCAAAACAAATAAATCTCTAAAAATCTCAAGGTCCAAAATTTTCATGATTACTATACTTTATTTTACTAGAGTAAAAGAAAGTCAAAAGTAAATAAATTAGTTTTTGGCAAATTAACAAAATTAATTTTCCATTTTCCCTATGTAATCCTGTACAACCTCACCCATTAACCCATTTTTTTTCGTATCAAAGAAATTCAATTATGCTCAATGCATTTATAGCTTTTGATAATTAGATACCAACTTTTTATTTTTCTAAAAAATATAGAGAAGACAAGAATTTAAAACATACCAACCAAAAAAAAACGAAAGAGTTTTCCGATTTGATTTTCCAATTGAATTGACTACATAGAATTTGAAAATAACAAACAAAAACTAGAAAAATTGTATGCATCATTAAGTACATTTTGATGTTATTCCCAATGAAAATATGAATTATTATTATTGGTAATTTTGCTTTTTAGAATAATAATCAGTCTTTTGTTGTTGATTTTGCTAATTTTAACTGCAATCAAATGTATACATGCATACACTCGTAAATACATTTTAGATTAGTGTTATCTATGGCGATAATCATATTAAATTGGTAAATGATAATCTAATTATTCAATTTTGTATAAACGTGAAAAAAATATTTAATTTTTTATAGAAGCTTTGATCTGTTTACGATGCATGCCTACACGTATAAACGATTAACCATAACTATAATAATTGTTTAATAATGTATTTCTTAAAACAATGGAGGCATTGTGGGTGGGTGTTCTTTTTAATATTTCAAACAAGTACAACAAACTCATATAATTTTGCAATTTTATTAGCATTGCACGTATTCTGGTAATTAATAATGCATTATATTAAAAACTATAATTTTGCGGTATTATTTAAATAGTGTATGAAGAGAACATAGTCATGAAATAGAGAACTACAACTTTAAAAAATATGTTTACCTGTACACAATTTTATTATATTCTATATGTCTGAAACTGCCATCTAATATTGCGGTCATCATAACTTAAATAAAGTTTTATTTTTTAACCGTAAAAAGTGGTGAGAACTTATAGTAAACCTAAATAAATAAATTTATATACATATATCGTATTAGTAACAAAACTGGGTGAATAATATTTCATATGGAAAATAAATTATTAGTGAAGTTTTAAAATCGGTCATCATTTTTGGGAAAATTAATGAACCAATATTGAAATATTGATTAGGCACAGATTGGTAAACAAAATAATAAGGATAAAATAGGTACATCACGAGCTATAGATAGAAAAGACACATTTTCTTGCATTGCAAAATATTGTAGAGAAAAACGAAATTTTTCGAACTCTAGATTTCTGTGTCAGGATTTAAACGTTTTGCGTTCTTTGCACCTAACGAGAATTTCAAGTGTATAAAGGGATCAATGACGAAGATATGCAAATATCCCAAAGCTCAAAGTGAAATTGAAACATCCTAACTTGATATAGAATTATTGTAGGTTCGATTACGACGAGCAGAAACATTATTAACTGAATTTCACAAAGTGGAACAATCCATCACCGAATTAAATATTGATTACGAAAGCCAACAAGATGATTTCGAGGAAAAATATTATATCGTAGTCGCAGATTTTAACAAACTGATTCGGAAGGCTAATTTGGCTGGAAAGAATAGGTCACGGATTTAAATGATACACAAGGCGAGCCAGCGCGGAATACAAGCATAGAGGTTAAACTTCCAAAAATTAATATAGCGCCATTCTATGGTAGTTATACGGAATGGCAATCATTCTATGATTTGTTTTCCTCAACGGTTCATGAGAATCCGAACCTGAATCCAGCCCAGAAGTTCCAATATTTAAAGGGATTTTTGAGGCATGAAGCAGCGAACCTATTGAAACATCTTCCTATTTCGGACGCCAACTACAAAGACGCGTTGAATAAACTCAAAAACAGGTATGACAGAAAACGATACACCGTTCAGTCATTCATAAAAAACTTTGTAGACATGCCGTCCATAAATAACCCAACAACAGAAGAAATTCGGAAGATAATGGACACAGCTGACAAAGTGATCCGCGGATTGAAGGCAATTGGACCGGAAGCTGAAACTAGAGATCCCTGGTTAGTGTATTTGTTAATTCAGAAATTGGATGAGGAAACCAGAGATAAATGGGCGTCTGAGACGGCTAGTATAGAATTCCCAACATGCCAGTCATTGATTGATTTTTTAATGAAGAGAGCCGATGCTCTGGATTCAGTGAAAGGCTACCCACGAAAATCAGGTTCTGCTCAATCGAAGGCTAATACAAGGACTTTTGCCGCTGCTGTTGCGTCCTGTTCAGTGTGTAAAAGTGATTACCACCCCTATACAAATGTCCAAAGTTTAAGGAGTGGTCAGTCGAAGAACGAAGTTTTAGTCAATCTCACGGTGCATATAATTGTACATCCAAGGGAAGATGCCATTTCTGTAAGAAAAATCATAATTCATTGTTACACCTAGCCAGCAACGCAAATTGTTCACCTAACGAAAATCAGACCAACAGTACCCAATCAACATGATCTAAAGTTCTCGGCAGAATTAATCCAGCTCCGGATCCGGTCTTCATTCGAATCATCAGAGTTATTCAGCCATATTACCAACCGCGACAGTAAAAGTACAGGAAAGAAACGGTCAATATAAGTTATGTCGAGTTTTACTCGATTCCGGTTCACAAACTTCAATGATCACCGAAGCATTCGTCCAACGACTGGGACTTGAACGTAAAAATGGAAGAGTTTGCATTCAAGGTCTCGCCAATCAGAAGCTTGTCACTACGAGGGGAACAGTTACCGTAACCATATCACCACATATGCAGTCCAATTTTACATGTGAAGTTTCTGCGTATGTTGTACGATCCATTACAAAGGTTAATCCAATACAGTCAGTCGAGTGGTTAAAATGCAAATGTCTTACATCATTGTCATTAGCTGATTTAGGATTAAACTCAGCATCCAAAATTGATTTGCTTATCGGAGCCGACAAGTTCTTCGATATCCTTAAACCCGAACAATTACGAGATTCCAATAGCCAGATTTACGCCCACAATACACACTTCGGATGGACATTGACGGGTAACACACCACATGTAGAAGGGTCCAGTTACTGCCATACCATCTTAATTGACGATAATAGCTTAAATAAATCATTGAAAAAATTTTGGGAATCTGAAGAGGTGTTTAGTTCACCAAAAAATTACCAGACAGTCACTATATGGTGCGGCTGCCTTTTAAGTCAGAGAGAAGCCCGTTAAAAGCATCATTAGGCATAGCCATTAAGCGATTACATTCCATGGAGAAGAAATTCCAAAATAAGAACAAATTACAAGAGCGGTATATAGAATTTATGGAAGAGTACAAAGGTCTTAGACATATGATAGAGGTTGAATCACCAGAATATCCCCTTGATTACTTGTATCTACCGCATCATAGAGTTTGGAAGGAAACATCTACAACCACAAAGCTACGTGTGGTATTTGATGCGTCTGCCAAAACAAGCTCGGGACATTCGCTGAACGACAATTTATTGACAGAATCTACTGAGTGATATTTTGATACGCTTTCGCATCTATAAGATAGCAATTACAGCTGATGCGGAGAAAATGTTCCGTCAGAACCCCTGATTTGGACATTAAGCATTATGAGTTGAGAACCCTCACATATGGAATGTCTTCTGCACCATACTTGCCAACCAGAATTATCAAACACATAGCTGAAGTTAATTCAACTAACTATCCGGAAGCGTCACAGACATTATTGAGCGACATGTACGTGGACGATTTATTGACTGGGACACATTCATTACCAGAAGCAATTAGTTTGGCAAAGCAGCTTTCCAACATAATGGCAGAATCTGGATTTAATCTCCGAAAATGGGCATCCAATTCTTCTGAGTTCTTAACGCAATTTAAGGGCACTGAACCAAATTCATCCCTCCCAAAGACGCTTTCCGAAGATTCAGATCAGATTAAAGTATTGGGCCTGCAGTGGCTACCGTCTGCAGACCAATTTACCTATCATGTCACATTAGAGCAAGCTATACCAACAACAAGGCGGGAAATATTATCAGAAGCTAGTCGCATTTTTGATCCGTTAGGTCTAATCTCACCGTTTGTGATTAAAAATTAACGTTTCTTTCAAGCCATATGGTTACTAGAATCGGATGGGATGGCAAGTTACCAACCAAGGTTCAGGAACAATGGCTGAAGATCAGAAATGAAATAAAGGATATATCAACTATTGCAAGACCAAGATGGCTCTTATGGACAAGGAAGAGTGTCATCAACTACATGGATTTTGTGACTCCAGTGAGGTTGCATTTGCAGCTGCCGTATATCTTCGCACGCGTCACAATGGCAGGTACGTGACTAATTTAATAGCCTCAAAAACAAAGGTGGCACCCATCAAAAATGTATCACTACCACGCTTAGAATTAAGTGGTGCATTGTTGTTAACCAGATTGATATCCCACTTACAGCAGTTGTTAAATATACAAGATCACCAATTGTTCGGATGGACTGCCACGTAAATGGAAACCCTAAGTGGCAAATCAAACAAGTGAGATTTTGGACGTACTGCAGAGGCGCAAATGGCAGCATATTTCCTCGAAGCTGAATCCAGCAGATTGTGCAACAAGATGTTTAAGTCCGACGGAACTAAATAAACATCCGCTCTGGTGGAATGGGCCAGAGTTCCTGAATTTAGAACCAGATTATTGGCCAAAATTTTCGAAAGCAAAATCAAGGTGTGAATTGGAGCGAAGAGAAAATCTACAAGTAATGCTATTCGTTGTTTATTCGAAAAATGGCGGCGGTTTAAAAAAAAACGCATTTTTCGACTCTTTTTTCATACATTGAAGGTTGGTACAAAATTTGAAGGTTGGTACAAAATTTGAAGTAAATTGGTCAAATAGAACTTTAGATATCATGCTGGTGCATACCCCTTATTTTTTTACTCCCACTTTACCAGACTTATATATTTTCACTTTTTTTTTTTTGTTTTTTTTAAATTTGTTAGGAAAGGACTTTCAGCCACAAAATCTTCCATACAAATACTATAACTAAAACTCCGTTTAAAAAGAAACAGTTTGACAGAAATACCCTTTGTATATTTGGACTGAACAACCTTCTTAAAAAATGTTTCAGTTACAAGTTTATGGACTGGAATAATTTTGTTTGGTTGTTTTTTTTGACTGAAATGCTTTCGTAGACCTATAAGTTGTCTCCGAGGCCCCAGTCAAAAGGAGTTCAGTTGAAAACAGAAAGAGTTTC
Organism: Tipula vernalis; assembly: GCA_958295665.1. Lineage (NCBI taxonomy): Eukaryota > Metazoa > Arthropoda > Insecta > Diptera > Tipulidae > Tipula > Tipula vernalis. Next base: position 286,958,178 of record OY282559.1, on the reverse strand, counting down.
AGCCAAAAATTAAAAGGCATCTCAGTCAAAAGAATTTTAGACGGAAATGCCTTTTCAGGCAAGTTTATTCAAACAACTAAACAGGCACTCAAGTCAAAACTCTATTGACTGGGATTCTTTTTAGATTTGTAACGCAAGTACCTTTTGAAAAGGAGATTCAGTCAAACAACTAAACAGGAATTCCAGGTAAAATTGTTCTATGGGAGGGAATACAGCCAAAATATTTTAGTCGAAAAATGAAAGGCGTTTCAGTCATAAAATTACTCATAAAAATATTATGACTAAAACTGAGTTTAAAAATGGAGGTGTGGCCAACACACAACGTTCTTTTACGAACAGGAAATTTCGAGAAACTTATTATGTAAATTTCTTACAAATTCACTCTTTTGTAATTTTTTTTTTTTTTTTTTTTTGGAAACGTTTTGTGTCTAATAGTTTTTCTGTAAACCTTTCACTTTTTGAGATATTTGCAAAATTACCAAGAGAGTGGCTACTTTCGGTTGGCTGATTGGCACAAAAATTCATTGAGACCTATTGATTAATGAAAAAAAAATTAAATATGAAGTTTCAGCTTGATTGGTTAAACCTTCTGGGCTGTAGAGAGGACACAAACAAACCGACAGACAGACACCACTTCCAAACCCACTTTTTCGGACTCCAAAAATCTCGAGATCAAAAATTTTCATGATTTCTTACTATATTTTATTAACGTAAAAAAAATAAAAAGAAACTTCAGTCCAAAAAAGGGTGTTTCGTTCAAAAGACAGTTTGAATGAAAAGCCCTTTTCGTATTTGGACTGAACAACCTTCTTGAAAAGTATTTCAGCCACTGGAATGTGTTTTAGTTGGTTTGTTTTTTGGAGCCCCGGTCAAAAACAGAAAAGAGTTTCGGCCAATAATTAGAAGGTAACTCGCCTCAGTCCAAATGTTTGTAGTCTGAAATGTCTTTTCAGAAGGTATTTCAATCAAAAAACTAAAAAAGGATTCAATTCGAATCATTTTCGACTGGGATTTTTTTTGGATTTTGGATTGAAATTCTTTTTGAAAGTAACAATTGAAAAGGAATTGAAGGCAAAATTGTTGTAAAAAGTAAAATTAATGTCATGGTTCGTCCAGACTATGAGTATGTATGTTCGAAACTGTATTAAAATATTCTGGAAAATGCAGATTTCCAGTATAATATTAAAAATAATATATCTATATTTTCCAGAATATTTGAAAATTAAATCTTTCTTTTACCGATTTCTGGAAATGGAAGTAAACCTACCAAAAGGTATTCTAGTTCAAAAATTTGTGACTGAATTACCTTTCAAGAAGGTTGTTCAGTCCAACAAAACAAAAGGCATTTAAGACAAATCGTTTTCTGACCGAAACACCTTTTTTCAAAAAAATATTTTATGACTGAAACTCCTTTCGTTTTTTGAACGAATTGTTTTTGACTTAACTCCCGGATTTTAGTCAAAAATCGAAATAGAATTTCGATCAAAAAAGTTTTGGCTTGAATGCCTTTTTAGTTTTTTTTTTTATTGAACTTCCTTCTGAAAAGGCATCTCAATCTAAAATAGTTTTAGGTCTACGAAGGCATTTCAGTGAAAAAAAACCTGAATGTTCTTCAGTCCAAATACACAAAGCACATTTCAGTCAAACTGTTTTTTGACCGACACACGTTTTTTTTCGATTGAAGTTCCATTTTAAACGAAGTTTCAGTCATAATATTTGTATGGGAAATTTTATGACTGAAACCCTTTTCGTTTTTTTAGTGAATTGTTTTTGACTGTATTCCCGGAGCCAAATTTTGTTTAGCATAATTTAGTTGATTTCATTACACTTTGCAAAAAATCTCTTAGCAATCGATACAGTTGCTAAGTGCTAGAGATTTCTGTTCTTCCAAATATTTCGCAAATTTTCAATAGAGTACTTGTAACTTAGCTTACACTTTAAGGAGGTTTTTTCATTACCAACTAAATAAATCATCAAAAGGCCAAAAGTCATCTTGACATAAGTCGAGTTTTTCAAATACGAAATCTCCGTAATCGATTTCATATCATATAAATTTTCTGTAATATTCCGGCAACTGCAAATAATCATTACGGTTGTTTGCAGCTGTCGAATTATTATAAAAAATTAATATGATTTGAAATTGATTACGGAGATTTCGAATTTGAAAACATAAAAGGACATAACTCGACTTATGCCATTATGACTTATGGCCACAGATATTTGTTTTGGTTCTTAATAATAAAAACAAAGTGTTTTAGAATTATTTACATTTTTTTCTTACTTGTTTCTTGGTAAAGTATATTGTCTAATGCAAAATGTTCCACCGAATTTGAAAACAGATATTTCTAATTTGTAACAAAAAAAAAAAAAAAAAAATCAAAATCGTCATAGTTATAAAATTACAAAAGTTTGATTAAAATAAATATGTATGTTTTTGTATTTCTTCAGCTGACTTGAAATAATAATTAGTAGTTTCCAAAAATTCGAAATATTTTTTTTTATAATTGTAATTCTCGGGTTAGAAATTCGGTGCGACATTTTGCAGGTATGGCAAAGAGATTAAAGTTTTTTTTAGTTTGATTGATTTGAAGGATAAAAACCTTCCCTTAATTTTCAAAGGTGAGCAAATATAATGTTTTGATTGAAATATAATGTTTGGTTCTACAGAAACAAAGGAAACACATTCTTTTGTGGAATCAGCTAGTAAAGGCATTGCCCCATTCAAACCGTAAATTTCCATTATTGTTAAAAAATAGTTCAAATTTATAAGTTCCACCTGATTCGTAGAAAATTTTATTAAAATTGATTTAATTTCATTCAAAAAAATCTCAATTTTACTGTGGATGAGTAGACAAGAAAGAAGAGAGATGTAACAACATCAACAACGACGTCTAGCAACATTTGCTATGGTTAGTACAAATTTCGATGACCGCATGGGAACATGATGATGGAACGAAATCTCGCCCCCTCCCCCTCACAACGCTGAGCGGGGAAAAAAAGATAACAAAAAATAATTTACTAAACTATTCACTACGGGGTGGTTTGGCGCCTATTGGAGGGGGGTTGAGTAGATTAATCTACCAGCTCCGCAACCTTCCAGTAGGGTGCGCATTGTGTGAGCTGTTCTGGTCATGTATTAGGCAGCTGCGTGATGATATAATTGTGTAGGTAACCTGTTCACAATTCGCAAGTGTACGTGCTGCCTCCTCGTGGCAACCACTGGTTACTAAGGCCATTTGGCACATTTTTTTGGCCATTTGGTATATAGGCTTAAAGTACGGCGCTAAAGGAGGAAAACTTGACAAAAAACCCTAATCTAAGGTGGGAACAGCATATGCCGATGATGAATGGTTGATAGGTTAATCAGTCCAAAATAGGCGGATTCTGGATACCAGGCACCCTCCAGTTTTATTTAGCCTTCCTGTAGTAAAGCTGGGTGACCTACAGGCGATTTGTAATTCCTAGCAACTCGTAAGAGGAAAATCAAACGGAAGACGGGACAGGGGTAGAAGAATATACGGGAGTGGGAGAGCCCTCTCGAAGTCCTTGGGTTCCAATGTTATCCATCGTCTTTCTAGCGGAACTAAATGCTGTGTAGTAAACATCTAGGAGGGAGAGCAATAAGCCCAGATAGTATGTATCACGTACCGGCTGGCAGTATTATCAAGTTCATTAAGAACCTGCATATTGACTGGACGGATAATTCAGCAGGGTCCAGCAGGTTTAGGTCGCAGTGCGAGGTGGCTTATCGCCCACATGGCACTTCAATAATAATAATAATAATAATAATAATATTCACTACTTAGGTGTCTCGAACCGGGTCGTGTCTTTCCATACAACATACCTTTCCTTTTACTTCGGTCGTGTTTACAATGTGTAAAGGGTGTACAAAGGGCCCGGCGTCATGTGGGAGTCTAGTTTAAACTTGGGCGCGTACATTCTGCAATCAATCAATCAAATCAATTCAAAAATAGCCGAATTTTATATTAACGGACGGATTTTTGCTTGACGGCCGTACTATAACATCATGCAAGGAATACGACGAGTAACCAGTAATCCTGTATATAGCGAGCAATTTTATGAGGAATTCAGCATAGGAACCAAGCGCAAATTGTGAAAAAAAACTAGATATTATAAACAATATAAATTTCTTGTAATTGGACAGAAAAATGAACGTTCGAGAATTTAAAAAATCGTTTGCCCAAAGTGCACCAAATTTTGTTAACAATTCTGCGCGTCAGCAGAGTTCAGCAAAGAAACATGCTTCTACATGTATCATTTAAAGAAAGTTAAATTGCAACAGAAATTTTATCTTTACGTCCCAGTCCCAGTAAAACATCGTTTGATTTTAATTTTGACTCATTTAAAGTTTCATAATATTTCAAATTCTCCAACTTTATATGAAAAATTAGCGTTTGTTTTAGCAGAGTCACCAATAATTTTTTCATATCCGCAAAAGTGTAAAACTGTAAAGGGTCCAACGCAATTCAATTTTTCTCCAATAAAGTTCCAAACTGTCTTTTTGTCGGTTGTTTGTTTCCCTGTAAGTAAGACTTATTATTATGAAAAGAGAGACATTTGTTTACCTTGAATAAACAGAAAATGTTCGCCAACAAATTGACTAAATTAATTTAGCAAACTTTGGCTGGCACAAGTAGTATTTTTGGTTTAAAATATGTAATCACAAATAATCCATTCGTATTCTTAAATTATATATTCGTATGTAGCGTCTTCTTTGGTAGCCGGATTAGAAATAGAAATGCAAATTTTGCTCGCTTAACTTATATTTGTCAAAAAATGTATAAACGACTTTTTAAAATTTTATAAGTACCCTTCATACGTACAAATAAGATTTTCTCTAATATATTGAGTTGTACTTCGGTCTAAAAAGACCAAAGTATTGAAATACTGTCAAAAATGATCAAAAATTTGGTTGGTCCAAAACCATTTTACTCGACGTTTTGAAAGTCACTGAGTGTAAAACAGTAAAAAAAATAAAAAATTTCTGTTCATCTGTCTGGCTGGATGTCTGTACCCATGGTATCTCGAGAACGGCTTGTTCGATTTAGATTTTTTTCCCCCAATCTGTTTCTATGGTCAAGGCGAGATTTGAAAATCTTTTGGATCCTGTGCGTCAAGAGGGTCCGGTACCTGCCATACGAATTGACCCAAAATACCTGGTTATAGAAATATTTACCAATTTTTTATATATGCCGGTTTGATTATTGAGTTGGGTATTGAGTTTGGGGTTGAGTTGAAGGTTAAGTTAGGAGTCGATTTGTGGGTTGAGTTCAAGTTGATTTGGAGTTGAGTTTGGGTTGGGTTAAGATATAGTGAGCAGTTGACCAATTTTTTATATATGCTGGTTTGACGATTGAGTTGAAAGAGAGTTTGCGGTTGATTGTGATTGAGATGGTGTTGGACCAGCGTTTAGTGAGCAGTTGAGCAATCTATAAAATAAAGTGAGTATTTCTATGTATCCACAGCATATGCGTATGATATTTAAACAAATCCACACGACTTAACCGATTTGAACCAAACCTTACACAAATATTGCTTAAGGCTTAAGAAAGATTACTGTTAATATCTCAAACCTCAAATTGAACCTTTTACATTTCAAATTAAATTTTTAGCAAATTAAATGAATGGCCAATTAGGATGGAAATTATCTATTTCTTAACTGATTTTAGTGAAATTTGACTTACGCAATGGAAATGGTAGAATCCCGGTAGAAATGATTTTTGGATGAAATTCTGGAATATGGCCAAGTATGATGGAAATTGCCTATTTCTGAGCCAATTATTATGAAATTTGACGATTTGATTTTTTTTTTCTAAAATGATTTTTTGGAAGAAGTTCTGGAATACGGCCAAGTATGATGGAACTTGCCTATTTTTCAACCAATTATGATGAAATTTGACATGTGCGTTGGAAATGGGATTCTAAAATGATTTTTAAATGAAGTTCTGGAATATGGCCAAGTAAGATAGAACTTGCCTATTTCTTTACCGATTATGATGACCTTTGATTGGAATTCTAAAATAATTTTTAGATCAAATTCTGGAGTACGGCCAGTTAGGATAGAACTTGTTCATTTTTTAATGGAATTTTACATGTGCGATGGAAAATGGATTTTAAAGTGGTTTTTATAAAAAGTTATGGAATATGCCCAAGTAGGATGGAACTTAGGTATTCCATAACCGATTATTATGAAATTCGAGTTTGGGAACGAGGATTTAAAATAATTGTTCTAATAGCAAAACTCTGCACTACCGTTAGTAGTTTCAATACTGCGGCGCGTGTCTAATTGGTTAAATTGGTGATTGCGCTTATGATTGTATTGCGATTGAGAGAGAGGTTGAGTTGTAAATTGAGTTGGAGGTTAAGCTGAAGATTGACTTAAGAGATTCATTTCGGTATTGATTTGGGAGTTGGATTAATCAAGAGCGAAGTTCTGATAACCTCATGAGGTTTCAGCCCCTTTATATTTTTAATTTGGTTTCATGCACGAAATTATTTTACGACAGTTTTGATTGCATTCAATTTAAAAAAAAAAAAAAATGTATATCGAGTTTTTTGCTTTCTCTAAAATATGCGCTTGATTTTTATGCAGAACGTTGAAAATTTTGAAAATCGGACTATAAATAAAATAAAAAATTAAAAATTTTGGTTTTCCTTGGTATGGCTGGCTGCCGCAGAATGATGACTTTAGCTCACAAACTTAAATTTTAAATATCAAATAGATGTTTCAAAACTTTTTCGCTTGTGGAATGGCAAAGTGATTTGTCGCTCGGTAAAATTAGTCAAATTGATTGTTTGTATTTTAATATTTTTCGAAAGAAAAGGCAGAATCATCATTAGTAGCCAAAAAAAAAAATAGTTTTAAGAACTGCTCAATTTTTTTAATCAAGAAAAAATAATTTTAAATATGTACAGTGAATCCTCTGTATAATGAAGCCAAAGGGGCCGGAAAACATACTTCTCAATATTGGAATTTCGGTGTAATAAAAATCTTGCTGCGGTTCCTGATATCATAAAAAAACCAAATATAATGATTTCACGGCGTTTTCAAGAGCCATTTGGATGTTTATGCCTGTGATTTTCGAGATTTATCATTTAGCTTTACAAATTCATTATTGACGAAATCGCCAACCTTTTTATTAAGATTAATGAGGCGAGTCGAACTTATGAAAAGGCGTTAGTAACTCAAAAATAGTTAAACAAAAAACTATGATCTAGTTTCAATTACGCTGTTTTCTGTGTAGTCAACTTTTCCATTACCCGAACCCCGGGTTTGTTGGACAATATAATACTCGACTATCCTAAAAAAGATATTACTCTAATCGAGCAAGCACTGCTACTTTGTGGTATGTCTTAAATTTAGAATTGAATACACCAACTTTAGTTTACCACTGACTAAATAGTGAAATGTAAAACATCTGACATCTAAATAATTATTTCTTTCAATATATAATAATTTCATTTTTAAGCCATACTATTATTGTGAACGATTGAAGAAAAAAAAAACGAAAACCAAATAAATACATATAAATTTAGAGAACTATAATTTTTTATCTATATTTATGTCCAAATGACAGCCATTAATCAAATCAAAATGTGTATCAGAAGAAAAAAAAAAAATCTACAACAAATTTATTAAATAAGATTACAAAGAGAGGCTCTTCCTCTTCTTTCTTTCCATTCTATTTCCGCAATGATTTATTAGATAGGATTGAGGAAAAACTATACATAATAAATACTTAATAACTGTACATATAATATATTATTATGGAAAATTATATAGAGAAGAAAATATCTACTGTTATTATATTTATTTATTTATTTTTTTTTATCTATTTCATTATTATTTGAAATTTTATTGTCCAAAACAACACAAAAAAAAAAAAAAAACACTAGGAAAACTAAATAAATGTGTAAATTTATGTTGATTTCCAGGACGAACAGCAACAAAAAAAAAAAGGATCACAATCTAAACATAAATTTAGATTTTACATATGTAATACAGTTTTTCATCTATAGTAGGTATAGTGGGAATTGGCCAAATTAGGGTCATTTTATATTCAATTTTCTACTATTATTAGGCAAAGACTTTAATAATAATATTGTTATAGTTTTTTATATGTATGTAATACGTATATGTACATATATCTATAATATACATACATATTATGTATAATAAATACATAACACAAGAATTTTAAATTGTTGAGGGATAGGCATTTTCATGTGTTGTCACTTGAATTATGATAAGATATGTATGTGGTAAATTAGCATATACTACGAGATGAGGAAAGGAAATGTAAAAGAACCAAGCCGGAATACTAAATAGATAAACATTTATGTAACTTATTTTTTCCGCAAATTCCAAAATGTTTTATAACATTATTTTTAATCAAATTAAAAACTTTATATTTCAAAATTGAATTACAAATTCGTCTCTATTATAAATGTATGTATATACATATGTATATGTTTACGGGTATAAATTGTAAATTCGTGGTATGTGCATATATGTATATGTATGTGCAAGAAGAAAACTTTCTACTTTGTGATTTTTTTTCCTTATAAAATGAAAATTTTTCATATAAAAATGCTAAAGAAAATGGATTTTATTTTTTCATATAATATTTTTATTACCGAATGCAATGATAATGTCAGTTTTTATTTGAATTTAATTATTAAAAACAATAATAAAAATTGCACATCAGAAGTTTTTTTATTTGTATGAAATGGTATTTTGTATTACAATGTGGAATTTATTTACTGATGTTGTATAAGGTTGCAGTAACATTTTATATTGAGAGTCTCGTTGATCTACAATCAGAACCAATTTCATTTAAAGCTCCATAAAATCCAATGGAAATTTGATAATTTTTAAAATAACTTTCTTGAATAAAAAATTAATTGTTTCATATACTGTTAAACTTAGCCTAAAGTTGCCAGCAGAAAGTGAAAAGTCGATAATTCAGAGTGTTAGTCCAGCCGAAAGTAAAAAAATGGTAATGTAGATTGCCTAATCCCAGCCGAAAGTTTCCAGACGAAAATAAAAGGTCGATAATGCAGATTATGAAACAACATTCCAGCCGAAAATAAAAATTTTAGTAGTTATCAGCCGAAAGTAAATAGAATATATAGATTTAAATAAAAATTTTTGTAAATAAATTTACGTGTAAAACTTTGCTTCGTAGAAAATATCGGAAAATCAGAATAATATACAAAATTGGAATAAAATCAGCCTCTAGAGTATATATCTAAAGCTGAATCGTTTTTATGTGATTTGTCAATAGCTGTCGAATTAATAAATTCTGTTCAAATTTCCCGTGGGAAATCTCGGAAAATTCGATTTTTCAAAAATTATTACAAAATTGGTATAAAATCAGCCTCTAGAGTGTTATGTCTAGAGATGGATTCAATTGATGTAATTACTCAATAGCTATAGCAGGAAAAAAATTCAGTTCAAGTTTCCCGTGGGAAATCTCGAAAAATTCGATTTTCCAAAAATCATTAGAAAATTTGTATCAAATCAGCCTCTAGAGTGTTATTTCTATAGATGGATTGCATTGATGTGATTTGTAAATAGCTATCGCAGGAAAAAAATTTAGTTCAAGTTTCCCGTGGGAAATCTCAGAAAATTCAAAAAAGGTTCCAGCCGAAAGTAAGAAATGCATGAATAAAATAAGCTTCTAGAGTATTATGTCTGAGATGGATTGCATTGATGTGACTTGTCAATAGCTATCGCAGGAAAAAAATTCAGTTCAAGTTTCTCGTGGGAAATCTCGGAAAATTCGATTTTCCAAAAATTATTAGAAAATTTGTATAAAATCAGCCTCTAGAGTATTATGTCTGGAGATGAATTGCATTAGCTATTATTGGCTGCGATAGCTATGGACAAATCATATCAATGCAATCCATCTCCAGACATAACACTCTAGAGGCTGATTTTATTCATCCATTTCTTACTTTCGGCTGGAAATTTTTTTGAATTTTCCGAGATTTCCCACGGGAAATTTGAACTGAATTTTTTTCCTGCAATATCTATTGACAAATCACTTCAACGCAATGCATCTCCAGACATAACACTCTAGAGGCTGATTTTAAACAAAATTTTCCGAGATTTCCCACGGGATACTTGAACTGAATTTTTTTCCTGCGATCGCTATTGATAAGTCACATCAATGCAATCCATCTCCAGACATAACACTCTAGAGGCTGATTTATTTTCGGCTGGAATATCAATAACATAACCTGCATTATCGACTTTTCACTTTCGGCTAACTTTAACAGGGTCTGTTTCATTTCGAATTTCAGTTCCGGGTTTATTCGAACCCCTTTAATTATGCACCAAGGGAAACAAAATAACGGCTGTCATTCATAGATCAAAGCTAAAATAACAGTTTATTTAGATTAATAATAATAACTATAAACTAAAATTACATAAGAAAGTGTAGTATTTTCACGTAAATGATTAATAAGCATTTGATCAGAAGAAATATTATTTTAATAAAAAATCACCAATTTATTATATATATTTCCAAAACCAGCCAATAGATGCCTCTTACTTTCACAATGTTATTCACAAAAAAAAACTCGTTAAAAATGCTTTCGAATAATTTTTCTGACGATATTTCTGTTGCATAAATTGGTGTTCTGTGGATTTATATTTGGTTCTTTGAATAAATTAATTTTTGCAAACGATTTGACCAACCAATTATCTATTAATTTTTCAGTGGAAAATTTCCTAGAATAGCATTTAACAGGTAAATATTCATATTTCTATAAAGGTATCATTTTACAGAGCAAATTTGTTTTTAGATTACAAATTACTGTATAATACAGAATAAATCGTATTTGTTAAACTAATTTTGCAAATCAATTTTAATAAGTATAAATTATGTCCGGTAGATTTGATGTTGATTTGGTTCATTTGAAACGTTTTTCTCTCTATTTTGAAGCGTATAAAGAGTGGCGCAACATGAACTGAAATTTTAACTCAATGAAAAAAGAAGTGTTTTTAATACTTGAATGCTTCCATATGCGCTTTTCCTCCTATTAAAATTCTAAGTTCACACCAAGTTTTAAAACATTCACAGCCACAAAAGTAACATGAAAATAATGCCCACGTAATTTTTATTTATTAAAGTAGTACTGATTATAAAAATTTTTAATATCAATATTTATTATTTTCAAATTTATTTAACAAAATAATAACACCACTTTGTATTGCAAGATAAAGTCAAACCGAAATGCAAAATTTTGGGTACAATGTATTAAATTGCGCTAAATTAATGTCAAATTTATGGAATTTTCTGGCACAGTTTTTAGCATTTTTAGTAAAACGACACCTTTAATTATATACAGTGGAGAACGTTTAACACGAAAACGCTTAACACGACAAATCGGTTAACATGAAATGCAACTTCAGTAAATTCTCAAATGGTTCATAATCCATGCATAAATTTTCTGTTAACACGAAACGGTTACGGCGAAATCTTCGGATAACACGAAAAAATATTTTGGTCCTCGGGATTTGATAATACAATTCTCAATCATTTAAAATCATAAAATCATTAGATGGATTAAGAAAAACCTTCTTTTTTATTGATTTGCTAATAACAGAAAGAAAAAGGGGTAAGCATGTGAAGTTATCCCAGTTATTCATCCTAGAAAAAATAAAAATGTTCATCAGGTAATACTATCTCATCCCATCCCAGTCTTTTTCTATATATAGTGTATTTCCAATACAAAATATTCAATATAAACTGATCACAATTTTAAATTATTTATTGCCTATCTCATAAGAACTTAGTAGGCCGGAAATGATTCTGTATGTTTTGAGTGTTGATTGATTGATTGATTGATTGATTTCGAATGTACGGCCAAGCATTAAGCAGGAGATCCCGGAAAGCGCCGGGCCCACCGTACACCCATTTTTACATTTACTTGGAAGGATAAGGAAGGATATTAGTAATGTTTGAGATCGACCAGGTTACAAACACCGTTACAGTCAATAGTTAGTAAATTTTGTGTGGTAGGATGGGAAAGGTATGTTAGTAATGACAGAATTGGTCCGGTTTCCCGGTGGCCAGTTTCAAACTACTGTTAGTATTCGACAATCACAATTGGTTACTTTATTAGTTGATCATTTCTCTGGAATCCGGGGGCTGGAACTCAGGACTCCCTAAATTTTTTATCAGGACTTAAAAATTATTAATGTTATAATTCCCAGGCGACTCTGAAAGTTCAATCCAATTAATAAAACACCATAATACCAAATTTTATTACTTAAATGAATAATTTATGTAACCGTATCTTTAGCATCCCCATGCACACATCATACACCCATTTTCACATACCAACCAAAACCGATATAGGTTATTGATTTATTACCCTAAACCTTAATTAAAAATTATTAATGTTGCCATTTCCCTCAGTCCGCCTTTCATTAATTTACCTGATAAAGTATTTAAGAAATTTAAAATTACTAAGCTAAGATTATAATTAATCCTTATAACAATAAATATAAAATTAAAATAAAATAAAATAAAATTGAAATTAAACTTTAAAATTAATATGCAATTCCCAGGCGATTCTGAAAACTAAATTTAATTAATAAACAGCCTAATAGCAAAATTTTATTTCTTAAATGAATAATTAATATAACAGAATCTTTTGTATTAGTTGGGACAGACTCGACCCGTTTACAGACCGCAATGCGATCGATAGTTAGTAAATTTTTAGTGGAATATATAATAAAAGTTAATACAAGACAGCACAATCTAGCTACTTTATTTGTGACCATTTCTCTGGAATCCAAGCCGGATACTCAGGACTCTCCCCATCTAAATCAGGGCTTTTTAGGCTAAAACCAAAAAAAAAAAAAAAAAAAAAAAAAAAAAAAAAAAAAATTGTTTAGGCCAATAATTTATAGATTTAGATGCTGAATTTGCAACAGATCTATAGAGCAATAAAGACAATTTTCATTGAAACTATTTTGATGATAAAGTGTAAATAAATAACTGACCTTGGCAATAAACAAATGCCGGTCGGTGTATTCAAAAATTAAACCACACTCGTAGTTAGTTAGCTAAGCGTATTCAAATACTAAAAATCTTGTTGGTGTGTAAAATAAAAACTTAATTTTATTTATTATGTTTTCTGTCCATGATTCTGCTGTAAATATATACATAGATGTATTACATTATATTCACGAATTCACGATCTTGGTCTTTATCTAGTTACTAGTTGTCAACTTTAAAAATGACATCATTTCGAACATCACAGCGTCACTTTACGTAATCTGAAATTCCTCGAATATTTTAAAAGATGATTCAAACCTTCTTAAAATAAGCACTTTAACCTTGAAACGGAATCGTTTCGTAATCATATAATCAGAAACCATAATTGTTTTATGAAGAAATAGTTTTTCAAGTTCAACTTCAACGGCCGCGATTTGCGCGAAAAAAAGCGTGTTGATGACTTTAAGTCGTTGCTTTTTTCTTTAGTCTCTTTAAATGAAAGTGAATTCCGATCTTATTTGGAATTATTTGGCAGTCACTCTTATTTTATATTTGAGAATAGATATGAATCTCTATTCTACGTAAACTGGATGCACTTGCTTAATATTTCTTATATTGTTTCGGTATAAACAATTTGATTTAACTGTACAGAAGTTTTGGTCTTAAAATTTCTAACCAATCACTAATTAAATAATTTGTAAAAATTAACCAAAACTTTACCGGCATTTCATAGTTCTATTTAATGTTAGCTCATCTGTACTAACTGCCGATCATTGAACCGTGATATACCAATTGGAAATTGAAGAAATTTTTAGAAATATCTTAATAGTACATATACCACTTGGGTTAGGTATAAGTTTTGCATTTAACTATAATAGATTCCTCAACTTTTATGTGTAAATATACTATCGTTTCCCTAAAAAAATGGATTTTTGGTTTTTAATTTTTTTGTCGTAATAATATACCAACTGTTGGGAAATTAAAACTTAATAGCATATGCCAGTGATTACACTATTTGGAGGTACAATATTTGGCAACTAACAGTACTGGAATGCCCGTGTTGTCCAAAAGTATAGTTTGTACTCTACTCAATATTTTAGCAGGCATTCAGAATTGAAAGTTAAGCTTTGTAACCAAAATTGAACAAAATCCTTTCTGATTAATTTTGGATCTAAAACAAATGAGATACTAAAAACAAAAATAAGTTATCACAATTGTGTTCACCATTTTCAGTTATCTAACATAGCTATTTTTATTATTTTCTGATTAGTAAATTCGTGAGATATTGAAAAAAAGTAAATTTATTGATAAAATTTAAAATTAAAACAATTAGCTATAAGTAGTATTCTCAATATGTAATTTTGTTTAATACAAAACTACTACAACGAAATTTATATGAATGCAATTTCCCCTCTATTAAACACCTCTGACAGACTGCTGTCATTGTTAATAATTTTATTCAATATTACGAAAAAAGAAAACAGAACAAAAATTTTAAATTTATATTAATAAATTCGTTTTTATATATAGTTTTATTATTAAATGCATATATGTAACAAGAAAAATAAAATTAAAAATATCTTACAGCGCGAACTTGTCGATGGAACATATAACAAATACATGTCCATACTTTTGATGCTAAAACCAAAAATGCACGAAAGTTCATTTGAAATTGTGACCACATTGGCAAGTTTAGTTTCCCAAAAATATTTATAATTAAAAAACTATTTTTAATAACAATATAACAGCTATTTTAATCTATAGTACACGACACTCATTAAATTTAATTTTTCATTTCTATATTATTCAAACACAATATTTTTGCAAGCGACGAGAAAAAATACCAAAACAGAACGACAGAAATATTTTCGCGTTTTATTTTTAAGTTAAATACACTATTATCTACGATTTTAATGAAAATTTGAAAAAAAAAAAAAAAAAAAAAAAAAAAAAAAAACTTTAACGTAAAAGTAAATCTAATTTTTTATTTTAAAACACAAAAATATTTATATTTTTCCTATTATTTTATCACATTTTCTAAAAATGAGCGCCGACTGTAGTAAACACATATTCGATAGCGACCGCCATCTTAGTTCGACCTCGTTGTTGTTTGTACTTTATAATACAAAAACCAACAAAACCACGCACACTTCCTTCACAGAAATCGTGCAAAGAGAAAACGACACAGCTCAAAACCAACAAAAAAAAAAAACAAACAAAACAAAACAAAACAAAAATGTTTATACAAGCCAAACAGTACAAACACGTATGATATAAAAAAGTACGTTAAGGCGTAGTATTAGTGATGCATATAAATAAATCAGAAAGTATATATACACAAAACAGATAAGTATAGGTGATAAATTCATAATAAATATAGTGTACATTTTTTTATAGGATCTGTGTAAGGAGCGAACGTATAAACATTTACGTAGCTTGTATAAACATTTTTGTTGGTTTTGCACAGCTACATAGTACACAAACTTATTTATGGCCCTTTTATATACTAAATTATAAGTATGTATTAGTGTCTTAAAAATAAAATCTAATACCAAATTTATTGCGACTTATTTTATATACCATAATTTAAAATTTATTTCAATACTATCTAAATATTAAACTTTAGTAATTAAAAATTGAAATTTGATTGTATTTACAATCCACAAAATATCAAATCATGCACTTTTAATTTTCTATCTACAAAAATAAAAAAACATTGCCTGACAAATGCATCCCGGTGGATTGCATTTTCCAAAATTACACTTTAGTCTAATTATTTTCACTACACATTACACTAAACTTGAATTTAATTAGAATTAAATTTAAAATTTAAAATTAAAATGTATATACATATGTATATAAAGTATATACATATCAGTACATAAGAAACAAAAAATAAAAAGAAAATTAAATTAAATTAAATTAAATTTTTGAAGAGGATAGAAAAAACACGTCTATCCTCTTTGAAT
Organism: Tipula vernalis; assembly: GCA_958295665.1. Classification (NCBI taxonomy): domain Eukaryota; kingdom Metazoa; phylum Arthropoda; class Insecta; order Diptera; family Tipulidae; genus Tipula; species Tipula vernalis. The sequence goes on along the minus strand of OY282559.1, from coordinate 286,942,172 downwards.
GTTCGCACTCCACCCCATTTGCACTGCGTCCGTATTAACAGACAACAAAATATTAATATCATTCGACCAGCAGCTCCACCAACAGGAGCAACGAGTGATGAAAGCGATAATAATCAGATCGACAATGATGATGTTTCCATTCCCAGTACCGCGGAAATGCGAAAAATGTTACAAAGCATGCGTCGATATTTAGATGTAAAATCTAACAGTGAGATGTGTGTGTATGGATAGTTTAGAAACCTTTGTAGAAAGTAAGGTAATTAGTAATTTAGAACAAAAAATGACTTCGGATTATTTTTCAAAGAAATAGTGCTTATAAACACGTGATAAATTAACCAATGTGTAAAGCTTTCATTACCTATGTACCTACTTATGAAATGTATTAATAAATAAAGTGTTTTGATACTTTATTTTTATGTGGTTTAGAATTTTTTTGACATATTATTATTTATTTTAACACGAAATTCGGTTTCTTAACTTTACCTAAAAGATTACAACAATAATGTTTTTGCATTAGTATTTAATATTAGTGAAACAGAAGTCATTTTTGATGTAACAAATATTGCTTAGGATCATTCTATGGCGCAATTAATAATTTTAATTTTTAAATCTCCTGAGACACCCTGCCCCATTAGATAGGTATTTCTGAAATTTAACACAAATAATTTGTTTTTGCTCTTTTAAGCAGGGCTAGGGAGGCGGAGCCGGAGCCATGGAGTTGGGCTTTTTGGAAAAACCGTTTTTTTTATTACAAGTTTGATGAATTTATTGGTGGCATTTTTGAACAAAAACTGAATGTTGACAAAATATTAAATGAAAAAAAGCAATGTTCTACACGGTTTTCGACTTATCAAAAATGCCCAGCTTCAGCTCTAGTTCCCCAGCCCTGCTTTTAAGGCAAACCTCAAACAAATCATGCGATTTCTTTTTAAAAATATATAGACTAAAGCAAAACAAAAAATACTAATTGATTTTAATGGTTGTTACTAAGAATGTTTAATTGGCCACTTAAAAAAGAAAACTCCTTAACCAGACATGATTGGACAAATATACTCGACAACCAATTAAATCATCTCTAAAGTCGGAAAACCGATTATACATCTACTGACAGGATGTTTTAACAGATCTTCGTATAAAACTTTATTAATATACATATTTGCTTCTTTACGAAATGTATTTATACTCATTATTTTAATGTTGCCGTTAGCTGTTGCCATTAAAAATGTAACTTTTCAAAATTAAGCTAAGTCATATGACATGAACAACAATAGTATACATTTTATAGTTTTAGATAACCAAAGTTCATCAATTACTGCAACGATGGGTAACGACAAGAAATATTTTTAATTTCTTTAAAAATGTCATAAGTTGCAAAAAACCCAAGATGCAAGGTACAAGTATGGGCGAGATAAATAGCGCCAAACCTTGTTACCAAATTTATAAAAAAAAAATACTTGTGCTACAAAACCAGGAGCCAATATCCCGGTACTATTCGTCTCAATAAATATCTATTGGTTTACTCGACATCTACAATTGGTAAAACTTTCCTTCTATTAGAATAAAACCAAATTATTTTATTCAAATTAAACTATTTTAATTCATCCGTTTTAGTTTTAAATGTATTAAATGACACACATAGTTTTTATTTTATAATTCAAACCTCCTAACTATAATTTGGAATATTTATATGTTGCTCGTATTTATACCAGAAACATACCAAACAAAAACCAAAGGTATGATAAAAAAAAAACAATAAAAAAGCTAAGCTTTCAATTAAAACTGCTGTAAAACTAAAGTTTTTCCCTTTTTTTTATCATAATTTCTTAATAGCAACTGCAACAACAGTCAGGTTGTTATAACATAAAAAAGAAATAAAAATGGAACACAAATAGGTAAAAAACTTATGGCAATAAAACAGAAGATGAAGTAAAAAAATAAATAATTCTTAATATTTTCTTAATTACCATAAGTGAAAACTTTAAAATTAAAATGCAAAATATAAAATACAAGAAATTAAGTTTTGATTAATTTCTTTACTTTATAGTTTTATATAAATACGTTTGTACGAGTTGTATTTGAAGTAATCGAAAAACAGAAAAAGCTCAAAGCTTAATAGCTTCCTTCTGATATTTTTTCCTATCCTAGTATACCAAATGAATGATTTAAATTTAATATTTTAATTTTGCTACAGGGATAAGGAGTAATATGAAATGCAGATACATAAAGGATGTGGTATGTCTTGGAACTTTCTTTCGTTTATGCCTTAAGATTGTCGCATATTTATACTCTATATAAAATATCATAAAACTATCATTAACAATGTAGGAAATAATTTATTAGATATTTAAATTTGTTGGAAATAATTTTTGTATATTTCTCTACCAACAAGAAAAAAATTTAATTACTTGGAAATATTTCTTTTATTCATTCCATATAAATTTTATTATTATTATTTCTGTGTTTTTGTCGGTCTTTACTTTAGATGTGTGTGTGTGCCTGTAATTAAAATGTAGCAGGATTAAATTTTAATTTAAATAAAAAATTAATTAATTTTTAAAATTTTGGTGTAACACGTAGGTATATTGTAGCAGCATAATATACCTAGGTATAGAAAAAAAAGGATGTGCATTGCATGCAATTTTATATTTGATTTATTTTATTTTAAATTGCAAAACGGATTCTCAGGTGCAACAGAATATACCGCGTTTTATGATATTAATGGTGCAAACCTGTGAAATACACAGCCTGTGTTTTATGAAAATAATTAACATTTTCGATTATGAATGCTTCCGTAAGAAATGTTATGTCATATAAAATTAATTTTAAAATGTAATTTTACCTAAATATATGAGTAGGTACAATATAAGCTCGATCTATTCATCAATGTTTGTTTTTCATATTGATCATAATTTCTATACTCTAAATGTACTTAAATTAAATCATTTGTAGTTATTTAATAACTCGCTAACGAAAAAATGATTTCCGTAAAAACTTCGTAGTCATTTTGAAAATATATAAAACAAATAGAAAGCTCTAAAATAATAACATTATGCATTCGCATTTTCTATTGCGTTTTTCGCCAAAAATAGGAAGCATCATCAGAATAAAATTATTTTTCCATATCAATTTATTTTCACTCTGTTCCCATACTATAATGGAATACATTCTCGAATATACCATTTTATATTCACATAACTGTAATAACAAATTGAAATGAATTTAAATATTTTCCCGTGTTAGATGATTTTTTAAAATAAAACAAAGTTTTTCCTCCAAAAGTTTTCCAATGAATTTATCTGTTAATATTCCACTAGCGGAGAAAAAAAAATTATATTGTTTTTTTTATTATATGGTATAGTACATTTCCCTATGAATGGGGGGATTCCACAAAATAAAACTTGAGCGAAAAAAAAAAAAAAAAAAAATGAAAAAGAAAATTATCATAAGGCAAAATTTTTATGATTACAGTATTTTCATATTTAATACCTTATATTCAATGGAAAAATTATTATGATTTTATTTATTTATATATTTTCCTTTGTTACCTTTATTTTTACGTACGGCTTAGTGAGGTGTAAATATTTTTTTTTGAGGTGTTGGTGATGAAGGTATAACACAAAACTATTTCCCTCATTTATTCTGAATAAAAACAAATAAATAATATAAACCAAAAAATTAAATGTTGGACCCTATTCTGCCGCCCAATCTAATCAATTATTTATGATTTTATTATGTTATAAATAACATGTAGACAATACTACTTTGGTATTTCGAATCAATTTAATGTTTTTTCTTTTATGTTGTTTTGGCATTAAATAGAAGTGTCAAATTAGCTATTTTTTTAAAAATTGTATTGAACGAAATTTAGCTGATTTATATACTAATAATTGATTAATTAGCGCGTTCTTGTATTTCTTGTGCACGACCAAGCCAAAAGCCAGTTTCCCGGAATATGCCGAGTCCAAATTATTAGCACGAGACAACACAATTTTTAACTACAAATTTATAAATTGCTTTCCAATGTTCCTTGAGGCTATTTCCAAGTCATGAAAATCCTAAAGAATAATTCCACTTTACTATTTTTAAACTGTTAACATTAGTTAAGTTAAAATTAAATTTTCTGAAATAAATTAGAAATTAATCTTAATATATTAGATTTAAAAAATACAAATTAAAGTTAAAATAAATATTGAACAATAAAATTAAAATAATCAGCAATTTAGTATGAATCTGGAAAAATATTTAATAAAAACCTTAAGCTTTTTAAGGTGGTCTAGCCGTGAAGCTGCCTTCGGGAATCAAGTTGATACTAGTTATCAGCTCCCTGCGGTGACCACCGGGCAACTAGCTCATCTCTGTCTTTGACTGGATGTATCTCTAGCGGTGTATCCGGATACTTGGCGCTCTCCGGATTATAAACGATGTTCATATTTTCTCCGCTACTCGTGCGATTCTTATGAAAGATCTACACAGAAACATAGAGACCGTGACTCTTAGAAACCCGGAAACTACGGCTGGAGGGATATCGGTTTTTAAGCCCCCCCCCCCCCTGAAAGCCAAGATATAAATCGACTCGATATATCAACTGCTGGAGGAGCGTTGACCAATAGTTCCGGTTCATAAACAGCTGTAATTAAGAAGGCTATTGACTCGCATAGGAGTGGTCCCTCTACACTTTGGGAAAGGATAACAGTCCCAGCAAAACTGGTCCCGGAATACCAAAGATCAATTTACACTACTGCAAGGTAGCCTCGGCTCTACTACTTAAAATTCAAGCTGATTGAGTTGACGTTGTCCTGCTCCAAGAGCCATGGGTCATTGGAGACCGGGTTTCAGGATCCAGGGCATCGAACTATAAAGTGATTATTGCCAAGAAGGAACGTAAGATTCGTTCGTGAATTCTCGCCAAAACTATCTAAACTTGTTTATGCTGTTTAATTACAATAACTCAGATGTAGTGGCGGCTGGCATTGAGTTTGGTAGTTTAAATCTCTCATTTCAGTGATAACATGTAGTCTATGCCGGCCCTTCTTCTAAATCTATAAATTTAGTCATAATAAATCTATGTTAAGTTAATTTAAAGTTGTTAGTTGGTTTAAGAAATGAGAGGCCTCTGCTTGTTTCCAAATGTCACCAATGCTGATACGCCACGTTAAATATCATCACCATCCAATACAGAAATCAACCAATACATTATAATACCATTACACCAACATTTACTTACGGTAAAAAATCTAACATTTAATTTACCACTTTATATTAAAAATTAGCAGTTAATATTGCTAATTAAAGCTGCATCAATACCAAATGATGCATGACCAGTATATGTACTGTACTGTAAAACTCGTCTAACAAGCGACACAAAACCAATGACAGAGCTGCACAATTTTAATAATTCAAATTATACCAAACTAATTTCATCCCTTTCTCCCACCTGCGCCAAGTCAATCGGTTATTCGAAGCTTTGTTACTTCGCTAAGGTTAATCAGATCACATCAACGAATGCCACTTTATAAATCATAACTGGTATGTACAGTGAAGCGAATTATTGAAAATAAAGTGCCTTGAATTTGTTATAGTTAAAAAACATCGGGGAATACATTTCGACCTTTACTGATACCGTGTTAAAATATTGACCCTTATTGACCAGGAAACGACATACTATATACCACCATTCTTTACAATGAACCTGAAAACCCCATTTTTTATGAGAAATACCGCCCTACATTTTTGACCGCCACATTATTTGGAAACGATAGACACCACTCTAAAAATTAGCGGTGGTTTCCACGTGGCGATAATATGAAAACAACCGTTATTCGCTCAGTTACATTTGGGTATTGTGAAAGAACATGGAATACCGGTCCTGCAAATCTTTAAACGTCACAGAATTTTATTGGATTACGAGTGATATTTTTTTACAAATTGACCCTATAAGATCACCATTTCAATTGGAACATGATTGCTCAACCCTTTGTACCGACAAATATATGATGTTAGTGTATCAAATTCCCGGTGATGACAACTGTCTGTCCAATATGATCCTTCATCAACTAAGACATGGTTCAATCAATCCACTACTACCAGTAACTACAGCACAGCAGTTGCGGGTCCAGATAGTAGAAAAGTCTACAGTCCTGATTTAATTTATATCTTGACCGAGACACAGCTAATCACTAGATAAAGTATTTATTTCTATAAATTTTACTCATCCAATTTAGCACTTCATCTCCCAATTAGATGTAGAGTTATTAACTAACTTATATTAAATTGACGATTTTTCTACAGAAATTTGGAAGATTTATAACCAGATGACTTTTGGGGAGGCGCCAAATGTCCATCCGCCATTTCTACCATGAAGTAACGTAAAACAACCATTAATCATACCGGCACTCAGAATCAGATATGTTTCATTTGAACCAGTGGAAGGTATCTCCACGAGATTCAACTACAGTACCCTGGCAAACACTATGACAGTATTGTGCTTCAACCAGTGCTCTCACCAACCGTCCATTCTGTAATTTAAAACCCCGCAACATATAACCCACTCATAATCCATATAATCTCATTGAGGAGTCGCAACCAGTTCCGTCTCCCAATATGCAGATTAATCCGTCCACCTTTTTGATTGCGACCTGGAATAGCTTGAGGCCTCGAGGGCAACGCAAACCACCACTTATAATTGGCGACGGTTATCTAGGAATTTCTCAAATCTACATTCTAATGGTGGATCGATGTCCAAAACCGAGATATAGTTTTGCTTGGTGATTTCAAAACCCATATTGGGTCAGATGATGCCTGCCGTGGACAAAGTATCAAACCCAACCTGTATGATTACACCTCCAATGAAAATGGAGTTGCTTTGGCACTCCTTGCTAACTTAAGGTGTTTTTTCATGCAAAGGTCGCCGGAGGACTACTACCTGGACTGATGAACTTGTGTATTCTCAGATAGATCATATTCTTGCACGGAGACAAAATCGTTTTATTTATCGACCATCTACTACTAGTTTGGGTCAATTGTACATTACGGAAAAGATCCAACTTTTGTAGAGGACCCTTAGCCAAACCACCACTCCAGCTATAGCATCCGCTTATTCTTATAAATCCCTGGATCTAACATTATTATCAGCACAAGAACACCCTACCACTAATTATGTCAAACCCATTTTGAATATGGGCATTAGCACCCTATGACAAGTAATTGTAACTAGTATCAAAACCGCTGCTCGGCAGGCTTTAACTGGACGTGCTATTCTAATACCGCCAACAAGACGTGCCTTATACTGGCTTGAAGAGGAGATCCTTTTGCCCATATTCAACTAAAAAACGTTCGGGAAAAACTTAATCAACCAATTGCCGGAGACAAAGCACGTGATTGCCATCAATTCTTTCGAAGCTTAACAAATTTTAAACCTTCTGATCGATTACGAAAAACCTATTCGTTTCTCAAACAGTATCAGAGAGTCAACCAAACAACCAGTGGGCAGTATATTTCAATATGAACATGGGGTTATTCTAACATGCTGGAATGGAACTGTACCCGGCACAGATGGGATTTTCCTCGAACTTTTCAAGTATCTTTCAAGAAGATCTCATTAAAGCTTTTCACGAAGTGATCGAAAACGCCTGGATAATGAGTGAGTTGAATGGCTTGTGACCGTTCAAGAAATGTCCAAGAAATGTAAATGAGTATCATAGAATTACTCTTTGAAACTTAGGATATAATTTCTATACCTAGCTTTTATTGGTTGAATATGATGAGCATTTAGGGTTCCCTGCCTCCTATCAAACTTAATCAAATCGCTCCACTGAGGACTATAAGTAGACTGTACGTCGAGTTCTTCATGGAGAATGCCACGCTCACTTGATTTCGCCTAGGCGTTCAATACCGTACGGTTGGATTAAAAACCGAGATTCAAGTACCTTCATATTTGGTTAACCGATCTAGTTGTATTTGCTTTTGGGAACGCACTTGTATCAAATGGTTTCCCCTAGGCTGATTAACTTCCACCTAAATGAAATTATTCTAACCATTGCCGATCAGTTTCCCGAACTTGCAGGATTAGAACCCAAACACCAGAAATGTTCTATGTTAAACCGGGATTTTAACTCTCTAATTGCCCCTCCCCCTCCCATCATAAACATTGCTAACATTAGCTGTACTTACAAATACTTGTATCTACTTACAAGTACTTGGTACTATTCGCAGCTACTCATACTAAATCGATGGTGTAGTTGTCTCTACTTGTGGTATTCGTTCCGTTGGGTATCTACACACAAGTACTTGCAAGTAGTAAATTAGTCACATTGGAATACAGCTAATATAATTTTCTTATTTTTGAAATATCGTAAAGGTTTTCATTTTTTTTTTTTTTAATTACACGTGAGTCCGAGAGATTCATCGCATGCGTTTACGTAAGTAAAAATACCTATGCTAATTAGGGTTATTATACTAAGTGTAAATTTGGTATTTTAGACTGACCGTTTACGGTAATCTTGGAACATAAAATTACTGTTTTAATAAACTAAATTTGATGAGTGAAAATCCTTTAAATGTTTACGTAGGTTTTCGATAATAAAGGCGTATTAATTGTGTCCACTGATTTGGATATTTCAAAGTTGGTTGTCTTCCGAAAGTATGTAGGGACATCTTTTATACGTTCATGTTGATGTCTGTAGGGAAAGAATTTTATAATTATAAAGTCTTCTTACATATTTAAAAAATTTGACGATCTACAGTTAAATTTACATAACCCCACCTACTCGTATTCTACGATGTAGGGTTACAAGCTCGAAAGCCTAGCAATCGCAAGGAACATTTTTTATGCCAAAATAAAATATGTAATTACGATTTACAAAATAACTTCGTTTGACCCTTCATACACAAATTCAAATATAAAATTTAAGGTTATTCAAATAGTTTGCTAGCTAGTCGATCGAACATATACACTATAAACGAAAGGAATGCGAATTGCAATGTAAATGTAATAGTAAATGGAAATAAATAAACTAAAAATTTGTGTGTATACGCGTAAGGGAGTTTTGTTTAAAAAATACGTAATAATTGTGGGGGTTGCTATTAAGGTTTGAATTCAGTCTTCCGTACCGCGGATTTTAATATATGAGTCATTCTAAATAGTATACGTTAACCATGAATATTGCGATTCTGCTAGTTGCTACCTTATTTGGCATGACGTTTAATAGTCGTTAAGGACATTCAAAAACAGTACAAAGGAATTAATAATTTAGGAATTTTAGACAATAGGAATTTTTGACGTATAAGAATTTAAATATTTAGAATTGTTTTGACTAAAACCGAGACTAATATGTGTGAGCATAGAACTGAGAATATCTCTAATATTTTGTAATATTTAACGTTTATTGTATATATAGGCTGGACTATTCAAGTTGAACTAAATATTTCGTGTCTAAATGTAGGAATATACAAAAATATATCAGGAACAGGGAAAAGTTGCTTGGTGTTAATTCGGAATCAGGACTAAATTATTTGTGTGACATTGAACCGACTCAAGTTTTAGTTTATTGGTTTAACATAGGCACACAAATCTTGAAGAGTTAACTTTGTCTTCTTAAAATTTAGCTTTATTGTATTGAGAATTAATTAAAGAGTATTTTGTGAAATAAGGGTTTTCCATCAAACCGTCTTTACGGGAAAGTCAACAAACATCTTCATAGTAATTTCTGGTAGCGTATATTAAGCATAATCTAAATACTCTCTAAACATACTCTAATTGAAAATATAAAATATAGGTAAAATATGTTGAGACCTTAATGTATTTTGCTTACTTGTTAAACGGCTGACGATACTCTTTCAAATGGTTGCTTAACGGTCAAATTTAAAATTCATTACTTGTTTTTTACGCAAAGAAAGAAAAACTGACCCTCCCTCACCTCCTTTACGCAAAGAAAGAGAACTGACCATTCCTCTGTTGTTAAATTTTTATTAAGCCTGAACCAAAAATAATATTGTCTGTAACCTCAAGCTTTATGGTGAAGAAAGATTATAAATTTAAATTGCAAAGGAGCTTACCGAGAAGTGAAGTTTTTAGTCTAACATATCAAAAAGGAGAAACAAAATTCATTCGCCATATTAATATTTGACGTAGGATTTCGGAGAAAGCCACAAATTACTGACACTGTAAACATGGTGATGCTTGTATAAAACATCAAAGCTTCTTACGTTTTTTATCTTAACTTTAAAATAACACATAATTACAAAACATTATGAAGCTTTTAATAATTACATTTTTCTTTTCGATGGTAAGTTACAAAAATTTTTGTACTAAAAACAAAAACGAAAAATCGTTTTCCACGCTTTCATTGGCTTTTTAATTTTATACTTAAATTTGTCACTTTCTTTAAGTTTAAAAGCTTTAATATTTAATAGTGAATTACAAAACGCTGTGTGAAGTTTTAATATAATTCGGTTTTTAATAATTAATTATAACATATTTTAGTGGGAAATTAATAATTTTTAAATGAAAGACGTAGAAAGTGTTGATTTTGTAATTCATTATTAAATATTGATGCTTCAAGTAAAAAAAAAGGAAGCCAAATAAAAGCCTGAAAAACGATCTATCGTTTTTGTTTTAAATACAAAAAATATTGTAACTTACCTTCGAAAACAGAAATTTAATTATTAAAAGCTTATGTGTTCCTTTAAAGTAAAAAAAAAAAATGTTGTTGATGTTTTATAACTCACTGATTTAACCAAACTTTAAAATATAGGAGAAATGGTATTAAGCTTTTTATTCAGATCATTATAAATTGATAAAACCAATTCTGATTGGGATCGAAGTATCACACTTTTTCAATTTATGGCCAACAACGATACTTCCTAAGGCAATTTAGGCTAATTTTTAGCGCATATTTTTTTATTTTTTTGTTTTTCATTTGGGGTTCTTGACCAATGAAATTTAGAAGAATAATATTTATTACTTAAAACAATAATTAAACCAAAATAATTATTTTTTTTATTCTCATTTCTTTGATTCACGTGTAGCTTGGACAAACAAAACAGATCCAAGCCGTTAATTTTGTTCACAGTTTCACTCTAGATTTCATAAATCCTTTTATCCCATAATATCCATTTATTAAAAATAAAACCTAGATACACATTTCTTATTTTTCAACTGTATATCTGCGCAAAAAAAAACTCAAACAGGCCAGAAAATGTAAAATTTAAAAGAAAACAACATAAAAATATGTTTAGTATCCCAACCAACATCATATTTTGTGCTTTATGTTGAATTTTTTGTCTATTTTGTTAGTTTGTCTTCTGTTTTTTTATTTTTTTTATTTTGTTTGGTTATGTAAATAAATATTATTTTCGGAAAATATTTAAGGAAAATTCATGTTTATTTCCATATTTATAAATCATTTTATTTAAATTATTACCTCTTTACTGGAGTTAACCGAAAAAAATATTTATTCTTTATTGTGTTTGGGAAAATTTTTCAGTTTATCTAAAAATGTAAACAAGAAACGATAATATTTACAGAGAGTTTTTATGAGTGATGATGTGTACTTTGTATTCCACACCCCAAAAATGTTTAACTTCCAAGTCCCACACATAAATTTTCCCGCATAAAAAATTTAGTAGTGTTAATAAAAATATGAAGAAGCGCAAATTTAAAAAAAAAAAAAAAAATGAATGTGAAACTGTTTTTAATTAAATTATAAAATAGTAATAAAAGCAGAAAAGACATGAAAAAAAAAAAAAAATTATGTTGAAACAAAAACGAAATCTTATTGTAAAGAAAATGACTTTTCTTTGTAACACACAGCCACACAAAATGAAAGTGATGTGAACGAATGGAATGAGCAAAAATTAAAAATTTAAATAAAAAAAATTAATTCTATTAATTTTAATATTTTAAGAGTGGAAGCAACAACAAAACGTTTTTTTTTTGCAACAAAAACTACTTTTTAAATAAAAGCTTTTATATTATTTTTCACTTTAGAGAGAAAATGAAAAGTTCCAAAAACAGACAGACAAAAAAACAAGTTTTAATTTATTCGACAATGTTTAAGATTTTTATTTTTTTTTTTTTTTTATAGAACAACTAAAGTTTCGATTTTTTAATTTTTGTTTTTAGAAAATTACATTAAAAATTCTGTATAATAAAAATTAAATTTTATGGGGAGTTTGGTACAGGAAAAAAAAAATTTGATGGAATATGTCTTTTATTTCTCTTGATGACATTAAGTTTAAGTAATTTTAATTTTGAACAATTGTTGAACAATTTACTACATACATATCTGGTAGATTTCTGTGGTAATTTGTCGAGCGATTAATTTAATATGTAAAAATTTTCAGTATTTTATGACATAAACTTGTACACCTGAAAATTTTTAGAAGGTAATTTTCAAATAACCCGACATCGGATAAAGTACATAAAATTTTTGAAAAAAAAAAATTTATTAATTAGAGCATTTTTCATGACCTTCAAATTGTCCATAAAGGTTAAGTTAAATTTTTCAATACAAACTCATTCAAAATTAGTATTTATCGAAAAAAACAAAGTTTCTATATAATGGGCCCGATTCTGGAACGATAAAATTCACGTTGTTATTATATTTCTCCGCTTCCTATATGAATTTGTATTGAAAACGATGTACGGAGAGTTTAAAAAAAAATGAAATTAATTTTTCAAATTTTATATTATTACACTTTTACGAACAAAATTACTCTAACTTAAAAGTAACAATTTGTCTTTTAGGCATCTCAACTCCAGCAATGCGCTAGAGCAAGAGAGATGCCTCATATCATCGCTGTTAATATCTGTTAACAAATAGTAATTCGAAAAGTACTCATCCGATTTTAATGAAACAAAGACAGATTAATAGACCTTGATCAAATAAGAAAAACAAGGTATGGCTAAGATCTCTAGGTGGTCGGATTCCAAAGTTATAGATGCGTTAAAGATTCCCTTCATATAACACATTCACGTAAAAAACTAAAACAATAAAAGTCATATAATACTAGACACTTTCAAAATTTTATATTGCTTATGAAATGAATGAATGAAAATGGTTTTGTTTGTAGATATGTATATATGTATATTGAAAGGCTGCATTGTTGAGATGCCGGTAATGCGATTACATCCTGTAATGGGTTTTTCTTCTTTTTTTAAATAGTAATAAAATGTTAACGTCATCTTTTTTATATTGGCGTTGTGTATCAAAGATTTAATTTAGAACATTGGCTTGTTGAAACACGTTCCGTTGGCACAGCATTTGCGGTATATGGCGTGTTATTACATAAAAAATAGGTTTCAAATTATGTCTGGGAATTTGGTTGATGCAGCATTGCTGGTGTATAGCATGTTGCTAACTCTTCCCCCTTTAAAGATCCACGGCCCGTTATGTTTTTAAGGTATGGACCTCTGGAGCTGGTTTCTGATGCCGTATTTTGTAGTAATGATTTCTTCTTGTGATTAAAAAAATCAAAATAAGAAAGATGAAGTGATGAGAGTGAGTCCTGATTCCATGTGGTTTGTGAATAATTCCTGTAGTTTCTCTACGTTATTGCGGTGTAGGTGGTGAAGATATTCCGGATTTAGTTTCATACCTCTTTCTATTATATTTGATTGAAGCACTGATGACAACATCTGTGATGTGCACATTTCGTGGTTAGTGAGTATCATGTTGTTGATTGTTATGATCTCATTGTTGCATTGTATTAAAAAATTACCCTCAAAATGTTTGTTTATATTTTTACCGTAGATCTCCCTGTTAAAGTTGTTCAGGTAAATTGTGGTGTCGTTCAGTGTCTCAATTATTTGATTTTTGTTGAATTGTTTATCACAATTTGCATGCGAACCCCTTATTAGTTGGCTGATACAATGATCGTCATTTTTTTCGTCCAGGCTGTTCTGCTCGCAAATGGTAGTTTCGTAGAACATGTTGCAACTCTGCGTTATTCCAAATAACTGATGTTGATTTAAGATAAGTTCCTTGTATTCTAAGTGAACCTGCTTATTTTGGTTGATTGTTGATCTAATAAGGACATGGTTATAGTCCTGTTTGCTTGTTTTTGGTATGGATATTACATATAATATTATGGAACCCTCTACAAGCATCATAGGCTCTGCTTATTCAATGGCCTCTATCTCATTTGCATACGGGAGGGTTTCGATTTCTGCAGCGAGTCGTCCGATTTCCATCTTGTTCATTATATTTGTGTTGATTATTTTGTTTTTTGTTCTAATTATTTTCTTTATTTCCTCTTTGATGATTCCAAGTTTATTGAACAGAATTTGCTGTGTTCTCCCATTCACATCTTTATGTAACGAGTCGATAATTAGGTTGTATCCGCTAACGATTTTTATTTGCCGTTTTCAACCGGACGGTTTTGATTTGGTATTGTTCATTATTATTATTGATGATCTTGTTCTGACCCTAGACAATCTGGTCCCAATCGGTGGCATCTTTCAATCCAGTTAATCGATCATTTAACCCGTGTATTTTAACCCTTTAGTTCTGAAATTAGTTGGGTTTAAGAATGTTTCTTTGATCGATGTGATGTTAGATTGAAGACATGAACGATCTTGAATTTTCCATTGATGATTCGTCCGGATTCTTGCTTAATTGTTACCAGCGGATTGTTGTACTCATAGATGTTTAATGGGGTTGTTATGGCCCAAACACAGGATCTACAAGATGAAAGAGATGGTATTATGTTAGTGTTGTTTTGATCTGCTCTGTGAATCGTCCCATCTGTTGATAGCATATTTGTTTCTAATTTCAGCCGTGATAAGGCATCTGCTACTTTATTAGTGCAACCTGGTTTGTACTTCCATAGTGGCTTTAATTTTCCCTCTTATGTCAGTGTCGATTGTTTCATAGTTGTTGATCGGTCCGAATAGATTTTTGAATTTTGACAGTATACCTACTCTGTTGTTTTTTCTTAGATCCCTGTGAGAATTGATCGTCTCAAACTTCTAGCTGACTGACCTGTGATGATTGCTTTTTCTTCAATGTTATCTTTATGTTTAGTGTTAAAATGAGTGTGTTATATTTTCTGTCGATTATGGCTTCTAGTTCCTTTAGGGTGTCTTCTCCAATGATTTCGTCGAATGATTGAATTCCTGGTAAAAAGAAAAATTCCAAATTTTTGTGAATTCCGATACTTTCAAAAAATGGTCCGACGATTTTCTCTTTAATCGGTATGCTTCCACCAGTTGATCTTTTAGTTGGCATTGGATTTTTAACTAATTCATAGTCCCTTAAAATGTTTTTTACATTGTGAATCCAAGATATGTATTGCGTCGAATTCTCATCGAATGTTTGAAGTTCCTTCACGCAATCCGCTTGTTCTGCTTTTGGTATAGATAGCGTTTCTATTTTCGTGATGATCGGGTTTTCGAGTTTGGATATGCGCTGTTCTAGTCTTCTTGTTAGTTCTATTTGGGCGTTAACTGCTCCCGTGCGTTGTCTTATTTGATCTACTAACGTTTCTAGAGTTATCGCCATTTTATTTTATTGTCCCAAAAATTATTATTATAGAATTATATTATTATTACTTGAAGAAATGTATTCACTTGTTTTAATTATTATTGTATTAATTTTATTTTATTAAGGATTTTCACTTGTGTTTCTTACTTACATTAAAATGATTAAGATTATCATAGTTCGAAAGATTAGCGTTTCTCCCGATTTTAAGGGTACTGCTGGTCGAAAAATGTATGTTTCTCTCAATTTTAAATGTACTTGTGGTTGGTTGAAAAATTTGCGTTTCTTTCAATTTTAAATGTACTTGCCGAATAAGTACAGTTCAGGGTCAGTCGGTGTGACTTCTGGTTGAAAATGAATGATTTCTTTTTAGCGTTGAACGTTAATGATTGTAGAACGCCTACTAGTGGTACATTGATTCACTCACAGTTTCGCTACATTTACCCCACTTTCACAAATTTTTTACTTTAAAAAAAAAAACTTGATACTGGTCCCCGTTTCGGCTCCAGTTAACGAAACGATGTTTCGGAGAGTTAAAAATTTATTATTCTTCAAATTTTATATTATTACCCTTTTACGTACAAAATTACTCTACCTTAAAACTAACAATTTGTCTTTTATATATAAAAGTAAAATGTTATCGTCAGCTTTTTTATATTGGCGTTCTGTATAAAGAATTTAATTTAGAACGTTGACTTGTTGGAACACGTTCCGTTGACACAGCATTTGTGGTTTACAGAGTGATACTACGTCAAAAGTAGGTTTCAAATTATGCCTGGGAATTTGGTTGATGTAGCATTTCTGGTGTATAGCTTGTCGCTAACTTAAATCGACAATTCGGTTGGAAGTTTTTATAAATTAGAGCGGCCAGTGGTTTTCATGATAAATGTATTACATTTAATTATGTCTCTCTGTCTTATTTAAACCACAAAAGAAAGAGACGACAGAAATGATTAAATGTAGAAAGAATATTATGCTAAATTTGCAATAAAAACAGAATAATCTATTGCTCTATTCCTCAATCGCATTCCAACTGTAAATATATGGAATGTTATTTAGACGATATTTTAATTGGGGGTAGAAACAAAATAGAATGCGAAGGTAATTTGAATTCAGTATTAGGCCATCTTAATGAATTTAGTATGAAAATAAATTCAAAAAAATGTAGAATTTTAGAAAAGCCTGTCGGTTATTTAGATCATACCATGGGTATTAGGCCAAATCCAGAAAATATTACAAAAATGGTCGAGGTTCCAGCTCCAAATTCAGTAAATAAATTACAGTCGTATTTTTCGATTATAAATTATTACGGAAAATTGATACCATTATCGATTGAGCCGAGGACCCTTTACGATTTTCTTAAAAAAGATAAATTATTTGGTGGATGGCAGAATGTCAAATAGCGTTCGAAAAGCCAAAAAAATTTATAATTGATAATAATGTATTAGAATTATACGATCCGAAGAAGCATATAGTAATTGCAGCTAATGAAAGTACACACGGGGTCGGAGCCCTCACGGGGTGGAAACCTCAGTGCTTTTCGCATCCAGCACATTATCCTTGCCGGAAAAAAAATATTCTCAGTTGCGTCGGGAAACTCTTGCCTAGGGAATGCAATACCAGTAATTGGTTGACCTTTAACCCGGTAAACCGTCTTAAAGGTGTATTACCGAATAACCGAATCGAATTTTTATTACCAATAAATTTTGAATTTTGCTCGTTTTCCAGTATTTTGTTGCTTAGCGGACCTAATACGGTCACTTCTGTACAAGTGGAAGGTGAAAACTGGAAAGAGATAAGTGGGAAGTGAGAATTGGAAGAGAAAATTAGTCAAATTAATGTGAAAAAGTGATCTGGAGTACGGAGAACCCACAGTGTTAAAAAGTAAAGGTGACAATTTGTGAATCTTCACAATGGCCCCTGATTAAATCATAAATAGATGAAAAGGGGTCCTAAACTCACTCGGTCACCGCGTTTGGCGATCTCTTGCGGCGGATCGAACTATTTGTAGAAGCATCGTTGAAGCTGCCAAATCACTTCATTAGATGTAGCGCCAGAGGAAGAAGAAGAAATAAAAAAAGTGGAGAGTGAGACGTGGAAAGTAAGATATGCAAAGGTAAATGTGGAAAGTGTTTAGTAGAAAATAAAAAGTAAAACAAAAAGAAGTGGAAAGAGAGAAGTGGAAGGTCAATTGTGGAAAGTGGAGCTTGAGAAGTTATAAGTGGGAAGTGGAAATTGAGAAATGGAAAGTGAGAAATGGAAAATGAGAAGTTGAAAGTAAGCAGCAGATAGTGAGATATGGAAAATGTGAAGTGGAAAGCAAGGTGTCCCAACTGACATGTGAAAAGTGATAAGAAGAAAGTAACAAGTAAGAAGTGAGAAGTGGTAAGTAGAAAGGGAGAAGTGGAAAGTGAGAAATACAAAGTGAGAAATGGAAGTAAAAAAGTGAAGAATGGGAAGTGGATTGTGAGAAGTGGAAAGTAAGAAGTGAAAAGTGGATAGTGTGGAGTGGATAGTGAGATCTGGAATGTGAGAAGTAAGGAGTAGGGTTTTACCGTGTTAAAAATGTATTATCGTACTTCCGGTAATTGAATGTTACTTACTGGTAGACTTTTAGTTATGCCCGTTTTCCAGTACACTTGTGTTCGTTGCGGCTTAACTGAATTTTGTTATAATTATTTTATTAAATTTTTATTTTTATTTTTTATTTTTAACTAGACACACACTATGAGACGAATGAATTTATCACCAAATTGCATTTTATTTTAATTTTATTTAAAATAGTCGGTAAATTACCAGTAAAATCGGTATTGTCTAAAAAATTTACCGAAAAACTGCTAAATTGATTTTTTCCAAATATTGCATTCCCAACTTGCCTTAGTCTTTGCGATGAAAAAATTGCACGAATTTATTTTTGATGTACCAAGGATTAAGAGAAATTCTAAACACCAAAAAATCAACACCTCAAGTCCCAGCCGCTAGATTACAGAGATGGGCAGTGATACTGTCAATGTATAATTATAAAATTGAAGATCGTCCAGGAAAGAAGATGATTAACGTAGATGGTTTGTCAAGATTACCATTAGAATGTAAAACACACGGAGGCGTAGACAGTATAAAATATTTCAATTTTTCCGACAAATTGCCGGCAAATAGTAAGCAGGTAGAATGGAATTGAGCAAAATAGAAAAACTGACGTATCTCAAGATGATTTAAATAAACCCAAAACCACTGCTGCAGAGCACATTAAACGTAGCAGAAAAAGATGTAGCCTTTGAATAGTTGTGGATTTGTATTTACTGTTTCTTGATTTCCAAAGGGTATTGATTCATAATATCATGTGCACCACTTCACCGCCAAGAAAATGATGTCACTTTTCTGCGTTCTGGCGGTCGTTTTAGATAAATATATTTATGTGGACATTTTTTAGATGAAATCCGCGAAATCTCAACCGATACGGACGTTTGAGGTGTCGAGCTCTAGAAAATTAGTCAAATTAATGTGAAAAAGTGATCTGGAGTACGGAGAACCCACAGTGTTAAAAAGTAAAGGTGACAATTTGTGAATCTTCACAATGGCCCCTGATTAAATCATAAATAGATGAAAAGGGGTCCTAAACTCACTCGGTCACCGCGTTTGGCGATCTCTTGCGGCGGATCGAACTATTTGTAGAAGCATCGTTAAAGCTGCCAAATCACTTCATTAGATGTAGCGCCAGAGGAAGAAGAAGAAATAAAATAAGTGGAGAGTGAGACGTGGAAAGTAAGATATGCAAAGGTAAATGTGGAAAGTGTTTAGTAGAAAATAAAAAGTAAAACAAAAAGAAATGGAAAGAGAGAAGTGGAAGGTCAATTGTGGAAAGTGGGGCTTGAGAAGTTATAAGTGGGAAGTGGAAATTGAGAAATGGAAAGTGAGAAATGGAAAATGAGAAGTTGAAAGTAAGCACCAGAAAGTGAGATATGGAAAGTGTGAAGTGGAAAGCAAGGTGTCCAAACTGACATGTGAAAAGTGATAAGAAGAAAGTAACAAGTAAGAAGTGAGAAGTGGTAAGTAGAAAGGGAGAAGTGGAAAGTGAGAAATACAAAGTGCGAAATGGAAGTAGAAAAGTGAAGAATGGGAAGTGGATTGTGAGAAGTGGAAAGTAAGAAGTGAAAAGTGGATAGTGAGGAGTGGATAGTGAGGAGTGGATAGTGAGATCTGGAATGTGAGAAGTAAGGAGTAGGGAATACCCTGTTAAAAATGTGTTATCGTACTTCCGGTAATTGAATGTTACTTACTGGTAGACTTTTAGTTATGGCCGTTTTCCAGTATACTTGTGTTCTTTGCGGCTTAACTGAATTTTGTTATAATTGTTTTATTAAATTTTTATTTTTATTTTTTATTTTTAATTAGACACACACCTATAAGGACGAGTGAATTTATAACCAAATTGCATTTAATTTTAATTTTATTTAAAATAGTCGGTAAATTACCAGTAAAATCGATATTGTCTAAAAAATTTACCGAAAAACCGCTAAATTGATTTATTCCAAATATTGCATTCCCTACTTGCCTTAGTCTTTGCGGTGAAAAAATTGCACAAATTTATTTTTGGTGTACCAAGGATTAAGAGAAATTTTAAACACAAAAAAATCTACACCTCAAGTCACAGCCGCTAGATTACAGAGATGGGCAGTGATACTGTCAAAGTATAATTATAAAATTGAATATCGTCCAGGAAAGAAGATGATTAAGGTAGATGGTTTGTCAAGATTACCATTAGAATGTAAAACACACAGAGGCGTAGACAGTATAAAATATTTCAATTTTTCCGACAAATTGCCAGAAAATAGTAAGCTGGTAGGAATGGAATTGAGCAAAATAGAAAAACTGACGTCGTAGAAACTACATCGCGAGAACCCAATATCCCTTCGAGACACATTAATTTCTTCTTCTTCCGTAAGCACACCTATCTTATTTATATTGGTCGATGCGTTCAGCAAATATTTGGAAGTATTAGAAATGAATTCAAAGAGTTTAATTGAAAAACTCTCTAAATTTTTTTTTTTTTCAAGTTTTGGTCTCCCCTCTAAAATAATTGGTTCAAAAGAATTTGGGAATGGGAAAGCTGTTATATACATACCTACATATGTATATATTATTTATGAGTAATTTCATTTTAAAACAGAAAACATTTTGGAAATTTGAATTCCATGATTTTTGATTTGTTTAACTTTTGGTGTAGTGTTGTACTACATATTTTTAATTTTTTGGTATAGGAGTGTATTGTGCACAGGATGGTCCCAAAGTTTTGCAAAAATCTCGTTTCAAGAAAGTGTTTGATTTCACTTCTTCGAAATTTGCGACCATCTCGAACAAAACCAAAGCAAAATTGGCGAAAGTGTTAGACGGTAGAATAAGGATGAAAACAATAAAAATGTATGGTTCAATTTAGAAATCAATATTTGGAATATAATGTTCACTAACGATTTTCGAATATATTTATTTTGTACTGCGATGCTATGGTGTTCCATACAATTTGAAATAATAATGAAAGTAGCATGTCTCACTGAAGTGCTCTCAGGATCCTTGTAATAAATGACGAACGGATGAATGATCGCTTGTGCATTATTCCAGTGATAACCTTGCACTGAATCGTGTATGATAAAAGCATAATTTTCCGCGAAATCACATTGTACAAGCAGATCCCTTTTGATTGCTCTTTCGATATAAAATGATGAGGTATTATGATGAGGTTAAATTATGAATAAATTTTTCTATAAACTTTGTCATTTGATCTTCTAATGTAACCAAACTGCATCTTTGAACGGTAATCCATTGTTCATACTTAATTTTTGACACATCACAAGTTCTTAATTTTTAGAGCACACTTTACACTTTTTAATGTAACGTTCTTGTATTTGTTCATCACCACACATAACGAATGAAATTAAATCTTTGTAATCTTTAAACGGGAATTGACTATGGTATCAGGAGTGAACTGCTTTTATAGTGCCTTCAACCATCAGCTTCATGTTTTGATGCAAAAGACATGACTGCTATAACCTAATTTTATACAGTGATTTGGACGGAGTTGTGTGAACTTTGTAAAACCTATTTTAACTCCAAGTTGACAAGATTTAAACTCGATTTAGGCCTCATTTAGAGAACATAGTAATAATCTCTTCTGAGTATTCTGAAGAACATCCTGCCCCCCCGGCATCATTCGACTTATTTTATCATCCTCAAAAAAGGATTCTACTAAGCTCCGTGCAGTATCTAATATCTTATTTTTAGGGATACTGCTTTTAGTTATTGAAAAGAACGTACAATTATGTCTTTGAAGATCCTTGCAGTGATCAATTAAATAACGGGTAGAACCTTCTTTAAAATAATCTTGAATTTCTGTAGTGTTTGTTGAATCCAATTTTATTTTTCTTAGGTTTAAGTAAAACGTAGTACAAATGTACAATTTATTGTTTAATTCTCGAGCTGGATTCAAATACACAATCCTTTCTCTAGCGTACTCACCAACAGCCCTCAACTTATTATTGCGATTTGCACTAACAAATGGTTTACAGCAATGATAATATGAAGACATTATCAACAATACACTCCTCTAAGTTAAAATATTAATAAAAATTCAGCAACAATTTTGTCAGATATTCACAACAAATATTTTTTTTAATACTCACTGTAACTTTAATGATATACAGCTATAGAATGTTTTGCATTATAAGCACAATACTACTTATGTAGCGTTGGACAGAAACAGAAACTCTTATTTGGCAACGTTTAGATGTTTTTAGGCCCGGGCAACGCCCTCTCGGTTCGTATAATAATTGGAAAATTATAATCTTAATACAAATATTTACCATTTATGGTTTTGAGCAAGGTAAATACGTTTATTTAACAAATTTATTTTATATGCCCTGACTATTGATCTACACCCTTAATTTGGTATGTGGTCTTAGTCATAGGACTAAGGAGGATAGGGATAATTTGATAATAGGCTGGAACCTACATATATATTTATTTTCAACTAATGCACAATCGCCCAAAAGCCCTAGATTGGCCGCTCTTGGAAATACTATTTCTGATGATTTCCTTAAGACGGTTTGTGCGTTATGATTTTGTAAATGTTTAAGGATGAAGGAACCAGATTTATTTACATATACAAATCATTATTTATGGTTGATATATTACTTATGTGTGCGCAGATAAATTAACATCTTGCCTGTCTTTAGCACTAACAAACTTTAGACAAATTTGGAAATCGGTGCCCGTTACTTTTTTTGACAAAAATGATTCTTTTTGCAAAACACCAGAATAATTAACACCCAGTAAGTTCAACTTGGCTCAGGATAAGACATGCTGGTTTAAGGATCTTAGATATGTTGTACTATTCAAGGTATATTGAACAATTTGCCTGTGCCTTAGGTTAATCCACATTTATCATACTGCAACCAAGATTTCCATTTTATTTTTCGCATGCTCGTTCGATGAAAAATAAACCAGGCAGTCGTCTATAGCAAACGCAGATATCGGTTCAACTTTCACACCGAACAGAAGGACCGTCTTTAGTTTGTTTTAGTAATGCTGAAATAGTCGGTTTCTTTGAACTCACCTACGATGTTGGAAGTGTCAAGATTTTCTTAAATTAACAACAAATTATTTTAATATTTTGTAGACAGTTTTGTGCATACGAAATGTTGAGAATTCCCAGAAGACACCAATTAACACGGTAAATCACCTATTTTCGTCAAATAGTAATAGCATTTGTTTGCCAAATTAGGCAACATCTTGTTCTTATTACATCTTTGGACGACTGATATAAACTAGTCAACAATTTAGAAAAGTCAATGATTTAGTCGAAAAAATCCACATGAAGTTAGATTAGAAAAACCACCCCATACATGAACGCCATCGGAAATCTCTGAGATTTCCCCAAATATTGGAAAAATTTTTGAGTGATATAAAAAATGCTCTAAGATTTGAAATTGTTCAATATTATTCAAAGATTTTTCCGAAGCTGATCTTAGAGATTTCCGATCGTGTGCTTGAGTGGAGTAATACAACATTTCAAACCTTGGATCATTTTTACTAATATTGAAAGAATTTTCCGAAATTGAAGAAACTGCAGAAATGGGGTGGGTTTTCTAATCTAAGTACGTATTCAAAACCTCTTTGACCAACCTGTACGAACTAAGAGCATTTAATATTAAATCCCACTCAAACTTTTTCCACTCGAAATTTGAAAAATGAAAATATAAATTTTATATGATATTTTCTTTTAGTCGAAATTGAAAAGTTATCAAGTTCGTCAGTAAAAATTTGTTGAGTGAAAGTTGGAAACGTTGGCATCAGTTCTACCGCATAACCGGAACTTTCAGATTCTCAATCGGACGATAAATACTAATATGTATAGTATAAACTGTTAAACGATCTTGAGTGGTTGAATATTCGGTTGTTGGCTTTCAATTTTATTACTTATATAGCTTCTTCCTTTCAGAGTTTCAGCTGCCCAAAAATGAAATTACTCATATGATCAAATAACCTATTGTTTGTATATTTCAAAAGTATCATGATATTGGATAGCTGATTCTAGAGTTGAGTTGTAATCGAGAGTTTGGAATGTTACCATTAAATCATCATAAAAATAATTTATTAACCAAACAAAAAGTCTTGATCTATTAGCAAATTTCTGACGCTCATTAGATGAGAAACTCCTAGAAAAATATTTAATAACCACAAGTTTCAGGCAAGTACATTTGATAAAATTGTCTTTGATTATGATAAAGGGCTGCCCTAATTAACATTAGTATAAGCTATACAACAAAACGGCCAATCCTTCATAACATATGTATCTACTTCAAAAAAGTAGAAATATCATTCCCCCCTCCCCGTAATTTTGTCCCAAAGCCTTAATAAATAATTCGTGTGGACATTAAACACACACAAATTAGGTTTCTCCATGGGTTTTTGATATTTGATGTAGTGAATAATAATTCGCTATGTCAGTACGTTCTGGCCAGATACTTAATGTAAGTGGCTAGAGTGGAAGTTTTTGTAGTTTGGTCGTAGCTACCTGATGAGTAGACAAACTTTTCAGTGCGAAACCAGACTACCAAAATAAAGAACTCATGGAGGGTTCTCATTTTTGCAGAGTAATACATTGGTATAACTCTTTGGGCCTTGTGGCAAAATTACGGGGAGGGAGGAATGATATTTCTACTTTTTTTGCAGTAGATAAGTTATGAGGGATTGGCCTCTTTATTTTTCTGATTTACCAAATCGAAAATATTGGGACTATTTGGGACAATTTTGGGACTTTTCAATCAAACTACAACAATCAAAAAATAGCATACGCAAATCAAAACAAAATTATAGTTATAGTTAAAAAAAAGCATTGCAGAATTGATGGTGTAAAATTAAAAGTTATAAAATTTTGGCAAGTTACAAACTGTTGAGAAAAGGTAATTTTGAAAAAAATTGATGTGCCTTTAATTTTTTTACTTCAGTAAATATCAGGGTTGCCTTTTACTACATTTAATTAAAATAACTTAAACAACAATATTTTTGGCTTTAAATATATATTTTTCATTAGTAACTATTTATTTAAAACCAAAAATGTTGTTTTCTAAGTTATTTTAGAAAATGTAGTGATTCTCCTCGTGAGAAGGTAGCAACCCTGGTGAATGTACATCTCTTTCCCGTTTTCGATGTAAGCGTTCTTCACGACCTCACCAACTAACACACGGTTTGTCAAATTTTAATTTGGTTATTCGGTTGTTTTAATCTATACTAGGCTGTTGAAGAAACATACAAGCTAATCAATATTGCGTAGAGCGTTTTAAGAAAATATCTAAATTTTGTAGAACTACTTAGTAAGAAAACGCTGTGGTCGATGAGTTATCTGGCGACTACTATGATCAAATGCTGGATAAATGCTCATGTAAGTTTGTAGGCCTAAACCTTTTTTTTTCTTGTGAAAATTGATTTTCTTTAATTACTCCTACCACTCTAGTGATCAACTGTAATATTTTCATTCTTTGAGAAACAATATCGATAATAACAGTTATCTGAAAACCTCTTTTTTACTAAATAAAGCCATTTTATCACGAGATTAGGCGTATATTGACAAAATGTATATCTTTCTTATTATTAAAACCATTTTAATACATCAATCATTATCATCACCAGTCGATTCATGTTCAACCTTTTTGCCTCATATCAGAACATATTACGTATAACAACTATTCGAGTTTATATTGAAAATAGTTTCAAGAAATAAAATATCTTATGATCCCATCTCGGTCAAGAACTGAAAATACTCAACAGTGCAAAAAAAAAAAAATAAAAAAATTATTTACAATCTCATCATCATCAAGCACCAATAATATGTAATATCTTATTTTCATTTTGTTAAAAGAACCAAAAGTAGTTTGTTAAAAGAGCTAAAAGTTCTTGTTAGAAGAAACAAAATATTTTAGTATAGAATTGTTTATTACAGATTACAATATAGTAACAACAACCGAATATAGATATTTACCAAATAATTTGTGTAATCGGAACAAAAAAATCAACGCTGAAGAAAAGAAGGAAAGCCACATAAAGTTTATCAAACAGAAAGTTATTTCGTCTTATTGATTTTATAAAGCAAAGAAAACTGCAATAAATTTTGTTGACTGTTGGAACTGTATGTAGTGTGGTACATACAAACATATATACGATATGGAATATAAGTTTTTTTTTATTTGGTTCCAACTATCGATAAAATCCATAAGTCAAATAAACACTTAAAACAAAACTATAATATCCAAAAGCTTTTTGTAGATTTTTTTTTTTTATATAAATTATTTTATTCTTTTCGTTTTTATTATTACGATATGGACTTTTGACTAAGTGTTTTGTGCTTTATTGTAAACTTTTAGAGAGAGAGAATATTTTTGCTTTGCCTTTTTTTTTTTGAAGTAGCACTATACCTACTTATATAGCTAGTCTTTGTATATAAACTGCCGTATATAACAAAACGTACAATATTTATATATTATTAGGTTTTTAGTGCAATAAATTTATTTTCCATATACATATATAAATAAAGTGTTCTTTTATAGTTTTATTATTATTTCTACAAAACGTTCGGTGCTACTTCTTACATACCGTACATATAATATATAGGTATTTTCGACACATTAATCTTCTTACAGAGAAATAAATACATCTAGGTATGGTACTGTAGTAGAAATAATTGTTCGAAAGAAAAATATTTTTTTTTTTTTTCATAAACTTTAGTTTTGAGGTGATTATGGTGAAAATTTATATTTTATTATTTATCGTTTATAAAACGATATACTAGAAGAATTAGAAGTTCAAAAAGCTGGATGTCGATAGTCGTAAAAAAGTTTGGGAGATGATGGCAAAAAAACCTGCAAAACTATATAACGTCATGTTTATTGAACTAATTGAGAAAAGTTCCTGTCACTTTTTAACTAGATTTATTCATGTTTTTGAAAACTAAAAATGTCTTATTATAAATATATTTCGAACTTAGAACTAACTAAGGATAGGGGTTCACAGAATGATCTAAAAAATTTGGAGGCAAAAGAAAGACAACAGTGAATCATAAATTTTTGATCCTTTGTTTCAAGCGGCACCAATTTAAAATAGCCACAAAATCGAAAGCAGATCGTGTTACAACAAAAGAAACGGAAATTTCTTCATCAGCCGGTCGGAAAAGGTTGCTGGAGGCAAATTTTAGGGTACGTCATATGTTTCAGAAACCTGTTGTAAAGGTATCCTTACAGTTTAATTGGCTTTAGTGGGCCCGTGAACATTCCAACCTGAACATACAAAATATATGGAATCAAATAATATTTTACGACGAAAACAAAATTTAAGCTGTGAGTAAAGGGAAACCAGGAAAACACACAACCGACGGATTTTTTTTTTTTTTTTGCATAAGGGTGGGTGTTTGTTGCCCAGAGTACAGCGACCATTGAGGCCTATTGTGCATCCCTAGAGATTCCTACGTGGAATATAATTTAATTGTTTTTAACTTCGTTTGTTTGTTTTTTCTTAACCACTGTTAAATTAACTTAAATCGGAATTATGAAAATAATTTTTCGCGATCACAGTTTAGTATTTCTTTTTGTATGCGTCAGCTTCCTTTAGCTGTTGCATACATTTTTTTCCTCTATCTTGTATTATATTCCTTAGATAATTATTTAAAATAATTTAATTAAATGGAAAAATATAATATAATAAATAATTAATAAAGTAAAATGTTGGTCTATATCTTTGATAAACGCCGCTACCTGATGCATATCCAGTGGGTCGGCGTTAGGCTACTGGATTATGTACGAATTGAGGAACTTGATCTTTTTAGGATGATAGCATCGCATGTGAATAGTAGGTGTTCCGATGTCTCCTTACCGCAGTCACAGAATCTGCACTGGTCCGTAGGGGACCTTCCCATTTTATGTAGATAGGCGTTAAAACGGCCGTGCCCTGTTAAAAATCAAGTAACGGATCTTAGGGATTGGCGGTCCATCCTCGGTGCCTATTCCTGACGTATAATATTATACTCCCAGAATAATTTCCTATAGTTCTGCTCCCAGTCCCTTATACCATCTGCCAAGCGGGTTTTGAAAAAAGCAATACTAGGACTGGGACCCAGGAAATCTCGGCTTGCTCCCATTTTTGCACATCGGTCTGCCGCCTCATTTCCTCTAATGGTGGAGTGGCCAGGAGACCAGAAAAGGGTGACTTTATTTGCTTTACCCAGTTTTAATAAATTACAGTAGCAGCTCCAGATCAATTTCGAGTTGAACACTGAAGCTCCTAAGGCTAGCAGAGCTGCCTGGCTGTCCGAGATTATATAGATCTCGGTCTTCTTATATTTCTTTTTGAGACATTGAAGCACACATACCAAATCATTATAGCAAAGGTCTCTGCCTGAAAAACTGTGGGGTGCTACCCAGTGGTATCCATAGTTCTAGGTCGGGACCGACTATCTCTGCACCGGTATTCCGTCTTTTTTGACACATCCGTATACCATACAGAAGCATGGCGAGGGAGGAGGGAGATAATATTCTCTACCAGTGCCCTATCCGGCCAACTAATAGTAAAATTCCTCTGACGGTCGATTGTCCTTACCCTCAAATCCGATAGTTGGATCAATTCCTCCTTAAAATTTAATTTATGTAGGATACTGTTGTGTCCTGGCCTTATGGTTTTAATTTTGGCTATAATTTTTAGGCTCAGACCTCTTGAACCGGCTACTTTTTTAATGTGTAGGTGCAGTGGTGAGAGCCCTAGTATTCTCTCAAGGGCAGCTGTTGGATAAGTCCTTATTGCTCCAGTTGCACCCACACAGATTAACTTCTGGATCTTGTCCAGTATTCTCCGTGCACCAGTCTGCTCCGTCTTTGGCCACCACACACACGCCGCGTAAGAGACCATAGGTCTTATGACTGCCCTGTAGACCCAAACTAACATTTGTGGGCTCAGTCCCCACGTTTTGCCAATCATTCTTTGGCAAGTGAAGTAGGCCTTATTCGCTTTGTTTGTGATATGATTTAAGTGGGGATTCCATGTCAATTTCTGATCAAGTACGACACCCAGATATTTACCCTCCGTTGACAGTTGGAGAGTTACCCCCTCCCCTCCCCCAGGGATATCGGCGGGAGGGTAGTTTTCC
This sequence comes from Tipula vernalis, assembly GCA_958295665.1. Lineage (NCBI taxonomy): Eukaryota > Metazoa > Arthropoda > Insecta > Diptera > Tipulidae > Tipula > Tipula vernalis. Next base: position 286,913,012 of record OY282559.1, on the reverse strand, counting down.
GTCGGTTAGTAGAGAGAGCGCAGTTGACCTTGTTGGGATTTACCGTAAGGCCCACCTCCGTGCACCAATCATTTACTACCTCTAGGGCTTGTTGCATTCTTTCCCCTACTGTATTTGCGAATCTGCCCCTAACACCTCCCTGGGGACAATCCCTGGTGGCCACTATGGTGATGGCAAGCGACTGATTAATGGCAACCTAACATTTAAAGATACAAAAGTAACAGTAGACATTTATATCTTGATATTCTGATAAGCTACTTGAACCATCATTTTTCAAATTAATTGCTGAAACTTGCTTTATATTTAAACAGTATTAGGTGCCAGAATCCACAGCAAAAATGATTTTCCGAATAATCCAAATGAAAAATATGGGGAATTGTGAGTTTTAGAGGCAGATAAAATTTTCTAAAAACGAGGATTTTAACACGTATGTGAAGTTATCCCAGGATTTCATCCAGTAAATGGAAAAAAAAACATGAATTAGGCAGTGAAATTAGCCTAGCCGAGGATTTTATTAAAATTAGATTAAATACCGAAATTGTATAATATCCAATAAAATAAAAACCACATACAAAATTTAAAAAAATTTAAATCATCACTGATATTTTTTATTTATTTGCAAGATTCTACCAAGCACCTAAAAATTTATGGATGTTATAACTATTAGTTTCTTTTGCCGCAAATAAAAATGTCTCGGATGAGTGATTCTGATTAGTATTTTTGAGATTAGAATAACATTAGCTTAATTTAGAAAACCATTTATGAAAATCGTATTGTTCCAAGTGGCCGAAGCTAATGATATCCCCATCTCATAAATACTAATCACTAATCCGAGACATTTTTTATTTGCGGCGAAATAAACTAATAGTTGTAACATCCATACATTTTTAGGTGCTAGGTCAAATCTTGCAAATAAATTAAAAAAATATTAGTTATGATTTAAATTATTTTAAATTTTCTATCAGGATTTTATTTTATTGGATATTATGTAATTTCACTATTTAAATCGAATTTTAATAAATTCCTGGGCTGGAACTAAACTTCACATAATATTAAATATGGTTTTAAATTTTCTAGGGTTGCCTGATTCAAATTTTTCTCATTTACTGGGATGAAATCCTGGGATAACTTCACATACGTTATTTTAACGATGTTCAAACGATAATTTTTAGAACAAAAGGAGCAGATTCAGATGGAACACGTAAGCAGCGGTAATAAATGTAAATTGGCGGTCATATTAAATTTTAATACAATGTACAAAATTTAAGCTTTTTCTAAAATTTAGTTATAAATAATTTTTGTTTTGAATTCATTAAAGATAATAAGACCACGAAATTTTATAATAAATACTATTTAAAATAAATGCGCTTTAAAAAAATAAATCGTTGTGCAACTGGAGATGAGAAATTGAGATTAAAGGAAAGTTTTAAAGAACATCCAAAAGAGAAAGAATTGAATAGGCAAGAAAAGGCAAAAGACATTAAAAAAGTAAGGACCTGGAACGTTCGAGATTTTAGCAATCTATACTTGGAACTCTCTTTAACATTTTATAAAAGGTCTTAAAATTTTGAAATTCAATGTTGCTTTACATTTAATTGCTTATTTTCAGATCATGGATACCAACGCGAAAATTACCGGGTATTATTTTTGGCACGAAATTGGTTCAGGTGTCCTTAAATATTTAAAAGAAGTAGAACTGAGTCTTCCCAAATGTGACTTGATTTTCTAGTATATTAAACTTTTAATTAATTATAGTGATCGTCTAAACAAGCATCACTCGAAAAGCGACATAATAATCTGGACTTTTACGTTAAGGTGTTGTTTAATTCGCCTACCCGAGATCTATCGATCTTTATTAAAAGTAATTATGGTAAACGGTAGGTATAAAGAGTATTTTCAACAAAATTGTATAATGTCCAGTTACCCTCGCAAAAACCGCAATAAGCATAGCCGAAATGGTTACAAAAATAAACAAGAAGTCTTCACGAATGACATGATCTACAACCCATATTTTACTTACAATTAAATAGTACTAGGCGAGAGGGGCAGTGTACTGATCTATTTTTGCACAAAATTTTTCACTAAATAAAATTATTTTTTGGTGTACAAACCACCATACACATATAGGGATTTGATTTCTAGAGAATTCGATTCACCGGTAAAGCTTAGTATGCTGCTCGGGGTAAGATAAATTGTCCATATAAATTATGTAAAATTGTTAAATTATGTATGATGTAAATTCAGCTAGTAAAAAATTCAAAATTTCGCTTACACTGCTTCGCGTACACACTCCACACCCAAAAATCTCAAATTTTAAAATAATCGAAGAATATCTGTGATTTCACAGAAAGTTGAAGAGACTGTAGAGTTAAATATTTATTTTGGTCGGAAAACTTACCGAGCTTAAACGGTAAATTTGTAATAAAAACCAGTATATCGGTTATACCGATATAACTCTTATTAGGGGGCGGGAGATTATCCTATATGGCTAAGAGTAACACGTCGTAAAGTTAATATTGTGACGGTGACACCTATGGTGTAATAGAATAAGTTAAATTAATAGCTCAATGTTTTATTGTACTAAAATGGAATTTTCCATGATAAAACAGTTCTAAATGTTTCTAAACTATTCTTACTGGAAAAGTCATGAACTTTCTAGAAGTTTGGTTTGTGAATATAAAAAGGCGAACGAAGTCGAATTGGATTATTAGTATTTGGTAAACGAACGAATTAAAAAGTGATTTAAAAAAAGTTTTAGTGCGAAATAAAAAGTAAAAGTAATCAGTAAAATTGTGCGAGTATTAAAATAAAATGATTTTGTAAATTATTATTAATAAATCGTGTTGTAATAACTTTTGTGTGAAATAAATAAATCCGTTGGTAATAAATTGAATTGATTTGTTTTACTCACAATTCAGTGATTCGAACCTTGATTGACAAGGCAAAAATGTAACAAAATTTTTTTAAATGAAGATGATTTAAGAATTCCAGTTTAATCGAATATTTCTGAAATTGTCATAATCGATAAAAACTTGTTCCATTCTTCCAGTTAGCCGTGTTTAAAAATCAAATGTGGCACCTAAAAATTGTTGGTACTGTAGTGATTCACTCATGCAATGAATTTATTACATTCATTTATCCATTTATTCGAAATGCAACTCATTTCGACTGAAAATATAATTGTATTTGAATAGACTTTTTACTGCTCAGTAGTGACAACTATGGAGTATATTTTGACTTACTCTAAATACTGTGACGGTAACACCTAGTGTATAATACAATAAGTTAAATGAATAGCTCAATAATTACTGTACTAAAATGGAATTTTCCATGAGAAAATTGTTACGTAATGTTTCTACGCTATTCTAACTGGAAAAGTCATGAACTTTCGAGAAGTTTGGTTTGTGTATATAAAAAGGCGAACAAGATCGAATTGGATTATTCGAATTTGGAACGCGATAGAGTAAACTTGTAAGATTATTAGTAATATTTGGTAAGCGATAGTGTAAAAATTAAAAGAAATTAAAAAGTGTTTTTGTGCGAAATAAAAAGTAAAAGTGATCAGTAAAATTTGAGAATAATTTATATAAAGTGATTTTGTGAATTTTTATTGATAAACTGTGTTGTAATAAATTTTGTGAAATAAATAAATCCGTTGGGATAAATTAAATTGATTTTGTATTATTCACAATCCAGTGATACGAAACTTGAGTGACAAGGCAAAAACGTAACAATACATTCTACATATTGTGACGGTGACACCTAGTGTACGAACCTTAATTGACAAGGCAAAAACGTAATATTTGCTGCGTTCCATTTGAAGTGGCAAAGTACAAATAAGTACTTGGGAGTAGATGGTAAATGGAACGCAGAAAATTAATTGTGAAAATAAAAATTAATTTAAAAAAATTTACGTACAACATGGAAAGTTGGAAAATTAATTATTAATTTGAAAACTGATTAGCCATTTCTTAAAGATTAATTGTACTAAATATTCTTGTAACGAAGTCGCCATAAATTTAAAAGCAAACTACTCATAAAATTTAGCAAGAGTAGCTGCGTGCAGTCAGAAGTACTTGTGTGTACTTTGCCACATTAAATGGAACGCAGCAAATATGTATTAGTACGTACATTCACTATTTTGTACTAAATATCTTGGACACCTTAGTACAACAGCAAAAATCAGCAATTTTTGCTTTGATTGTACCTTTTACGTTTTATCATGCTGTCTCAACTTTAGACACATAAAAATTATATAACACTCTCGCTTCAGTTTTGACACAAGACGCGTCGTTGTAAATTACAAAATTTTTCTACAAGGGAATTTAATAAACGCAAAAATAATTCTTATTAATAATTCTTAATAGGTAATATCGACCGCGCTAATTAACCCGATAGTAATAATTAGTAGTGGTGGTGGTTGTGTAGGATTGTAAATTGTCTGACCGCTGGGTAATATCGTGTGTTGATTGCTTTTACGAAAATGTGTTCTGTTGATTGCGTTAGCAAGTGCTAACCTATTGAATTGTATAATTCGTGTCGATGTAACTGATTAATATAACGCGCCACCCAAATTACTATACAGTTCAGCCGACTAAGACAAAATCGGGCTTATAAAAGAAAGAAATTGGTCAGAAGCATTTTTGTTAATCGATATATTTTTCCACGTAGATTAAGAATAGTTGAAGCATCGGCGTAACAGAGAACGGGTCGAAAAAAAGGAAATTTTCACCGTTTTTAGGGAAGGAAGTCATGGTTACTTTTTCACAAATCAATGTATTATTTTGCATTTTAGGCAAAATATCAAACTGCAAAGCTTGTTCTACGAGAAATTTTGCATCGAAACGAGTATTTAGTTATTTATTTTTTTGTTTTTATATAAAAATTCGAGGGCAGTTTTGAAAATATTCAATTTTGAGGAAAACCATCACTTACTTTGAATGAAAAATTGATGAGGGAGAAGATAGAAAATGGGACAATGGATCGATTTTTTAGTTGTCATAACGATAAAAATTATTTTGAAAATTAGAAATTTAAAAACGTAAACTAGATTCTAATAATTTTAAGCTCCTTAATGAAGACAATAATAAGGATTAAATAAGCTAATACCTAAATCGAAAGAAAATTTCCAGTTGAAAATCTTGGATATCTTGATATTTTGCCTAAAGTGCAAAATAACCGAGTTATTTGTGAAAACGGGACCGCGACCTCCTAAAAGTGATGAAACCTACTTTTTACGACTCTTTCGCAATTCGTTCGACCTCTAGTCTCATCGAATTCCTAATCTATGTAAACAAAAACGGCCAAGAATACCTTAATTTATTTCCTTTAAAAACTACTTGTGCAAAATCGCAAAATGTTTTATGAACATGTCTAAGTGATATGACCTGGAAATCATTCAAAACTGTTTAAACAAAGGTCTTTAGTCAGACAAACTGGAACAGAATAAAGCCCTTTGAACAAAAAAAAAAAAAAAGCCAACCTTCGCTAAAGTAATATTTCTAATTGTGATCCTCAAATAAGTAGTGAAGAGAATTAAAATTAAAGTTGTAAAGAGGTTAACAGCTTCGATAACTATCACGGCCGTTTTCTGAATTTCATTTTAATTGTCTACAAGTCTATTTTACGATATTACTTTCTCTGATATTAAATAGTTGAGTGGAAGATTTCCCTTTTCTCCTGACGATTAATATCGAGATAATAGGACGAAAATTATCAACATTCTATGTGGAAAGGCAATATGTAAAATTGGGATCATTATGGGTTTAGGGAAGATACACTCTATTTGTTTTTCGACCTTAATGAAGCACATCAGTTTGAGCACAATAAAAAAGAAGTATGCGGAAAAATTGTTTGAATTATGCCACAATCGTCATCACGTCTTCTTCTCACAACTCTCATTCCAAAAATAATAAACTCCACTAATACATTATCAAAGGCTTATGCCAAACATGAGTTTGAATAGGTTTACGTTATGTATTCGGAAATTATAAGAAATAGATATTATTTAAGAAATTAAAAATGAACATAAATAATTTACCAATTTTGATTGAACACCAGGGCAGCGATTTTGGTCGCAATTTGAGGATTGAGTTGAGAGCCACCGGAAGGCAATAGTATATTGGTAAATTGTGTTGGTGTCCAAAGAAGAGATAAAAACAGAGAACAAACATTTGAAAAATAAAAAAACAATGTTTGTGTGTTATCTCATGCGTACGAAAGGAAGGTTGTACATATTTTTATTTCCAGTAATTTTCTGTAAAATTTGAAACTAATAGAATGGTAAATTGGATAATGATTTAAAGATAAATAAATCTGTACTAAAAAGCAAAAGTCGCTTATCTGCATATTAGTAGTTTTGAGAAAATGAAGGTTAAAGTTTTAAAATCAAATACCTCATAACTTTTTTATTTTTTAAGCGATTTTCACCAAAATTTGATACAATCTAAATAGTGGACAAATTTAGTTATTTATGCGAAATTCATAAAAACCGCTTAAAGTCACTTAAGCGACTTTTGCATTTAAGTACAGAAATATTAACTAAAAGCTATAATTTTATTAATAACTAGGGGGTGCAGCCCATCCTAGGACGGATACAATTTTGTGAATAACTTTAGTTTTTTGTGAATAACTTTAGGTATGTAATGTTTTGCTAAAGATATTACACCTAATGGTGATGTCCAGCGGCCGCTGCCACTATTAGCATTTGAACATTTGATGTAAAAGTAGTTCGAGATTAAAGGCTTTTAAGGATGATTTTACCTTAAATAAACCTTAAACCAAAGAGTAAGGGCTTTTAAGGATGAATTGGTATTTGTTAACATGCTGTTAACTTGGTTTTGGGCATTTTGAAAAAATTTTAATATTTCTTTTTGATGACTGCTAAGTTATTTTTACAGTGCAAAAAAAAAAATTGGAAAAAAAATTTCAAAAAAAAATCATAGTAACCTTTGAGCCGTTACACACAAACATTTCTGTTTAATTATAGTAGTAATTTTAGATTAAGAAAAATCACACGACGTACCTTTTCCCTTTCCTGCGCTTGGATTAACACTAACTCAAAATCACTACTTTACTTCTTATATTTTTCACCGACCTTAATAATTCGAAATGATATTTCATAACTTATGTCGTCTTCAATTCACCAAATAAAATCAATCTGTGACGCAATAGATTGATTTTTCTGCTGTCAAGTTATTCGATTCGCCCAATAAAATCAATCGATCGAGCAAAATTTTTGCTCGGTTATAAATCTCGATTTTTTGTCAGATTTACCCCTCATTTATTAATACCAACAACAAATACTGTCATTTCGCTATATATGAGGCTCAATTACCGGACGGATTTTGTCCAACACAAAATGATTCAGCGCTAGAAAGCTTGATTTGAGCAAAATACGAACATTAAGTAAAAAGTTTTATTAATGAATTTATTTTTTTAAACAACATTTTAATTTTTTGATACTTTTAGGTTGATTAGAACAAAGATGTTCACGAGGAGATAGAACGCCAGAAAAGTAAGAAAAAATCGACTAGCGGACCTAAACCTAAAAAGAGTTCAAGTAGCCCTAAATCTTCAAGGATTGAACTTATTCATATGCGGCCACAGCAAAATAAAACCCAATGGGATTTTATACATTCAATGGCTCATAGTCATGGATGTCTGGTGGTTTTCCGGCAGAAAAAATGCAACCAATGCCGCAAAATCAGTTTGTCGGAATGCCACAACAATGACCGGATACAATGCTGACGGCTGCAAATCAAATTGTGGGACATCAATTTAATTTAAGTGGTCTAAATTTAACAAATCAAATACCATCGATGGAACAAAATTCAGATATTCCAATCATTCCTTAACAAAATATGTTCAATTTGAGAAACAATGATGACGGGACAAATCCAATTTCATTTCCAGGGCAACAAATACAAATACCACCGTATCAGCAACAATTTACACAATTCACAAGTGCTACAAATTTTGTCCAACCGACAAAACGGAATCAATCAAATTTAACTCGAAAATTTGGCACGATGAGTTACGTGTGGCAATAAACTACTAATGGGTATTCTCGTATTACTGAGATACATAAAATATAATAAATTTAAAATAAATACCTAAATAGTTAAAACTTTATTTTAATTTTAAAAACAAAAATTGAAATAAGATAAACTTAGTATAAATAAAAAATGTTCAAGTCAAAATTAAACGGGGTCAATCCGGCCGATAAGATAAAAGAATGATGCTGGCTGATGTTGCACCAACTCTCATCGGAACTGGCTATCCGCAAGTATGTTTTAGAACTGATTGGATTTAAAATTGTAAATCTTATCATTTATTTTTCAGCGTTTCCTGGAATGATGAACTCGTAAAAAAGGCTATGGTTCACGATCAAACACATCGAAATACACTTGACGCAAATGTTCGTGAAGCGTTGCTCGCAAATCCCGAATTTAAGGAAAATTAAGGAAAAAAAGAACGATTCGACAAATTACTATATTAAAGGGGTCACGTTCAATTTGTCATTTCAAAAAAACCAAGGCCTTACGTATTCATTCCAAATTTAGTGGAGAGTATGAGAAGGCATTAGGCAGTCAAATAATTATGTTTGCACCTGTGGCACAACATTTTGCGCCATAATTGTTCTTAATATAAATAATTTCGAGCAGTCAATTTATAAAATTCCGAGGAATAAATTAGATGAAATCAAGCAGTTCGAATGTGAGGAGACTTTAAATTTCGAAAGTATTCGAATGTATATTGGCAATAAAAAGATTCGTAAGTGTGAATTTGGTACTTTATCCAGGCTACGAAGCTCAATTGATGATTTACTTGTTCCAAAGCGATCCAAAGGTCGAAATTGAAGGATGGTGCTAGAAAAGGATAAAATATAAGATAACTAACAACATAATTTAACACTTTTTTAGTATGCACACTTTTAGTATTTATTAAATTTTTTTTATTTCCAATAAATTTGTGAAAATGTTTTATATTTTTGTAATAACAGTCGGTAAATGGTTATATATTGTACATATAGACCAAAGTATGATATGGATTTCCTACCAAATTCAGTTTTGATTTTATAACATTTTAAAAGATTAGAACGACGGGTTGTATGGCTATGATTTACGTACTGAAACTCAATGTTTGATAGCGTTGTCGATAACCACAAACATTTATACATATATAGTGAAACATGAAATTGGAATAATGCGTTTATTGGCAGGATTCCTTCAGTTACATTCTTATACAGCTCGACGGAGGGAAACAATTGTGGAAGCCTATAGATAGCTTTGCAGCTTTTGTTTTATAAAATTTGCAACCTTTTTATCTTTGATTTTCCAGTATGTCCAAAACAAGCAATCGCAAAATAGAATCTTGCGTGAATAAATGAAGAATAAATCATTTTTAGAATATGTTGTGGAACAAAGGAAACAAGCTTCCTAATCAAATAAATAAACGGACTGACTTTTAAACTCAACGTATGAATGTGGTCATTCCAAGACATATGCTTATCAAGTAAAACTCCAAGATATTTGAGTTTATCAACTCCCTCGATAATACCATTTGAAACTTGCAAGGGTTGGAAATCACAATGAGGGAGGAATGGGGTTTGAAAGATAATAAATTTGGTTATTTTGAGGTTTACAGATATTTTAATTAAATTGAAATATTCTATAAGTACAGTAACGTCGTTTTCCATGTGTGTCATGGCTTGGGAGCAATCTTTGGAATTATAGAACTTTCCCAGCCAGAGGTAGGTGGGATATATCATTTATGAAAATCAGAAATAGAATAGGGCCAAGTACACTACCCTGAGGGACGCCGCAATTAATAGTTAGAGTGCTACTAGTTACACCATCTAAAGCCACAAATTGTTTACGATTTTGAAGATAACTCATCAAAAGATTATAAGCCAAGCTCCGAAAGCCATAGCAATACAACTTATTTAGAAGTAGACGATGATCAATGCAGTCAAACGCTTTATGCAGCTCTAAAAATAGACCACATATATACTCCTGATTATCGAAAGCTCGGTATATCAAATCAGTAATCTCAATTAAAGCGGTACCTGTGCCAGACCCCTGTCTAAAACCATATTGATGACAGTAAAAAAAATGTAAAGCGTGTAGATATTCAGTCAGGCGAGTTGCAATTAATTTTTCAAATATTTTGTCAAACACAGACAAGAAATTGGTCGGTAGTTACTAGCAGCTTTGCAGTCTCCTGATTTAAATATTGGTGTCACTTTTGCAATCTTCAACCAATCAGGATAAATGCCGGTTTCAAACACTACATTGAATAAATCCGTCAATATTTGAGAAAATAATGCTGAATTACGTTTTATATTATCATACCCACCACTCTTATTATTGTCTAAATTTTTAATTATATTATATGTTTCCGTAACGGAGATTGGGCGCAAAAAAAATGAATTCGAGTTGTTATTGTGCAGATTGTATAATTCAGTGTTACCATTACTTGAAGAAGAGAGGCTGTTGCCAACATTTACAAAATGGCTATTGAATATATTTACAATACTGGGAAGGTCTTTGTATTCGACATCGTTTTGTACAATGGAGTGGATATCCGCTTTAGTATTATGCTTTATGAATTGATTTATTTGATTCCATACTTCCTTTTGATTTAAATTATTAAACAAATTTTTGAAATACAATTTTTTTGCGTAGTATTTTTTAGATTTGATCTTTTTATTGAGTAAATCTAGTCTGTCCTTTAACGCAGAGTTGTTCGTGCTTTGTTTAAACCTGTTGGATCTGCGATTTCGAATTACAAAATAATTTGAATTGTACTCCGAATACGCATACAAAATGTTAAGAATCCTGCTTTTGAGCGACGTCTAAAACAAAAGAGACGAAAATATGCATTTACGATACACCAACGTTGGTATGAAAATAATGATGAATAAATTTCGATATGTTTTGTTTTAAGATTGCAGCTGTATGTGTTTATATTCTCTCTTTTAAAAACATTGTACATAAATATTAAGGTGGATGTTGATATGTATGCGTCTGATAGAAAAAGACATCAATATTAATGTTTTATTTGTTTTGCAAAACTCGTGCTCTCATTGTTTATTATTTACTGTGTTGAGAGTTGACGTAAAAGGATCGTGTTATTAAGTAATTTTCTTAAATTTCCAATCGTGTCCAATTGTTTGATTTTGTAATTTTGCAAACAGTAATTTTTGATAATTACGTGGATTAGAAATAAAGAGTTTGGGTAAATTTTAACCGTTAGAATTGGTTCGTTGTACGATTTTAGTTGATTTATTCGATTTCAGAAATGTGAAAAAACTCAGAGGTTTGGAAATATTTTGAAAAGAGGTCCACTAACGAAGCTGTCTGTAAAGTTGTCCAAAAATCTTAGGATGTAAGGGATCAACGACTTCCGCATTAATTAACCATTTAAAGATGCATAACATTTAATATAAAAAAATATGGAAGTGATACAACAAATTTTAATAATGGCGAAAATAAGAAACCATAATACGAGAATAACATGTTAAATTATATTGAAAAAGAATCCTTGGAAGAAATTTTGTCCAAAGTTGCAGCGGTATATGGTATGTCAATTAAAGCTATATGTAGGTCAGAAGCTATCATTGGCTACGTAAAACTCAAACGTTATAAAATGTCCAAAAGTCCTTCGACTTCGACGGTGTCAAAACATATCAACAGCTCACAACAACTTTTTCGAAACCAAACGTGGCGAACTCCGTGCTTTATTTACAAATTTGAAACAAACAAATCGAAAATTTTCAATCACTGTTGATGATTGTACCGATTGCGGCCCCTGTTTGAGGGACAGATTCAACAACTTTTGATTATCATGTATTAGGTTTATCGGAAATCGAGGGGAAAGGGAATGCTGAGAAAATCCAATTTTTGGTAGAAACTAAGTTGGCAGAATTCGGTATTAATATAAAAAATGACGTTATTGCATCAACCCACGACGGGGCGTCCGTGATGAAAAAATATGGAGCTAACTTAGATGCAATTAATCAGCTTTGCCATAATCACGCCTTACATTTGGCAGTAATAAGTTGTTTTTATAAAAAGCAGCCCGACATGAACCTATGTGAAGCTGCTGAAGACAATGATCCTTGGTAGTTTCATCGATGAAGATATCGAAGAAGAAGAACATGACGAAGAAGCTGCGGAACGCAATTTATTTTCTAATATTGATTTAAATTTTGACGACAACAATGAAACTGAGCTGGTTTTGCCAACGACAACAATGAAACTTAAATTGCACATCAAAACGCGCTGGAATTCGTTGAGTATTATGCTTAAGCGATTTTTGAAATTAGCTGTGAGCGTAAGCAAATCTTTAAATGATTTTAATATGGAAACAGTGTCTGAAAGTGAAATATTGATATTACAAAACCTACTTGATGTTCTCTTGCCAGTAGAAACTGCTGTTTTGGAATTGAGCAAAAATAATGCGACTCTCATCACAGCAGAAGGTCAATTTCTATTCAATAAACTATATGAAATGGAATCACAATCAGATATTAGTAAAACGTTGCTGATTGAATTAAAAAAAAAATGAATGAACGAAGGGATGAGATATTACTGACTTTGATTATTTACCTTCAAACAGGAAATATTCCACGCTCAAACGAATATTTCAGATATTCAACAAAATGTGCCGCGATTTCCTTAGCAGAGAAAATAATGGAAAAAATGCATCCACAATTGTTTAACGATTGATTGATTGATTGATTGCGATGTACGATCAAGCAAGTCTCCCGTATTATAAATGCGAATACCACCAATATACCCATGTTACTACAACACGACACACACCATTCTTCATGAAGCCCAAAATTCCGTAAAGAAAGGCGCCACATCGATAACCACATAAGTCTTCTAATAGTGTGATATTCGCCCCTGGCCAGGCCGCCGTCGTACATATTTTTACATATAACCAGATCGAGTGATGGGAGGGATGGGAAAGGAATGTTAGCAACAAAGACTCAACCCGGTTCCAGACACCTAAGTAGTTGATAGTTAGTAAATTTGTTAGTAATATATTTAGTTACAATTTAAAGTTCATCTACTGCTCCAACCTGTAATACAACGACAACACAAATTTCCTGGTGCCGCAAACTCTTTTTTCTGAAAAGCTGTAAACAACTATTATTATTCCCTCCACCATTTTTTCCATCGGCGGTTGTGAGGGGGGGCGAGATTTCGTTCCATCATCATGTTCCCATGCGGTCACCCAAATTTGTAATAACTGTAGGTAGTGTTGCTTGACGTTGTTGTTGAAATCGTTGCGTCTCTTCTGTCCCTGCTACTCGCCCCCCTCATCCACAATTGTTTAACGATGCAAACAATTTTAGCTTATCGGAAGAGTCCAATTCGGATATTTTGCTGGAAAGTGGAACACCTCCAACGGCCACAGTTAGACTACAACAAGAATTGCAGAACACCATTACAGGCATAATGCAACCAAAGAGCACAAAGCCCAATAAAGAGATCGACAAATATAGCGGGCTTAAAAAAGAGTTTCATCAACTAGATTCATTTAAAAAAAGAACTAGTTCGTTGGATGTGTTATTCAACGCCTTAATAACGATTAGGCCAACGTCAACCGCCACTGAACGTGTTTTTTCTACCGCAGGTGCCATAAAAACAAAAAAAGAGAACTCGTCTGAATTTGGAAACGTTTAACTCTTTAGTATTTTTAAAATATACGTTTTTAAAAATGAAATAGTTTCGTAAACTATTTAATACACCATTTAATATTACTTATTTATTAATAATTACCTTTATTTTTCGTTAAGTTTTGAAATAAAATGATTATTTTTTTATTTTTTGTTACCAATAAATTTTGTCTTTTATTTTGACGAATATATTCGAATATTCGAATAGTTTGAATTTTATTATTCGATATTCGAATAGTTGACTTTCTCGAATAATTGGAATGTCTACTTGAGACATATTTTTATTTTATTATTTCGGCGATTAATAATTAGTATTACCACGGAGGATTCATATATGTTTTTGTCCAAGATATTTAGAATAGCTTTGTTATTCTTTTTTATACAATTTGGGCGTTAGAATTTTGAGCCCAAAACCTTATTTCAAGAAAGCTCCATATTCTTACAAAAATATAACAAAATGATCTTCAAAAATTTTCGTTAAATTAAATAATTTATAAATTTCCTGGTTATCAGAAAAACCATAACTCAATATTCACCTCATTTACCCCTTTTTATGAAATATAGTACATCGGTTAATCAAACAATTTATATTTAGATAGAGAAATGAACAAATTTCATAAACATTCTAGTCTTTTGAAGTAACATTAGCATGTACCCGAATTAATTCATAAACCCAGCCCAGCAGTGCAAATATAAAAAATATTTTATTTTTTGTCACTGATTAAGCGAAATTCAAAATTTTAATTTGTTTACAGAAATCAACCGAACTGAAAATAATGTTTCCATCCAAAATGATTTTCAGCAGTACTAAAAAAAAAACACTTTGTTGTGAAAATTAATAACAAAACAAATAAATAGTGAAACAAAAAAAAAAGTTGCACCATTTTCCTGTTCTTCTGTTTCTAATTTCAATTTCATTTTGTGTGAATGAGAATGATTGATTTTATTTTTTGTTTATTGTTGTAGTTAGTTCTGTATTAGGTTTTGTTTGTTAGAATAGTTTGAGCTCGTTATTGAAATAGAATTTGCTAAAATACACAACAAAAAAAAGTTAGAAAATGAAATTTTTCAGTTTATTTTTAATTTTAACCGACATATTGGTTATACACAAACACAACCAGAACAAAACACTACAATAACAAAACAAAAACTGTAGAGAATTTCAATTAACAAATTTAATTGAATTAAGTGCTTCATTTTATAGTACATAGTGGGAGACTATTTCTTTTTTTTTTGTGAGTTTAGAATAGAACAGTTATTTTGAAATATTATCTGTAACTGAAAATCGAGTGTGTTTCAGGAATTTTTGGCTCGTTTTTTTTTTTTGCTTTATAAACCATTAAAATAATTTTTAAACAGAATTTTTGGTTCATCTTATATATAAAAAAAAAAAAAAAATTATGAGAGAAATGCGAAATATAAACAAACGAAACCATCCCCCTTTTTCAGTTTTATTTGCGCCGATTTCGTCTTTAATGGATTAAACAAAATACTGTGATATACAACAACTTTACTTTAAGTAATATAAAAGCGAAATTTCTTGAATCCCATCGTTACATAAATAAATACAACAACAAATATAATAAAAGTGAGCAATGCTTTCTTTCTCTAAAAATAAAATAAAATTTCATTTTAATCTTAAAATCCATTAGAAACACAAAGTAATTTTATCTTTTGAAGAATTATAAGAATCGCAATTTTGATGATTTTTTTTTTTGTTTTTGGTACAATTGATCATTTCAGATTCATAACGATTAAATTTTTGAAATTATCCCAACCCCAAAATTTTTAATTACATAAAAAAAATAAAAAAACTTTCTCTGTATTTCTCTATAAATTAATCTCGCAATCCAATGATTAAAAGTTGTCATTTTATTTACCACAGCACAATTTATCTTTTGATGAGATCACATGAAAGTGGTATCTTGTCCATTTTTTTTGTTGTATGTTTATTTAGAAGTTGTAGTGGTTTTTCAATTTAAATGATATACGTCTACAAAGTTTTGACAACATCCCTACATTAATGTTTAACGTTTTACGTGATTTTTCTTAAAATAACTATAAAACGAAAACATTTTGCTATTCTTTTGATTTCTCTTGTTAAGATTTATGCATTCTTATTTCTTAAAGAATTTTACCGTCTTAAAAGCTCAACAAAAATAAATGGAATATGATCTTTTTTCTTCTAAAATTTTGCTTTCTTTTATAATGGTTAAAACTTGAGGAATGACATTTTAATTGGTTTTGTTAGAATTTCTTGGTGTTGACGTTTGTTATTTTAAAGCCAGTAGTATTCGCGGTTTACTGCAAACAAATCAGATTTGTATTAAAATTACATTAATTCCTATCTTTAAAACGTATGATGTTACAATTTCGTAATTTCCACGTGTAACTTCACGTCTTTTCGACAACAGTTTAACAAGCAAAAGTATTATAAATTGAATTCAGCTCAATTTCACCTGTTTAACGAATTTTAAATTACTGAGAGTCTTTCGCTTTTTTTGCCGATGTTTTAGTATTTTTTAATCGGTGAACTTTAAAAACAAGTTAGGTCGAAGAAGACTTAAAAGGTTACACCATATAGAAGTATTACATGTGCTGAATGATAACGTTTTGGATGCATTGTCAAAGGCTAATGATTCCTTGGTGGATGATAATGTAAATATTTCTTTATTTATAAAACAAACTTTCACTATCGCTCTTGCTTTGGTTTACAGTAGATAATAGACTTTTTTTGGAAGGTAGTTAAGTATTTGAAAAAGTGTTGGGTGTGTTTCAATAGGGTAGGCGTTGACCGTTTATAGCCAATTATAAATTGGTTTATACTCCAACGTTGCAACTATGTAGAAACCATCAACTGTCTCTAGTTTACCTCTACGCGGTAGCATCTGGGCAACGTTTGTTTTGCATTTTTAATGCCCTAGGTGGCAGACCTGGGCCCTATTGCACCAACTACTTATCACTTATTACTTATCAACTTATCATAATTTTTGATAATCTTCTGTTGTACCAAATTGAAATTTGATAAGTATTTTATTGAGTTATTATAAGTGATAAGCACTCACTTATCAAAATGAAGTTGCACCAATTTGCAAAATGATAAATGATAAGTAATATTTTGATAAGCGATAAGTTTGTGGTTTTTGATAATTTTTTCGTAGTTCTGTTGCACCAAAAACTTCAACTATCAATAATTGACTACTTTAATGATAACTTATCCAAAATATCAATAAGAAAAATTTCACTACCCAAAAAAATTGATAAGAGCTACAAATTGTAGTGGTATGACGGAAGTCTATTAAAAACGTTTTTTTTTTTTTTGCTGTTATTGTAATATGAAAGCTTTTGTTCAATTTTAAAAGAGTCCAAACACATTTTTCAATAAAATTATTTATTATTCAAATGATTATAAATGATAATGACAATACATGTAACAATGTGTTTTCAAGTGTATAATAACTTTAATTTCAAAATTTATACCGCTATTTCATTGTATTCTAAGGACGAGTCCGATTTCTGTGCGAAATAATTTTTTTGTGATAAATTAATGTTAAACTGCACGCAACCAAATTGTCCTAGCACCGGTGTGTTATAATTTTGACATGTCCGTAATAATTCTTGTTTCTGTGCCGGTGAAGTAAACAAAATAAGTTTTATTTAATTTAATTTTATTTATATATTATAATAAGTTCCAGCATTTTCTAGTGTCCAACATTTTGTGAACAATATCACAAACTGTGGATAATTATATCCACAGTTTATGTACATTTATATGACTAGTCCCACTTTATATGACTAATCCCACTTGCTTATAAAACTAGTCCCACTTGCCAGCCACAGCAAAAATATCATGTTCCATTTCCGGTCCCCAACAATGGTTTTTATTGGGCAATAATTTGCTAATAGCGATGAAAGTGTTAGACGATATCCTTAAATGCATTCTCTTCACAGGATCATTATAACTGAGTATTGAATTAACAATACTGTTTGCTGAGGGAATTGAGTACATTATTGGTCGCTGCAATGAATGAATTTTGTTGATATTTATAAATACTAGAGAGCAATACCTAAAATACATACCTGTAAGTTTAAATGTATCATACATACAAATGTATCATAGTTTAGGAAATCCAATATTAAATGTCGCGTAAAGTTCCGTGTTCTTCTCATTAAACACATGTAACCCAAAATTAATAGAAATAATACAATTATTTTTAATATGTTTCGAAGATTGTAAGAGAATTCAATCCAGTTTCGATCTGATGAGCTTATGATTATGAAAAAATCAATCAGGTATAATCAGTCCAGTCGCGGCGGCTTGATGAGAAGATTGATTTTTTCTTAATTTTCGAAACATATTAAAAATAATTTAATTAAATAAATAGAATTATGTCTATTAGTCGGTTTCGTTGAATTACTGTTCGTAAATACTAATATACTTCTCGTGTTAATCGAAACACAACTAAAATGGTCTAACCACCGGTAGTATATTAGAAGTTGCATGAATTAATTAACATTCAACAAAAACAATTAATAGAAATAATACCATATTTGGATCAAATTCTACCTCTATCATTTTTACATACACTTTTAAATAACTCTCTACGTACAAATTGTCGTTTATTGTATTTCCAAATTTCAATTTTATTATGTCAAAATTATTTCAGTATTCGGACAGCAAATGAACTTATTTCAAATACGGAAGAGAAAATTATTTGACTAATGTCAAATTTATCACAAAAAAATTATTTCGCACAGAAATCGGACACGTCCTAATAAGTTATAATATTAAGCCAAAGAAAGAACAATTTCATTCTGTTCGATTTATCATAGAGATAAGACAGTTGTTTTTCGATATTTTAAAATTAATATAAAACTATCAAATATAGGTATTATATCAACTTTAGTGAAGAAAAACTGAAATTTAATAAACGAAAAAATAATTTTTATAAATAAATGCATCGGTTCGAAAGATTATTCGAGGATGAAAATGAAAGAAGAAATCGTATAGTAAAAGCCAGAGCCAAATATTCTATGGAATCGCGAGTGATAAAACATTTTCGTTTGTCACATGAACAAATTGAGCACGTACTATTAAAAATCGGAACAAATTTGCACCATGGAAGCGACCGAAACTGCGCATTGAGTCCTCTATAGCAGCTACTAACAACACTGCATTGGTTAGAAATATCCAGGATAGAAGTTTCTTGAGATGGGTGGTTACCTTCAGGTAGCTGGTTGCTTCGATGGAACAATGATTAATATAGATGCACCTACGGTCAATGAAGAACACTTTGCGAATCGACATGGAAAACATTCACTGAATGCAATGATGGTGTGTGGCGCTGACCGCAGCTTTTCTGCAGTAAATTCAAATTGGTCAGGTAGTGTCCATCACTCCACAGTATTGCCATATATAAGGCTATTTAGCAATTTTGAGTCTTGTTTTCGCCCGTTCCCCGGTGCTGTGATTTTGGGTGACAGTGCTTTCCCTTTAAGATTGGCTTGTCCCACCAATGCGAAGAAATCCGGATGATGCAATAGATCAAAGATTTAATCGTGCTCATAAGCGGACGAGACGAATAGTGGAAAATCATTTTGGTTTGTATATGACGATTACAATTTTTGTATAATGTAGTTAAATTCAATTTATTTGTTAATAGGAATTTTCTTAATTCATTTGTTATGAAAATAAATTGTTTACGTTTAAGTACTGCTGAAATGGGCCTGTCAAAGACTCTATGGGCGTACTTGGGGACTACAACCAAAAATGATCTACTGGTCATTTCTTACAATCATTAGGCCTATGGTCACCTACGCATCGGTTGTATGGTGGCCTAAAACTGAGCAGAAGACAACGCAAACCTTATTGAATAAGGTTCAGCGTGTAGCCTGCATCGGTGTTACGGGCTCAATGAAGTCATGTCCAACCTCGGGGGTGGAGACACTTCTAGGACTGACACCGTTACACCTGCATATTAAAAAGGACGCTGCAAGTATGGCCCTGAAAATGCAGGCGGAAGGAAATATCAAGCCAGGCAATATGGTGGGTCATATGGAAATCCTTAAGGAATTTCAGACAGACCCTACAATAGGAATGCCTTCCGACTGTATGCCAGCTAAACTGGACTTCCACAAACCATTCTGTGTTAGGTTACCTGACCGGGATGTGTGGAGGGCAGGTGGACCATCATTTGAGCGAGGGTCCATGGTATGGTTTACAGATGGATCAAAAACGGAAGATGGGGCGGAGATAGGAATACACGGGAGTGGCACTACCCTCTCGAAGTCCTTGGGTACCAATGCTACCGTTTTTCAAGCAGAAGTACATGCTATAGAACTTTGCGCTAGGATAGGCATAGCAAAAGGCCTAAACGATGCAAAGATTTATATTGTATCAGACAGCCAATCAGCCTTAAAAGCTCTTAGGTCTTGTACCGTTGAGTCAAGGCTGGTATGGGATTGTCTGAAGGTTATTAAACATCTGGCAGGCTCAAATAAGGTAACACTTATGTGGGTGCCAGGTCATACTGGAATCGAAGGAAACGAGGCAGCTGATGGCCTCGCCCGTGAGGGTTCTGCCTCTCCATTTTTTGGACCAGAACCCTTCTGCGGTGTCACTAAGGGACACCTTAGAGCAGCGGTAAAACGCTGGGAGGATGTTCAAAAGTCCTCCTACTGGCGCAGAATTCCAGGTTTACGGCAGGCGAAGAAATTTATATCACCTTCGTCTGTCAGGGTTAAGGAGTGTCTTGAACTTAGGAAACCTGAGTTGAGGCTGCTTACTGGCTTCCTCACAGGTCATGTCCCCTTAAGGTATCACCTTAAGAAGATGGGCCTAAGTACGACAGATGGATGCCGCTTCTGCGGTCTGGAAGCGGAATCAGCGGAACATGTTCTGTGCCATTGCCCAGCCATTTTCCAGCAAAGACTGCAACATCTAGGAGGGAGAACAATGAGCCCGGATAGTATGTATCTTGTACCGGCCAGTAGTATTGTCAGATTCATTAAGAGCCTGAATATTGACTGGACGGATAATTAAGTAGGGTCCAGCACAATAGATCTTTTAGGTCGCGGTGCGAGGTGGCTTATCGCCCACATGGCCCTCCGGTTAATAATAATAATAAGTACTGCTGAAAAATTATTTACAGTTAGAAAAGAGAATTTATTTTAAAAGCAACAAAAGAAAAGTTTTACAATTGATTCTACGCACTGAAATAAGAACTCTCAATTGTGAAAGGTTTCTCTTCATGTATTATTATATACATGCAAAATTGTTGTTATTATTAAATTACAGAATAACAATTTTTTAATTGTTTTGCTATATAGGTACAAAACCATTGTTTATCATATAAAACGTGCGGAAAGCATATTATTTTGCAAACACTATCACATTTATAGTATTTTTGTGTAGATCATTACAACTTATCATAAAAATTTCATAATTCGTCAATTGATAAGTTATAGACAATCTGATGTGCAACGCTTATTACTTATCATTATCAAAATTTGATAAGTTTTCAAATTGATAAGTGAGTGAGATTTTGTTATTTTTGGTGAAACACTTATCACTTATCATTATCAAAAAAACGAACAACTTTCATTCCGAAGGGGCTCTATTACAATCAGATCACAAATACAAAAAATATTTACAAACAAATGCCGAGTGCATCAACAAATATTATAAACAGCGAGGAGCTGTTAAATAAATTTCAAAAAATGGAAAAACTAATCGCGCAGCTGAGCAATGAAGTTGCTGAACTTAAGAGGTTAAAAATAACATAGCTGAGTATTCAGCACGAGTTAACAATCTTTCTTCCAACCATATTCAGCCATCATCCAGTCAACATGAACATTCAAATAATTCCATGCTGCGGCAATTTCCAGTTTTTCAACAGAATAATAGATTCAGTGCTCTGAGTCAAGAGGATTATTGCACAGATGAGGAAGAACTGGAAAAAGATGTTTCCAGTGCTGATAATAGAAATGCTAGGAAACGCAGGCGCACAAAAACGAAAACTCCTCCAAAAAATACTACACAAATTATGATCAATAACACTGAACAGAAAAACCCAAAAATAGCACTGCCTCCACCCATTAACGTGAGCACTATCAAAAATTTCGAACTTTTTCAACAAAAGGTAATAAAAACCACTAGTGAATCAACTAATTTTAAGGCGCTTTCAAATAGTGACATTAAAATTACATTTCAAAATGAAAATGATTACAGAAATGTCAAAAAATTACTGGAAGAATTAAAAAAAGAACCCAGCAACCAATCAGAAAATATAGAATATCACGCCTACCAGCTGAAGAGCGAAAAGGCTTATAGATTGGTTATCAGAGGCTTACCATCTTCCATTAGTAACGATGTAATTAAAGCAGACTTAGAAAAAATGAGACATGAAGCCGCAGGTATTACTAACATATACAAAATGGTCACAACTAATGGTGTAAAAGACAGGAAACACTTTCCATTGCTTTACATCGACTTAAAACAAAAAGACAACAATAAAGAAGTATACAACATCAAGAAACTTGCGTACTGTATATTTAAAATTGAGCCACCTAACAAGACAAGGGACATTCCACAATGTACGAATTGTCAACAACTTGGACATATCAAGAGTTTTTGCTATCGTCAAACCAAATGCGTTAAATGTGCTGGAGATCATCACACGACAAAATGCAAAAAACAACCAGATATCGCGCCTTCATGTGCTCTTTGTCAACAACAAGGACATACTGCAAATTATAAAGTATGCTGTGTATATCAGAACAAAATTAAAAGTCAACAGAATAATAGAACAAGAGTAGTACAGCGATTACAAACCAAAGCTGCTAAACAACAATCACACCACCCACAGTTAGATTATCGTATGCGCAAATCACCAAATTGTCTGACGAGTCTATTAACTTAGAAATTATTAAAAAACTTAATCAAATTCAACAGACACTTGGTCACTTAACAGAAAGGGTGGCAAAACTAGAAATTAATTTCTATCCACCTGGCAAAAAAAGTCAGCATACACACAAATAATTAACTCGTTCCTACGCATTGTAACTTAGAACGCTAATGGGCTCAACCAACGAGCCCAAGAACTGGAAATATTTCTTCATACAAACAACATACGAGTAGATATTGCACTTATTTCAGAAACGCATTTCTCCAACAAAAGCTTTTTCAGAATAAAGGGATTTAATTCCTACTGGACAACTCATCCTAGTGAAAGAGCCAGAGGTGGTTTAGCTGTACTAATTTAAAATAATATCAAACATAATCAACAAGCAACAATGCAAGCAACTGTTATCTCATTCCAATATAATGGCGCAGATCTAAATATTGCGGCAGAATACTGTCCTCCACGGCATACACCAACGAAGTTGCAATTTACTAACGTCTTAAATAAGCTCGGTCCAAGATTTATTATTGGAGGGGATTATAATATAAAACATACAGCTTGGGGTTCCAGGATAATTTCTCCTGGGAAAGGAAATGCTTTGTTCAATGCCATTCATGAAAACAAATGTGAATATCTGTTTCCAAAGGGGCCAACGGATGCAGGAAAATACCAGATCTGCTTGATTTCTTCATCATAAAATGTATTTCATCCAGTTACACTAGAGTCGAAGGAATTAACGACTTAACATCTGATCACATTCCTGTACTGTTGACAATAAGCGCTATAGTCATCAAGAAAAATAAAAAATAAAACCTTACTAATAGATTCACGGATTGGGATCTCTTCAGAGGAAAACTGGAAGAGCTAGTTGAATTAAAAGTTAGTATTAAAAGTAATGAAGAATGGGAACAACAAACAAACAATTTCATTGAATGCACTCGTATGGCCGCCAGTCTAGCTACTCCAGAATTAAAGGACAAAGCGGAGATTGAAGTCAAATACCCCGCAGAAATCAGGGAATAAATCAAGGAAAGGAGAAAGGTAAGGAGAATATGGCATCTCACCAGAAATCCCGCTGACAAGACCACCTTCAATCGAATAAGTAACAAAGTTAATAGGCTAATCAAAAGCTTCAAACAGGATTGCTTCGATAACTACTTAAGCGGGCTAGGTCCAGAAATGGATCCAGAAAGGACTACTCGTTATGGAAAGCAACCAGAAAATTTAAACGACCTGTAGTTCAAGTACCACTTATAAGAAATGCTGAAGGCAATTGGGTTCGACAAGACAAAGAAAAAGCGGAACTCTTTGCTCAGCACCTAGCAACAGTGTTTCAACCCCATGACATTCAATCCAACATTGACGTATCACCTGTCTATCAACCAAATCAGGATTTTAAAAGGGTCACGCCAATGGAAATTGCTGAAGAAATCGACAAAAGTCTTAGCCAAAAAAAGGCACCAGGAATTGATGAAATATCACCGGGTCTATTCAAGGAACTTCCACGCAAAGCAATCATCATGATCACATACTTATTTAATGCCTGTATGAGATTGAAGTATGTACCCAAATGCTTCAAAAAGGCCCAAATAATTATGTTGAAGAAACCAGGTAAACCAGATGAAGAAGTAACATCATACAGACCAATTTCACTGCTTCCGACCTTATCAAAGCTGTTTGAAAAACTACTACTGAAACGTCTAAAGCCAATGGTAAACGTTCCTGATTTTCAATTTGGATTCAGGAATAACCACTCCAAAATAGATGAAGTCCATCGAATAACTACGGTAAGAGAGCAAGCGTTAGAAGAAAAGAAATATTGCCCCGCCGTATTTCTGGATGTATCTCAGGCCTTTGATAGGGTTTGGCACGAGGGATTGACATTCAAGATGAGCAAAATGCTACCACAAAACTATTGCCAGCTGCTTGAATCATACCTCTCTGATCGCCAATTCAGAGTCATCCATGAAGTAAAATGTTCTGACTTTTATCCAACGCTAGCGGGAGTTCCGCAGGGAAGCGTATTGGGACCCCTCCTTTACCTTCTCTTCACTGTGGACATACCTACAACGAATAAAACATTCATCGGCACGTTCGCTGACGACACTGTAATTATGTCAGTAGACGAATCACAACCAAGGGCAGTGGAAAATCTTCAACGAGCAATGAACAACGTTACTAAATGGACAATTGACTGGAAAATCGTGCTTAATGAGCTCAAATCAACCCATGTAACAGTATACACATTTACCTCAATGGGGTGGAAGTGCCGCAGGCTGAATCGGCAAAATACCTTGGTCTGCATTTAGATTCAAGGCTCAACTGGAAACATCACGTGAGACAAAAAGCTGAACAGATACGATTAAAACAACGTCAAATGTACTGGTTAATTGGGCATCATTCCAAAATGAACCTGTATTGCAAAAGGCTAGTCTACCAGACTATCTTCAAACCAATATGGATGTATGGTGCGCAGCTATGGGGTTGTACTTATAAATCCAATAGAGACATTACACAACGTAGCCAATATAAATTCCTTCGAATGGTCACCAACGCTTACCGATTTGTGACTAACAGACGCCATCCGCGAATGTGCCATTAAACATGAGAAGAGACTTCTTACCCACACCGACGTTGAAGCCATGCAACTACTGGACAGTACAAACGAAGTAAGGTGGCTCAAACGAATCAAACCACATGAGCTAACCGTATGAATATTATATCTCAAGGGAACTGGACACTGGTCCAGCAGACCCACACAAGTTTATGCTTATCTCATAAGTACTACTGTCAAACTTACTAATGAATTAATAATGTTTAAGATTGTAGTAGCCATATCAATAAAGGTGTTTTAAAAAAAAAACATGTTTACATTTTTTTGGAAAAAAATTATCTGGAATAATCTGAAAGTCCGGACCCACGCCCTTTTAACAAAACTTACAGAATTTGATGAAGTTATTTCCTTAAATAATATCTGACTATGTATTAGCAAATATAGTATGTCGAAATATAGTATCGAACCCCTAACCGAATTTGACAATATATAAATAAAATATTAATTCAAATGTACTTGTAAGAATGCTGTTCTGCTTAGTTCACGATAGGTTCAACTGTTCGAACGCAGTATGTGCTGGTGCATTTTTACACTAACGTTCAAAAATATTTTTACTTTTAGTTTTTGAGGAAATTTCATTTCTTTTGTTTCTAAATTTTTTGTTGGTATTTTTTAAACCTTGTCCCAACACGGTTACTCTATTCCAATATTGAACTTACCAATAACAATTGCTTGAGATTTATTGATTTATTTAACTCTTCTTTTTGTTTTTGTTTTTTAAATGGTGGCGCTCATTTTCAGTTTTGTGCTAAATATATTATTTAGTTTATGATCCTTGTTGAAAATGAAGGAGAAGCACACAAATCATAAAAAAGTAGCGCAATGGATGCTGTTAAAGGAGGTCTCTCAGCCTGCAATTAAAAGCCAATTTAAATAGTCAAAATAAGTTGAGCGGAAAAGCTAACCGGAGAGCCACACTTCCAAAATTAATCCGTTAGCTGCTAATCGTTCTATAACAGATGAATTAACGTTTGTACAACGCGCTAGTCGCAAGCCAAAAGATCGATCTAAAGTTTCGTGAAGCAGTGAAGGTAAATTTAATTGATTTTCCTCCATTTTAATTGATGAAATTAAATACGTTAAAACGCGAAAAACAAAATCAATAGTATTTGATACTAGTTACCTAACCCGCGGCAGTGTGATATTGGGGTAGGTTTTTGCCAAGATAAAATAAGTTGCCAGATCCAGACATTTAAAGGTCACAGATAACGATCTAACTATCTAGCACCTACGGCCGAACTTAACCGAAGTATTATTATCTCAAGAATGAGAACGGTTTAATTTAATCGGCAAAGGAAGAGGGAAACACCTTATTGATTAATATGATAAAGTTAATGTTCTCTTTTCCAGCTAGATGTGGGAGTCATCGCAGCTATACATTTTACAAACAAAATATTAGATAGTTGGGAATATTTTTTTTACAAGTATCAACATTTATTCTTTCTGTTTAACCATCTCCACAATGTAGCAGATAAAATTAGTATCTTCACTCTATTACATTTTTCGCGTTAACTACTTCTTTCTTCGGTTCAGTTTTAGCATTTGAATGGCAAACAATAATATTAAAATGAGTTCCGTGTATAAAAGGAGTTTTGAAGTGTGTTCAGTTAGCCATCCCAATGGACCGAAAATGAGTGTGAAGTAAATCACACAGACCTTTGATCTTATATTTTTGTAAATCACACTACGTCAAAAATTTCACGATATTTTTCAAAAAAGCTCATTTAAATATGGAGAAAAACATGCATCTTTTAATAATTATGCCTTTATTGAAAATTAAAAAATACCAAAAACGGGTCTGGAGAAATCTTAGCTTGCTAAACGTGACACCTTAGTGATTCCGGCCTTAGTATACTAAAATTATCATTTCACTTCGGACCCGGTTGCCCAATGGGTACATTGTCGGTTCTTAGGTGACTAAACCTAACGCAATTTTAGTGTGCGCATTGCAATTTTTCGATTTCTCTTTTGCTTCCGATTTGATGTAAATAATTATCGGAAATAATTATCAAAACAAAAACATTTTTGAAAAACGTTTTAATTTATAAGAATGCAAGGGGTGGCAGCCTCCGTCCTCAAGGTACAAAACGTATTAAAACAAAAATTCAAAAATGTATTTTATTAAAGAAACTGTTTTTGGGATTTTTTTTTGTGGGGGTAACGATAACAACCCGTTGTACCCTTCTGAATCGCGATGTTACATTGTTTACAAAAAAATTTATTTTATTTTAAATTCATTAAATTTAAAAACCGTAGTAAGTTTCAAAATAATATTTAATATTGTAATCGAAAAATAAATTATTTTATTTATTGTTTGTGTTAAAAATAAACATAACCTAAAATTTGATACAAAAAATTATCAAATATTTTATTCTTATAAATTATTAATTTTTATAAAACTTTACTTAGAAACCTAAAATAAATTTTCGTAATTTTCCAGTGAATTTTTTTTTTTTTTTTAATTGAAGCGATGAATTCTCTACGCTTATCCTAGAATCCCTGTTTTTCGTGTAAATTTTCCAGATATTTTTGTACTTTATGCAAAATAAACGTATTTAAATAAAAATTACTGAAATTGTTTTTATTTATTTATCAACCGCCAAAATTGAATCTCGAAAAACTATTAAAATTCAAATTGACAGGACTCCAAATATTTCCGAATATATTTGGAGAGTTTTTAAGAAATATTTTAATAGTACTACCAAAAGAGCATCAATTGAGGAGTGTCTGATCAAAAATCGCTATTTACATCTTACATTTTGCTACTTACTTTTGATCACTTTTTTGTAGTAAATAGCTTGTTTTGACCAAAATCAAGAATTTTAGGAATATTTTTCATAGAGAAATTGGCAATTTTTGGTCCATGCTGGAAATAACCACTTTTGGTCTATTTCACTTAAAAAATTCTGCCCTGATAGAAAAAAAAAATATCATTTTGGAAAATGTAAATAGCGGCTTTTGATCAGACACTCCTCAATTGAAAAATTCTCTTAAAAAAATTCCTCTTACCAAAATTTCTCTTAGCTATGATACTCTTAACAGTTTTAACGTCAGAATCACATTGTTCAAGTTTCTCACTAAAGTGTAACATGATGTCTTCAAATTACAAAAACATTGTTGTCGCTATGAAATGATTTTGTCAGTATATCATGACTGTATGGGTACGTCATCTTTTTCAACTACTAACAAAAATAAAATATTTTCCGATTCTTCGGTCTTACAAAATGTCTTCTGTAAAACCGATAATTTTAGTGGTCTTAATTTGACATTTCTCTTATAGCAAAATGATGTAGCTTTTACAATTTAGTGACCTCATAAATTTTATTTATCGACAAAAATACTATTTAATACTACTTATTTAATAATAATTAAATATGTTTGTTTGTATATTTTCCAATAGTGAAAAGCTCTGAAAGACTTGCCATTCAAAATATTCGAACATCACAAATTCGTGTTAGAGAATCGAGTTCCGAACGGTCTGAAAGGCTTTCTAGACATAATGCTCACATGAAAGAAACTAGGTCTAGAGCTCTGCGACAGAATCCAGAAATCATAAATGAAGTCGGATCGGCATTCCATTATAACGCAAACTTTGAGTATTCTCAACACAGTGCAGTCCAACTAGCAAAAAATGAACCAATTGTGTAACAAATGCAATGCAAAAAAATGGGCTAACGGAATGTGTTGTGTTGCCGGCAAAGTAGTTTTGCCTGAGGTTCTTGAGCCACCACAATCAATTAAAGATTTGTTAGTAGGCAATAATCCACTGTCAAAGCATTTCTTAAATAATATCAGAAAATAAAATACCCTATTCCAAATGACATCCTTCGGCGCGAATGAGATTAGGGAAGGAAATTTCATGCCTACGTTCAAAGTGCAGGGCCAAATATACCATCTCATCGGAAGTTTACTCCCACCTATAGGCAACAGTCCTGAATATTTTCAAATATATTTTCTTTCGAATGAAGATCAATTATCTGCTCGGACAAATATAGTGCCTAATCTAAAAGTGGAATTGATCGCACAACTACAAAAAACGCTACATGAACATAATCGTTATGTTCAAAGTTTCAAGTACAACCTTGAAAGAAATCCAGGAGGAGATAACTTAAAACTCATAATACATGCAGAACGACGGCCGACAAATGAACATAGAGGTCGCTACAATGCCCAACTACTAATGAAGTCGCTGTGCTTTTAGTTGATGAAGATAAAGAACCAAGGGATATTGTGTTGGACTACCGTTACGGAAAATAATCACGTATATCAGAATTGCATCGGTCCTATGATGCTTTACAGTACCCGTTGATGTTTGCTAGAGGAGAAAATGGGTACAGCCTGAATATGCCACACACAAATTCGCCACGTAATAAAACAATTACCTGTATGCAGTTTTATGCGTTTAGGCTAATGGTGAAAAACGGAAGCTTTAATACGCTCCATTATTACAAGAATTTATTTAACCAATATTGTGTCGATATGATGGCAAAAATGATTTCGGAAAGGTTACATTACATCCGCACAAATCAAGCAAAATTAAGAGCTGAAAATTATGTTCATTTGAGAGATGCAGTGAATGAAGATCAAAACATTGACGCCAGAAATATGGGGCAATATGTCATACTGCCCTCAACATTCACCGGATCACCAAGGTACATGCACGAGAAAACCAAAGATGCAATGACCTATGTCAGAAATTTTGGCAGACTAGATTTATTCATTACCTTTACGTGCAACCCCGAATGGACTGAGGTCAAGGAGGAGCTATTTCCTAATCAAAGATCTTTTGATAGGCATGACATCATAGCACGAGTGTTCAATTTAAAAATGAAAAAGTTAATGAAATTGTTAACCCAAAATGCTATATTCGGTGACACAAAGGCTTTTATATACAGCATTGAGTGGCAAAAAGAGGGTTACCTCATGCACATATTCTCCTATGGTTTTAAACGAAAATACAACCAGAAGAAGTAGACTCTCTAATATCAGCTGAGCTATCAAACCGAGATGTGGATCCTATTCTCAATGACATAGTTCTTAAAAATATGGTACACGGTCCTTGTGGAGAACATAACAAGGCTGCTCCTTGCATGGTCAACGGCGTTTGCTGTAAAAAGTATCCTCGCAATTTAATTGCAGAAACACAAACTGGAGACGATAGTTATCCAGCATACCGTCGTAGAAACCCTAATAATGGTGGAGTGACTGCAACTTTGACTATCCGAGATCATCAAACCGTAATAGATAACAGATGGATTGTTCCTTAATCTCCTGTATTGTGTAGGAGCTTTAATGCCCATATCAATGTGGAGTATTGTCATTCGGTTCAGGCAATAAAATATATATGTAAATATATAAATAAAGGATCGGACCAAGCCACTGTTTCAGTAGAAAACAATCACAGTGAGATCGAGAATTATTTGAACGGCCGGTATATAAGTACATCAGAGGCTTTTTGGAGACTTCTAGAATTTCACATCCATCAAAGATATCCAACAGTTATACATTTGGCAATCCATTTAGAAAATGGACAAAGGGTGTATTTTACGGAACACAATCTCCAACAAAGATTCGAAAATCCACCCTCAACAACACTTACGGCATTTTTTGAATTATGCAGAAATGATCACTTCGCGAAAACTTTATTATACAATGAATTGCCACAATATTACACCTGGGCTAATAACAAGTTCTCGCAAAGGAAACGTGGAGAAGACGTCGAAGGACACCCCGGCATTAAAAAAGACTCTGCGCTTGGCAGAATGTACAGTATACATCCTAACCAATCGGAATGTTTTCACCTAAGGATGCTGTTGCAATATATCCGTGGGCCAACTTCTTTTAAAAGCTTACAGACCGTCAATGGACAAGTAATGTCTACTTAGCAGTTGTCATACTTTAGCAGATGCAGTCGTTTCCAAATCACCTTTAAAATTAAGAGAATTATTCGTGATCATTTTATTATTTTGCCAACCGTCTGATCCTCTTCAACTATGGCAAACTTTTCGAGAAGACCTTTGTGAAGACATTCGTCATAGGGAGCGGCAACAAAATAATGATATCACTTTACTTTGCTCAGACAGTGTTTTAAATGAGTGCCTCATAAAAATTGAAAATTTATTATTTGAGCTAAGTGGGAAAAATCTGGCAGATTTTGGTCTTCCCTCGCCGAATCGGTAGGGTCAATCAATTGATCCTTTAGAAGCGACACTGAGACGCCCATACGATGTCAACCAATTGAGTGACAATTAATGTTACAAAATTAATACCTGACCAGCGACATGCATATGATAAAATAATAAATAGCGTGAGAAATAACGAAGGCAAAATATTGTTGATCGACGCTCCTGGTGGAACAGGGAAAACGTTCTTAATCAACATAATTTTGGCTAAAGGATCATCAGGTAAAATCGCTGTCGCAGTTGCTTCATCTGGAATAGCAGGTACACTGCTTAGCGGCGGGAAAACCGCCCATTATACTTTTAAATTGCCTCTAAATGTTTCTTTCCACCAAGAAACAGTATGTGCAATTCGCAAAAATGGGCCACTAGGAAAAGTCCTCCTAGAAGATGCTCTAATTATGTGAGATGAGTGTACAATGAGCCATCGATCGCACATTGAAGCTGTAAACAGAACTCTGAAGGACATTAGAAATTCAGAAAAAGCAATGGGGGTATCACCTTGGTCTTTGCTGGAGACTTTCGCCAAACATTGCTTGTAATCCCCAAACGAACGCGAGCGGACATTATTAAAGCGTGTTTAAAATCCTCACCTCTGTGGAGTTCAATTCAAACCGTTACATTAAAAACAAATATGAGAGCTCATTTGGGAGGTGGTGGTTATAATTTTTCGGGTCAATTATTAAAATTAGGCGATGGCAAATTACCTGAACAAAATGGACTAATTAAAATTGGCAGCGAGTTAGGAAAGACTGTAACAACTCCTAATGAGTTGATATTAAACATTTATCCTGGCATAGACAATATATTCGAAAAATATTATACTTGGATGTGTGAAAGGGCTATCGTATCTGCAAGAAATTCTTCTGTTGACGAAATTAACGATGAAATTTTAAAAAAAGTATTTGGTGACTTCAAAATATATTCCGCGATAGACACTGTTATAAATACAGAAGACACAGTTCACTATCCACAAGAGTTTTTGAACAGTCTAAATCCTTCAGGGTTTCCACCGCATTGCCTTAAAATGAAAGTTGGAATACCAATTATTTTATTGCGGAATCTGAATCCTCCAAATCTAAATAATGGGACAAGACTGCAAGTCAAATCGTTGAGAAACAACGTCATCGAAGCTACCATCATCACGGGCCCAGCATCTGGACAATTGGTTCGCACACGCATTCCCATGATATCCACAGATTTACCTTTTTCCTTTAAACGATTACAATTTCCTTTAAAAATTTCATTTGCAATTACAATTAATAAGTCACAAGGACAAACATACAAATATGTAGGAGTAGATTTGAGGAAAGAATGTTTTTCTCACGGCCAATTATATGTCGGAATGTCCAGGTCTGGAAGTGCAAAAAACCAATTTATTTTAATTCCAGACACAAACGAAACTAAAAATGTCGTTTACTCGGAAGTTTTAGTAAAATAGATAGATAAATAAATAATTTTAATATGTAATGTAATAACTTTTAAACCAAAAATAATTTATTATAATTAACTACATGCAACCAAATAGATGTACATATATTTAAGTTGGTCTGAATATTTGTTCTGGATGTCTATCTAAATAATTCTTTTTTTTTATACAGTTACTGATATGTAGATTGGACACGATTAGCGGCCACAGGCAGCTAGTAAGTAATAAAACATTAAACAACAAAATAATTAAAATATTTTTAAATTTAATAATTGCGCGTCGTATCACAAACATAAACGAAAATTAGTTTTTTCTTAACCCTAATCGAACCAACATATTTTTGTTATGTAAGTAAATTCAAATTCTAATCAAATAATTTACTAAATTTTTACAGAGAATGAGTAGATGTCAAGTACATTGTATGGCAATGAAAGTTTATAAGTAAATTAATTTTTCAAACGAGTTAAAAAGGCACACCTTCGTTGGATTAGGGTTAAAAAATGACGTTTCACACAACCAAAATTGGTATAGAGCCATCTATTAGAATTTTTAAACTAATATCCCTCTGTTGTTAATTATATGCGTAACTACTTCTTTTTTCACTTGAGCATGAGAAGTTGCGAATTGATAGATACAAGTACTTGTGAGTAGTTTGCTAACGCCAATGGAACACGCTTAATATAACAAGTTTTCAAAATAGTTCCTCTAATGGTGGAGATTTAAATTTTAATAATAGTTGTATACCAACAAAAACCTGGTTTAAAACTATTCCAATCGGAATGAAAATTCATGGTATTGTTGTTGTAAAATGTATAAAGTAAGATTATAGAGAATCAATCATTGGAATGTGGCATTAGAGTTCATAGAACATACTCAGCTTGCCCGGTTTGTCAAATATCAACAGTACGTTGTTTCTGTAGTTATTTAATTTATGGAAAGCTTGCGGAAAGATTTACCGTATTGATTTGGATTTTTTCTCAGTATTTTGTATTAAATATTTTAGATTTATTTACAGGTTTCCGACCATTCAAAATCGTTCATTCGAGGCATTATGCCTGAATATGCCTCATCCGATATTTTCAATTCTTAGGTACAATTCTGTGGCAATTCAACATAACTTAACTATAACTTAAGTGATTTTGTCAAATTTTATTTCTATTTGTTCCTCTTAGCATCATTTATAACCAAGCCAATTTTGAAAGTATTTGCTTAATTTTTGACCGAGTTATGCCTATAAAACAAAATCACTTAACTGCACTGAATTGCATTATATTACTTTATTATTTTTGGAAAAAACACTTATTTGAGTTTTAAAATTTATTAAATTTTGTATATTCACATATAAAATAAAATAAAATCATAAAAATCTCTTAATACACTTAAGTGAATAAACATTTAAATTTAAAGGAATTAATTGTTGCGGAAAAATAACTTAAGTGACAATAAGTGTTTTTTTCGAAAAGGATTCTGTTAAAACTAATTCGAGTTTTGGCTATTAAGTGATTTTTTCATATGTATACTATGGTAAAAAAACCGTTAAATAATTTCTTAACAGCCATTATCTGAACTAAGTGATTTTTCTATACACGATAAAATAATTTTTTGTTTACTTAAAGTGAGTTAAGTGTTTGTTTTATAAGTGTTACCTTTAAAAGTTTCGTGATAAGTGTTTTTTCCATATATGTGAGTAATAGTGAGATTTGTTTTAACGAATTAAGTAAAATAAACTGTGGCGTGAAGTGCAAAAGTAATTAAAAATTATTACAATATGATAAGTCGCGGGAAACAAATGATGATGTTAGCTCAAAAGCGATCGCAGGAAAACGTTCAAAATTATGCAAAAGTACAAAACGTAAATCAAAGTGCCACAAATTCATACGATGAAAAAACGCAAGATTGTTTGAAACCAAATACGCAAGTAAGTTTATAACATTTTTTTTTTTATTATTATTACTATATTTTTTACTATAAAATAATTGCAATATGCATTATTTTTAGGTAGTGACAACGCAAACATACCAACTTGTTCTAAATCGTTACGAGTAGTGGTTCATTGTGAAAATAAAACATCATTCAGTTGTATTACTGGAGTTTGTGAAAGTGATATACACCCTGAAATGATAAAACATATCGTTTTGCCTAACGATAATCAGGAATCCAGCTTTAGTGAGTTCGACGATTCAGATGCCGACCCTAACTATAGTCCAGATTCAACTGATATTGAATCAGATTTAGAGGACGGCGCAAGACAAATTAAAGCAAATATTGAATGTGTCGCAATTCAAAATGAAGATACGATGCAAAATCAACCAGGCTCTTCAAAATCATCAATTCGTAAGCATATAAAGATAGCCCGTAATTCGGTTAAACCATATTTAAACAGCTTCAATAATACAGTGAAAGCCAGCGAATGTAAACAGCTAACTGCTTGCCGTTTCAAATATCTAAACAAAATTTCTTTTGCACAACAAAATGTAATTTTTAACAAATAGTGGTGACTTGGAGATTATAATCGTCGAATTTGTTATTTATCTGGTCTTATACAAATAAATCCTATCAAAATAACAACAGTTTCTAAGACACCTACTTCAAAAAACCGAGAATATAGTTATGTATATCATATGGAAAATAATGGACTACATACTCAACTCTGTCAAAAATGTTTCAGACATACGCTCGGTAAACAGACAACTTTATAATGTCGGTTGCGAAGAAAAAATTAGAAAGCAATGATTTTGACCCATACCTTGGTGATCGTAGAGGAAAATCTGTTCCACCAAAGAAACTGAATGCTGAAAAAATAGAGGAAATCAAGAAACATATGAAAACCACTATACACGGGCTCATACATCTCAAATGTATCTGGAAGCAGATCTAACATTAGCAACAATGTACAAGCTCTACAACATTAGCAACAATGTACAAGTAATTCAGCACCAGTTTCTTTATCAAAAAGTATTCAGAAATATTCAAAGGTTTGTGTTGTATAATCAATTTTAAATTCTATTTATTACTAAAGCTTCTTCATTTTTGCAGGAATGGGCATCAAGTTTAGAAAGCCACCAACCATTTGACATTTGTAATAAATGCGAAATTTTGCAAATCCAAATAGTTGGAGCGGTTGATGAATCTACCAAACTCAAAGTAATTGAAGACCAAAAATACACCATGAAATGGCATCACAAGCATATAATGCTAAAAAACTTGATAAGGAAATGGCAGCAACATCGTTAACTAAAAAAGTTTTTACTTTCGACCTTCAGCAATGTCTTCCAACTCCCTTCCTCAAGACCTGCGTTTCGTTCTATAAACGTCCACTGTGGACATTTAATTGAACAGTATATGACTGCGTCACCAATGATGCTTTTTGCTACATATGGCATAAAGGCGTTGGAGGAAGAGGAGGGCACGACATCGCGTCCTGCTTGTTTCAACATTTGCAGAGTATACCAGAGACAATAAAATCTGTTACCTATTATAGTGATTCATGCCCAGGTCAAAACAAAAATTCCTTTTTGGTCACGATGTTTTCTATCTTGATGCATAATTCTCATCTAAAAGAGATTCATCACAAATTTTTAATTCCGGGTCACACTCATATGGAGTGCTATTCGGATCACGCCATAATTGAAAAAAAGAAGAAGAAAACGAATATGAAAATACACCATCCCCGAGATTGGTTCAATTTTATTCGAAAAGTTGACAATAAACGCCATTTTGAAGTAATTGAGATGGAAAATAAATCTATCTAAATCCAAATTCACATTTTGAAAAATTGATATGGAAGGAAACAAATCTTCATGGAAAGACGTGAAATGGCTGCGATTTACTCAACAATTTGGACACGTATTTTATACATGTTCGCAAGATGAAGCAGAACCATTCAAACAACTATTAATTTCCAAAAGAGGTGTAAGCAATGTTAACGTTTCTGAAATACCCAACTGTTACAATGGTCCACTTAAAATAAATAAAGCTAAAAAGGACGACCTAATTTCAATGCTGCCTTTAATAGATACACAATTTCATTCAGTTTATAATGGGCTGGCGACAGATGAATATGTTAAAAATTTACACCCTGACCTTCCAGATTCCGAAGACGAATGAATTTATTTTTTTTATTATCTTTATGTATACTTTATTATTTTATACTAAATTTTAATGAATTTTGTATATTTTGTACATGAAGGTTAATTCTGTTTTATTATTTTTTTTATAAATAAAAACTAAAAGTAAAAACAATTTTTAACATTACTATTTATTTGGAAAAACGAGTCATCTTAAATTCTGAATTAGAAAATCAACTGGAAATATAACTTATGTAACTTAAGCGAAAAATATCATACATTTATTTTTAACAAAATTACTTATCTGCTAAATTTTCATTTTCCTGGATAACTTCAAGGAAAATTAGGAAAAATAGGTTTCTAAATAATTAAGCCCATAACCATCTGACTATATCTGACTTTAACTTACAATTTTATGAGCCTAGTTTTTCATATTTAATTTGAAAGTTAATATTGCTATTTCTGAAAAGTCTCCAAATTTTAGTTAAGTGGTTATGTTGAATTGCCACAGAATTATTTATCAACAAAAATTTGAGGGCATGTAAGGACTGAAATGTTTGCCATAGATCACAAAGGATTCTGTACTATATTATAGTGTCCTGTCGCGCCGCTGCCATCCGAAGAATAGTGTATCACGCTTATCATACAATTCGAAAAGACATCTCAACAAAAAATCAGATTTGTTCGCCAATGATTTTAAAATTATTCCAGCACAATGCTCAGTTCAATCAATCTAATTAGCAACAAATATATCTATTTGCAAATTCTCATGGTATCAATTACTTCAGATATCCTAATTCAAATTAAATTTCATATTGAGCTCAGTAAGGTTAGATGAACCGAATAGTTCAGAGATATACTGTTTTTTCTGGAATACACTTAACTTTTAAAATTCGCTAGCTAGAATATTTTTTCCGTTTAAGTTTTTTGGTTTCCAACAAAATTCAAACGCCACATCCCGGTAAATCGGAAAATATTTTCGCTCTCAAGACGATTCAATAAAAACAAAAAAAAAATATTTTTTCAAACACCAACAATATTCGGCGATATTCAGTTGAAATAGAAAGCACAACACATTTTGTAAATCCTGGTTTTATCTGTATATACTAAATGAATC
Source organism: Tipula vernalis (assembly GCA_958295665.1). Lineage (NCBI taxonomy): Eukaryota > Metazoa > Arthropoda > Insecta > Diptera > Tipulidae > Tipula > Tipula vernalis. The sequence goes on along the minus strand of OY282559.1, from coordinate 286,875,010 downwards.
ATTACCATGAATATTCCAGTCACACAAACACAATTTTGTCGAAAATATTGGTATCATGTGAAGGTGTTAATTATTTGAAATGTTTATAGAAATTTGAAGTCTTTTTAAATACCAAACCGATTTCCAGAAGTTGGAACACGTTTAGTTGACACACTATAACCATTGGAAAACACCATTTCTTTAAAAAGCGGAATTAAGCAAGGTGAGACTTATAGATTTGAACTATTGTATATATTATGGAAAAAGAATGAATATCTGAAAAATTGGAATTTTCCGAGTAAAGAAATAGTTAAGTAATCTCCCGATTTTCTATATTTCAAAACTTTAGCTCAAAATCATTTTAGTAACCGTCAAATTTCCTAAGATAACCATGGCCATCATCATAACCATAATAATCATTACCACAACCATCATCATCACCATCATCAATAACATCATCACGAGAATCGCATTTCCATCGTCCCTATAGAATTTCAGCCATGTTACAGGCTAATTGGCCATATTCCAAAAATGTATCCTAAAATCATTTTAATACAGGTTGTTGTTCAGAATATTTTCTATTTCCATAATATAAGCAAAATAGTGTTTTACACACTTATAAAAATAATGCATTACTTACAGTTTACAAAATAACCCCAATCATTATTTTGGAAAAGTTGCCTTTTAAATTAGATCATAGCTGATGTGATATTTATTCGCTCCCGAGAGCTGCTATCGAGAGCTAAATTTGACGCACTATTTATTGGTAAACTAAATTTAATTAACACAAAACTATCATTTTTAATTCAATTTTTTATATTTGGGTATACCTATTTATATGAAACGCTATCGGAAACCACCTTTTATATGATGGCTCTCAATATCAGCTATCGGGAGCGAATTAAAAAACGCAACTAATATTGCTACTTTTAAGAAAGAGAAAGTTTGTCTGTAATAAATCAATAAGATTCTTTCGACTTTTTATAGACAAAATATATTAAAAATAGTCGCATTCACAACATTTTCGACTTGTTAATCAGAAAAAATGAAGAGGCCAATCATTTATAAATATATTGACCAAAAAAAAGTAGAAATATCAAAATCTCCCCCTACTTTAACCCGAAGTCAATACAAAGTGTATCGACTGCAAAAATGAAAATTTTCCTTGAGCTTCCTCTGGGGTACTTTGGTTTCGTACTTACAAGATCGTCCAAACAAAAAAGTTCGGTCTACTCATCAGGTAGCTACGACCAAACTACAAAAATACAATTCCAACTTCATACATTACGTATAAGGCAAGAACGCATTGACTTAGCGAATTATGTAATTCATCAAATCAAAAAACTCAAGGAAAACTCTCATTTCTGTGTGTTTTATGCCCACACAAATAATAGAAAGAGAAAGTTTGTCTGTATAAAAAGCCGAAAGAATCTTATTGCCAAAAAATTAGCACTTTAACAAATTTGGAGCTGTTTTATAGTCGAAAATATTTCTACCATTACAAAAATTGTCATTGCAGTCGCATGATTAGCTCTACTAAATCATACATACTCCTCGTTGTATTTGAAATATTCAGAATTTGTATACTGAAATGAAGTAATTTAATTGAACGAAATTAATGGCGTTTAAAAATTTTAAATTTTCGAGGATTAGAGGATTTAGAAAACATCAAAATTATAAATTAAAGATGTTCGGATATGAAAAACTTTAAAATACAATGTAAAGATTACATTTTAAGATTTACTCAGAAAAATATTTCGTTCGTTTTGTACCTACCTAACAAAAATAACATTTTTCTATTTTGATCAAGGTACATAATTTCGGTTTTTTGTTTAAAAACTAGCTTTATACATGTTTGGTAATGTTTAAACCAATCAGGCCAAAATTAGAGTCTTATCTTTATATTTTAAATAACCTTTTAATTGAAAAATCAGAAAAACTATAACCTAAAAATGTATAATTGTAAAATGTAAACCCTAAACAAGATTTTAATGTTTTCCTTAGATTTGGACTTTAATTTAAAATAGGAATCGACAAATAAAATGTCTCACAACATAATTTCTAATATATGATTTTACATTGAATTACACAAAAACACACAAGTCCTACCGCAGAACGAAACCCCAAAATGTTAAAAGATTTTTCAAATATTGTTTTTAGGTTTTTATAGTAGCTATGTATACATACATGTACCACTGAAGCAGAAATTGCGGTACATGATAATATGTATTTTTTATGTACATAAAATGACATACGTACATATATGTATCTTCTAATAATTTGTATCTCGTATATGTTTATCGTATAGGTGGGGGACGGGAGGTTCAAAAATTCATTCTCTCGTTGGTTCCACTTTTATCTAACCTTCTGTGTCAGAATCAAATAGAAATATTTAGAATTTTTTATGTCTTTAAAAATATTTCATATTTTTTTGTGCTCTGTTCATTTCTGTTATTATTGATGCTTAAATAGCTTTGAGGAAAATTTATTTTATGTACATATTTTTCTATTTACTGTTACACAAATAAAAGAAAAACTTTGTTTTCATATTGCTTACATAAAATCTAGATACTATACATACATATATGCTCTTATATATGTACATATGAGAAAGCACAGTGGAAAAATCAGTAAAATAAAAATTTTGTTTTGTTATCATTTTTTTGTATCTCCCTTTTTTTAGATGTAACAATTTCTATGTTTCTAATACAATTCATAAGGGATTATAATCAAGAAAATCATCTAAACAATGTATGTGTGTTTGTGTATGTGTAAATAGAGTAAATATATTTATATGTCTATCTATAATTGTATATGATTAGAATACAAATTTTAATGGACATTTTTCGAAAGCTCTGAAATGTAAATAAAATGACAACAGAACCAACAAATGTTTCGATTAATAACTTTTCTGGATGGCTGATGGTAAAGACTTGAGTTTTATGATTCAAAAAATTTATTTATTTTTTGCTTGCTTTTGTTTGGTTAGTTCTTCTATTACATCTCTTGTTTTGAAATGAAAATACAATTTTCCAAATTTTAATATTGGTATAATTCGCCCTAATTGGATCGTTTGTTATTGGTGTTATGGTGCTTAAATTATAAATGTTAATTAAATTGGATAATTATTCAAGTTTTAACTTTTTTTATAGACAAAACAAAACCAATATTTTAAATTATTAAATATAAAAGTAACTATTATAGAAAGAACGGTATTTACTTATTATACAAACCAAACCGTGGCTAGTGCTGAAATCTGTTCACCCTTCAATAAACTTACCTAGAAATAAACAAAAAATAATCAAAATTATAAAAAAGAATTAAGTAAACAGCGTTCTTAAAATATTGGAAACTACTAAAACCTAATTACCATTAATGTTTATCGACGGAATACTTTTTACGTTAGGAAAATAAAGTACACTTATCCCTCGATTAACACGGTACTTGTTTAACGCGGATTTGATTTAACACGGTCAACGAATTGAGACCAAGTCTTGATTAACACGCACAAAAGTTTCGATTAACACGGTTTTTTTTCACAATGTAAAAGGAAAAATGGTATAAAAAAGAGTATGTATGTATGTACAACTAGCTATCGTGTGATGGTGTATTTTATTTTTCCGTTATTACATTATATGTACATATGTATTTATTAGTCGCGATTAACACGGTTTTGAGTAACATGGTAATTTGGCGGGACGTAATTACCGTGTTAATCGAGGGACAGGTGTATAGTAATCATGAAAATTTTGAACCTTGAGATTTTAGAGACCTGTTTTGAGTTCTTCTGAGTTCGAAAAATTGGGTTTCCAATCGAAGCGTTGTCGGTCTATCGGTCTGTCTGTCTGTGCTTAACCAAAGCTTACCTAAATATGCAAGCCGGCAGGTTAAAATTCGAACTTAATATAAGGGGGATAGAAAGACAAAAAAAAATCATATGAAAAGTTATGTTTTTTTAATTTCGTTTTTCTTAAATGAAAAGTCTTACAAAAATGAATTTTGATTTCTACGTTATCAAGAATAATGATTGGTAAATATACGCCTAATATACGCCTATTTACACCTCACTCTCTCCTACTTATAAACTCGACTAATTAAATAAGTTTAAAAAAAAACAAAATGGCCGTGTAGTTTTCGTGTTTGAAAACAGATGGCGGTAATAAGAAATTGAAATAAATTCACATTTCAGAAAAACAATTCAAAATAATGTTTTAGCAAGTTAGGAGTATAATTTAGTAAATAAAAAGTTTAACGAGCATGCGGATCTATTTCATCAGGACATTATTGATTTGAAGTCGAAAAATTCGGACGATGCGTTTCTTTTCAACATTCCAAAAATTGCAATAATGATTTGAATGATTTATAAAAATAAACTGTAATACTTATCAAATAAGTACTTTTCAAATTGAGGTCGTAATCCAACACTTTCACAAAAGATTTTCAAGTTTTGATTGGCTCGATAAATTGTTTATTTTTTATAAACTAAAAAATATTAATAAAATTGTTAATAAAATACTAATAAAATTTCGCACATAAAAACCACTCTGACATTTGATTGCTCTATTAAGCATAATAAGTCCGGGGAAAACAAAATAAAACGGATTATTAATTTTTATAACTCATTCGAACAGAAATAGTAACCGAAATATGTATTTTTTGTGGTAAACTACAGATGTCACTAATTCCTCACTACACTTGACAGTATACAAAACGGAAAAGCTAATTTTTTGACATATTCTCAACGAATGTCATACTTGTCATTGGAGAAAAGTAGTAAGTTGATTTTTTTTTTTTTTATTATTTAAATTAATTTATTTATTTAATTCTTCAGGATTATGGTCTTCTTGAATTCGGAATGAAAGATCCTGGAGTTTATTCATCCGTACTAACGTTTCTACTAAATTTAGTAAACGACAAAGATGATTCCAAATTTAGGCGATTCAGTCCAAACGACCAACTCGTGCAAACTGTTAAAGAAACTTATGTATGACTGTATTTTGGAGCGGAAAATTTTAAAAATGTTGATCCCATTACCGCATCCGTATTTGATTTTATTTATCAAGTATCACAATCACCAGATAAACTAACAGAGGAAATATTATATGAAATTTTACAAAAGATCAAGAAAAAATCGATTGAATGGTTTCCCATTTAACAGAATTATTGCACATTAAAATATTTTCAAAATTTAAAAAAACGTTGTGTAGCCAACTTCATAATATCAAAAAAAAAATTTTTGGTTTTTACAAAACAAGATCTTACGTCATTGATTTCGTTTTTATAAGTTTATACTGTATTTTTCCAAATTTTTCACATAGACATACAAAGAAAAAGGAAATTTGTACAATTTTATTTTAATTATATTAATCAAATTACTAAATTTAAGTTATTGGTTTTAAAATATGTTATACTAAAAGGTTTGATTTAAATATAAACCGAAAAATATTTTCTGTTACGAGTATTTTTCATTCATAAAATTTTAATCAAAAATGTTAAATTTTACATGGGTTCTTAAGGGAAATCGTAAAATGTATCCCCCTTAAATTAAGCTTCTTTTAAAATTGGTCTGAACCTGACGGGCTTGTTAATTTAGGTAAGCTTTGGTAACGAAACTTCATATTTTAGCTTTTGCATAAACTGGGAGGTTCAAGTTAACTTTAGTGAAAATCGGCCAACCGTAAAAATTTATTTTGCAAACATCTCAAAAACATTAAACTTTAAAACATTAACGCTATTATACTAGTTAATAAGAGATGTCACTCTATCTTTTGCTTTTCAAAGTTTTTTAATATTAGAATATTATCACAGATAGCGTCTAAGTTATCAGTTAAGATATATTGGCGGTTTAGAACGGGTTTATCGTGTAAAAAAAAAGAAACATTGGCTCTGGAACAGAGACCAAATATTGTAAATTCTGAACAATGCGGTCAAAAATCATTATTCGGAATTGCCATATTTCGGAAATAAGCTATAACGGAGGTTAAACTGGAAAGATGCCACGTTAAACAAGAGCTAGGCAATAGTGAGTAGAACTACATTTTTATAATTTGGATAGATTCACAGAGTGAATTTATTACATAAATTTTTGTGACCTAGCTAGTTATTTAATTTATAATCGATCCGTTATTCTATAAGCCAAGCGCATATAGTGAATCGAGATTGAACACCATCTGGAAGTTTCGATTTGTCGCAGTTAATAGTTGCTATGAACCAGATGACGGGACAGATGAGTCTAATGAAACAACAAAACGAACGACAGCTAGGAGAAATTAAAAATCAAATGGCGCAACAAGCAGTGCAGTCAAACCAAGAAATTAGGGATGAAATGAAATAACAAATGGAGACTACAAACCAGTCAAACGAAATTATAAAACGACAGTTGGAACAACAAAATCAGGCTAACCAAGAAATGAAACAACAAGGAGAGGAAATTAAAGACCAAATTATAGATGGTCAAAAGAGAATGGACGAGAAACTATCTACTAATATACACGGCGCAGTGGTAAAGCTGCAAATGGAGATTCAAAAGGTCGACGAAAAATTAGAAACGAAGGTTCAACATGTTGAAGAGAAATTGCAAACAGAGATTCAACAAGTTGTGGAAAAATTTCAACGTCTCGAGAAAGATCTAACTGATGTCAAGGCAAGTGGAACAACGACGCAAGTGGTACAGACCGTTCAATCAGTTAAGTTAAAACCACCAAACTTCGACGGTACAACATCTTTCGGCATTTTCAAATTTCAATTTGAAACGGCGGCCAATCAAAACCGTTGGAATGATGAACATCTTGTTGCAGCTCTTATAGTGGCCCTTAAAGGTAAAGCAGCAGAGGCTTTACAAACCATTCCTGAAAAGGATCGCAACAGCTATCTTGAAATTATGAAGGCGCTGGATCGGAAGTACGGCAGTGACCACAAGCAAAAAATCTATCGCATGGAACATAAAACCGCTACCAAAAGGGAGGAGAATCGCTACAGGAATTTTCATCGGCAATCGAGCGACTAGTACATCTAGCATATACCTGGACACACATATGGAAAGGCTAAAAATTGACGCATTCATTGATGGCATTCGAGATCCGGAGACACGCAAGGCGGTGATGTTGTCACCTAAAGCGACCTACGCGGAAACCATCGCTTGTGCGTTAGCAAATGAAACTGCACAAGCCATCACCAAACCGTTAATGAAAATACGCCGAGTGGAAATCGACACCAGCATAAACAACGAGCGGTCGGCACCAAGATTCCGAGACGGAAGCGGTAAAATCAGGTGTTGGGCATGTGATAAAGTCGGTCACATATCTCGGAACTGCTGGGGAATAAGAAGAAAACGGGGAAGATAACCATCTCCTATGCAGCGACGACCAAGCGGACAACAGATGGTGGCCAAACAATAGGGCCAAATGACGACGGAGTCGTTAAACTTGAACGAGTCAGCTTAAAGGGACAGAAGCTGACTCCCACAACCGATTGCCCCATAACCTCCATAAGCGTTTAGAAAGTAGCAAGAGGCGGTGACAGCTTAACAATCAAAGGCGACATTGATGGCACAGATTGCATCATCACACTCGATACGGGAGCAAATCGCACGATTGTCCGTAAAGATCTGATCGATGGAGATATACGAGTACAACCAGCTAATGGATTGAAGTTACAAACAGCAACTGGAGGTAGTTCAATAATATAAGGCAAAAAGATCGTGAAAATAAAGATCGGGAGAACTCTTTTCCAACACGAAGTGCTGATTGCAGATATTGTGGATGAAGTCATTTTGGGGATGGAATTCATGATAGCAAATGGCTTCGTAGTGGATGTTGGACGAGGAGTTTTAATTTACGATAACATCGAGTGGCCACTTCGACTTAGCAGTGCAGGAGCAACTACCAGGCGAATTGTTATTGATCATCGGGAGAAGCTGCCACAGAACTCGGAGACGATCGTGTGGTGAAAATTGGAGGGAGGTTCTGGATCACCCAGGTTGTGGGTTGTGGAAGCTAACGAAGAGGAGAACGGAGCCAAGCAAATTATAATCGGAAAAGCCCTAGTTAAACCAGACAACGACTATAGAGTACCAATTAGGACTCTAAATCTCTCGGATAAGACAAAAACCATCAAGAAAGGGACAGTCATTGGCAGATGTAACGAGGTTTCAACTATAGTAAAGTGTGAACAGAAAAGTTCGAAAGGGCAGAAAGAAATGGTAGAACAACTCATGCAGAAATGGACCGAAGATCTTACCGAGGCACAGAAAGATTCTGCACATCAACTATTCAAACGGTACGCGTCCATATTCTGCAGCACATCGGATAATAACGGAAGGACCTCAATGGTAAAGCAACGAGTTGATACAGGAGCGGAGATGCCGATTCGTCAACCACCCAGGACGCTACCTTTGGCAAAACAAGAAGAAGTTACTCGAATGGTAACAGATATGCAGGCAGCAGGAGTAATCGAACCATCTAAAAGACCATGGAGCTCACCGGTAGTATTGGTCGAGAAGAAGGACGGTAGCATGAGACTCTGCGTTGATTACCAAAAACTCAATGCTGTGACGAAAAAAGATAGCTACCCACTGAAAAGGATCGATGACACGTTATCCGGTGCTCGAATATTTTCGACATTAGATCTACAAAGCGGCTATTGGCAGGTGGAAGTCCACGAGGAAGATCGCGAGAAAACAGCGTTCAGTGTGTGTAACGGACTTTCGCAATTTAATGTTATGCCGTTCGGATTATGTAATACCCCTGCGACTTTTGAACGATTAATGGAGCGCGTGTTAAAGGGATTACATTGGAAGACGTGCCTAATATATCTGGACGACATCACCGTCATGGGAAAGGATTTCGACGAGCATCTAAGGAACTTGGCGAAAGTTTTAGATCGGATACAAGCCGCCGGATTAATGTTAAGCCCAAAGAAGTGTAAACTGTTCAGAACTGAAGTCAAATATTTGGGTCATCTCGTAACGGCTAATGGAATTCACACCGACGAAGAAAAGATCGCTTCAGTAAATAACTGGCCAAGGCCTAAAAACTTACACGAATTACGAAGCTTTCTGGGATTGTGCACCTACTATAAATGCTTCGTGCCAGCATTCGCCAACATTGCCAAGAGTTTACACGAGTTGACCAGAAAGAACCAGCCATTCGAATGGAACGATGACCAGGAGGAAGCATTCGTGGAACTAAGGAGACGATTATGTGTCGCAGTAATCCTCGCGTACCCTATGCCCAACATGAAATTTATTTTGGACACCGATGCAAGTAATGACGGTATAGGAGGTGTGTTATCACAGGAAACCAATGGCCAAGAACGAGTTATTGCGTACTTCTCCAAAACATTATCAAAACCGGAGCGTAATTACTGCGTGACACGGAAAGAATTGTTGGCTATAGTGGAGTGTGTCAAGCATTTCCATAAGTATCTTTATGGCCAAAAATTTCATTTACGGACAGATCACGGCGCTTTATGGTGGCTGTTGCAATTCAAGAATCAAGAGGGACAGGTAGCACGCTGGATCGAACGTCTTCAAAGCTACGATTTCCAAATCGAACATCGGAAAGGAAGTGCACATGGAAATGCCGACGCATTATCAAGACGGCCTTCTCCAGTAGAATGTAAACATTGTCTCCATGTTGAAGCAAAGGAAGGCATCATCGACATTAGGCTTACGCAAGTGCTGCCTGATGAGGAGTGGGCCGACGAAATGATCAGGAAAGAGAAATTGGATGATACGGATTTATCAGTTATAATGGAATGGAAGGAAAAGGAACACCGGCCAAAACTCCCATTGTCAAGGCTTATTGGGCTCAATGGGATAGCCTCCGTCTTGAGAATGGTTGTTTAAAACGATCGTGAAAGAGGAACTTAATGAGACTCATCAATTTGTACGGGGAAAAATACAGATGTCAAGTAACCGGATGAAAGCTCGATATGATATACGAGCAAATAATCAGGGCTTCCAGGAAAAGCAATTAGTATGGCTTCACAACCCGCAACGGAAAATGGGATTATCACCGAAGCTGCAACCAGCATGGGAAGGACCTTACACTGTCATCACAAGGATGAGCGACGTGGTTTATCGGATACGGAAGGGACATCGAGGTAAACCAAAGGTGGTGCATTTGGAGAGGCTGGCCCTATACAGAGGAGGTGATTTGGGTCCTGTTCGATACGAACAGGCTTAGGTGGGGGTAGTGTGACGGTGACACCTAGTGTGTAATAGAAGAAGTTAATTGAATAGCTCAATGTTTAACTGTACTAAAATGGAATTTTCCATGATAAAAATTGTTACGTAATGTTTCTACGCTATTCTAACTGGAAAAGTCATGAGCTTTCTAGAAGTTTGGTTGTGTATATAAAAAGGAGAACGAAGTCGAATTGGATTAGTAATATTTGGTAAGCGATAGTATAAAGATTAAAAGGAATTAAAAAGTGATTTAAAAAAGTTTTGTAGTACGATAAATAAAGTAAAAATGATCAGTAAAATTTGAGAATAATTTATATAAAGTGATTTTGTGAATTTTTATTGATAAACTGTGTTGTAATAAATTTTGTGAAATAAATTAATTCGTTGGTGATAAATTGAATTGAGTTTGTATTCACAATCCAGTGATACGAGCCTTGATTGACAAGGCAAAAACGTAACAATATTTATAAGCAATTCTAAAACTATAACATCATATTGTACACCGATAAAAAAGAAGTAAATAAATTAAGCTTTCCCTGTAAATACCTCCTCCCCTCCATCCAAGTATTTTTTGAATAAATGATTTAAAACAAAAATGAACATTTTTTTTGTCCCGGTTCGTCCTAGCAAAAGTCTGGTAACCCTACATTCATGCGCTGCGGAGTGCGAAAAGAGAAAAATTTGATAACTATCAAACCGAAATACATCTTCTATTTTGTACATTTACACTATTATATTGTCAAATCAACGTTTTTACACGGAATATCAAAGTAGCGATTATCTACGGTGTAAAAATAGTAAAACTGTCACATATTTACTGACTAAGCTTTCTAATAACCATAGAGATTCGAGAATTTACTTTATTCATGATGGTAACATTAATTCCATATAACATCTTAAATACTCCTCATATATCACTAGAATTTAAAATTAAAGCCACTTATTCCTAAACCTAAACCGCAATTTTGTTTGCATAATAAAAACCGACTTTATCTCAATTTCCATCTACCTCATCTTGGAATTAGTTTTATGTTATGAAGCTAAAACAAAAAACTTTTTAATTGGCCAAAATATAATAACTGTAACATATACATACAACTTTTTGACATACAAAAAAAAAGGATTTTCCTTTTTAACACAAGGCGAAATATTATTATTATTATTACCATTACTACGATTATCATTATTGTTATTGTGGATTAAAATGAATGAAAATTAGTTGCAAGATTTTTTTTTTTTTTTTTTTTTTGAGTCGAGCAACACATTTATACGAACGAGTACTGGTACCCAGTACACAATTTAGAATAATAAAAAATTGGTTGTATAATAATGATAATCCCTGTCTATTAACAGAGAGTTAATAAAATAAAAAGCACAAAAAAACGTAAATATTTACTAAAACTTTTCTAAAACTTTCGTAACTATTCTCTGTCTTTATTTTCCGGCAATTAAATGAGTGGTCGCAAAAACTGTATGGTGTATCAATTAAAAAAAAAAACAAAAGGAACCTTGTGGAGGAAATTAGTACGCCGCTAGAGATCTAACATAAAATGGTGTCGTGCCGATGTATCAGTGAGCTTTTACTAGTGTTATTTGTTTGACAAAACAAAATTTGTTCACTTCTTCATTTTTATTTTTGTTCTGTACGGTTATAAAATAAATTTTCACTATTTTCCGTATTTCAAGCTTTGTAGGAAATCAAATAAAGTACACACACACAGAGACAAAAAAAAACACATAAAACCAGATAAGAAAAGTTTTAAAAACAGTTTTTTTCAGTGCTTTTGTTAAAAATCTAGATAAAAAGTTTTGTTTTTTAAAGTTCTTGTTTTATGAGGTTTTATTAGAATTTCATGTTGTTGGTGTGCAGATGGATATAACAAAAAAATATGAGCAGAGTAAAGCGCAGAGTAAAAATACATAAAAAAAAATTCAATAAATTATTTGTAATATTATCATTGGAGAATTAGTTTCACTACAATTGATTGTAACACTTTTTGATAGTTTTTGTTTTTTTTTTACTGTTACATTCAAGCAAAATTTTATCTAACTCTATATGAATTCTATTATGATTTCAAAATTTTTTTATCTTTTGAATTTTATTTTTGAATTGAAAAGTACTTCTAATGGTATGGATAATATCTATCGAATAGAAAGAACACCTACAGAGTGATAATTTTTTATTGGATTGGGGAATCGATTATCAAATTTTATTAGAATAGTTTTTTTTTTTAATTCGGTGAACTTTAAATGTTTGGCTATTAAACGAGATGTAATGGAAAATGACGATGTAATTTGATATGATGGTGGAAAATTGCTGTCAAGAAAATTTAGATTGGGATCAGTCGAAAAAATCGAATAAAATGTATTACAGAATCATAAAGCTTTTAACATGAACTTCTGCAAAAAAGAAACTTGCTTGAAAAGAAAAATTTGTTTAGAAATTTTTCTCGAATTACATGCCACAGATTGTTGAGAAAGAATGATATTTAGAATTTAGTTTTTGAAATAAGAATTTTGGTTTCTTTAAAAAGTGATTTCCAGGTCTAATTTTTGGAAATTAACTGTATCTCCCCATTTAATGTTATAAACTAAAGTTTAAAGCATTTATCAAAAAATATTAATATTACCTAACGTTAATTATTCTCAGTATTATTCAAACTGATTTATTGAATTTTTAGTACAAAAAAAGGATTTTCTGCAGCAAATTGTTCAATCAAGCCAGTCGAATTCCCAAAAATCCCTATATATGGTAAATTTTTACCTATTTCTCGATTAAATCTTAGTTAAATATAAATACAAGTCTAGACTCACCTGTGGCACAGAAAATTAATTTAGCGAAAGGTAAATCTGCGAACCAAATAGTGAACAGATTTTTTTTACAATAGTTAACGCGACGATTTGAAAACGTGAACATTTTTCAATCACATTTGACGCTTTAAATTTCAATCAAAATCGCAATACTAAAAAAACCTGATTCCATGGTAATTCTTCGGAAGACCTTGACCATGAATTAAATTAGGGCAAAAATCGCACCATTTAAAAAAATAACAGAAGCTAAGTAAGGGTCACTTATTAATTAGACTAATGAACAGAAATCATGATAGGAATAATTTAAATTTGATTTAGAAAAACATAAAATTAAAAAAGGTGTTGTATGATCTCCTTTTTACCGATAAACCCAAAGTCCATGAAATAATCATTTTTGAAGGTGACGAATTAGACTTGAAGATGGAAAAATCGTTTTTATTTTCATCGAAGTCTGTTGTAGTTAATTAATTAAACTGAAGTGATGTTTTTGAAACGGGTGCGACGACATCACTTCACGTTGAACAATTTCACACATTTATTGTTTGGATTATTCTATATTCGAATTATCAGATGTACTCGAGATTTCTCGAATTGATTTCACCTCAAATTCATCTAAGTCTTTTGCACCGAATCGAAAACAAAAATCGAAAATAGATAAGTTGAAGCAAAAAAATTCCAAGCTACAACAAACAATTGTATCCCACCATCCGAACAATAAAACGATAAGTCAAAAACATCGTTTTTCAGGAGAAAGCTTTTAGGTTTGAAATTATGAAGGAATCCAGTTAAAAACGTTTCTTTAAAGTTGAATAACTTGTGCATGGGGACCAGAAGGAAAAAAAAAATAGTTATATAAGGCGATAGTGCGGTATCCTTTAGCACAACTATAACGGAAGCTATGGTATAAAAGTCCGCAATAATGAATACACTAATACACTAAACTGTGGCAAAATTAAATCCGCCGCCTTTTCCGCCGCTCTTTGTTATGGATGCAGGTGCTGATCTTTCAGTTCCTCAATGGCAAACTTTCACCAATACTTTTGTGCTTACATCAATTAATCTCCAATCATCGCCGCTGATTTTATACAAAATTCGATCTACTCGTCAACTTAAAAGGTAAACACTTACTTTTTGCCCGACCACCCATTTTGCAGTCATTAAGCATTCGTTAAAACCATTACTACCACTGAAACTAGATGCTTAGAGGTTTTTTTGGATCGCTGATTACTAATTTATGGTGTAAATTTGATAATTCAAAGTTCCGGTGGACTGTTAGAGCAAAAATTCAATTTATAATAGGTTGGGAAATATGGTCGTTGCGAAATCCACAAAAGTGGGTATTTCTCGAATTATTTCAAAATTCTGCACGAAACTTTTAAACAGAGATGCTAATTATGAATTGATGGTGAACATTTTTTAATGTTCAATGGCGGTTCCAAAATGACCGCTATAAAATACTAAAAAAATGATAAGCCCCTATCGGTTCTGTTTTTAGAGTGGTTTTGATCTTCGAAAAGCTGCCCAAACCTTTCAGCGTTTCATCAATGAAATACTAAAAATTTGAACAGCGTATCTATATTAGCGATATTTGTTTTAGCTACTATGCATGTATTGTAACAAAATGTTTTCGATATTTCGTAGAAAATCTACACCGACCAAGTGACTGCATCCTTATATTAAAAAAACAGCATTCCTCCCATTTGGAATCTACATATTTCACTACTCAGATTCCGATATTCGGCACTATCAGGCAAATATAAGGTAGTGGCGGACAAGTATCCACAAGCTGCCATGCGATATGTATTGTGAAATTTCCTCTAGAAACTACCGCCTATACATTCCACAACCCCTAAAAGGTGTGCAGTTTTTGACATTTTGCATGATCCTTCTCATCCAGGAACTCACACATTTGGGTAATATATCGTGAACGATGCCAAAAATCAAAGGTTCAGCAACTCACAAAATTACAACATGGTACAGTCCACAACCCCTAAAAGGTGTGCAGTTTTTGACATTTTGCATGATCCTTCTCATCCAGGAACTCACACATTTGGGTAATATATCGTGAACGATGCCAAAAATCAAAGGTTCAGCAACTCACAAAATTACAACATGGTATCGGATTTGGGCTTTTTTTTTATTTTTTGTCTAAAAAATGTTATAGATGTTTGCTTTTGAGTTTGTCTATAAAAAGAAAATTCCTATTTGAAAACACTTTTGAAAATGGACTTGAATTGAGTCCGACCTCAAATGGAAAATAACAAAAAATAAAATTCGCGCCCAAAACCGATAAAAAATATTTTAACTATATAGAATATTGTGTCTCAATAATTACCTTAATAATATCTCCTGTTTGAATAATGGCAACATCGCGACACAATCGAAGTTTTTCGATTCGAAAAATCGGAATTTGGCAACCATATAAAATTATATTCTCAAATGGCGCAAAGAAAAGATGTATTCAAAATCCAAGAAGTTGAAGAATTTCTACAACATTGATAGAATAGTTTTTAGAAAACTGCAAAACTTATTATATCACTGCAAAGCAAAATTTGATTTTATTCCATCGAGATATGTGAAAGAGGTTCTATCTGAAGCCAAGATAGATAATAATATAATAATACTCGTATAAAAAAGTTGATCTTCCCCTTCATGTCAAATATGCTTTAACTTAACGTCATAAATTGTATCCGCTAACTATCAGTAATTCGGTCCCATATTTCAAAATTATATCCGATGTTGAGAGTGTGATTTTTGGTTTGAGTGATTTGAGATAACAATGATATTTGAAACTCGTTTGTTAATATTATACTGAATCATACATACAGTGCGGTTCAATATATTACCGCCACTCAATTCCGAGAAGCAAAAGTCAATTTCGAGCCGGTGCGTGTGAGATAGAAAAAATTGTGAAATAGAGAAAGAAAGAGTATTTAGTACTGAATACAACAGCAAAAAATAAAAAAACGCATACATCAAGATAACTTTGGTTCATTTGACTATCGCCACTTGAAATACCATATTAGATGAAATAATAGCATTATGTGTCAATTCATTATTATTATTATTATTATTATTATCTTTATTTCAAATAAAATATATACATAATGAAAGCTAATTACAAGCAAAACAATTTAAAAATTTGAAATAGAGTAAAGCTCCTTTAGACATTACGTCTGTAGTGGAGCAATTAAAAACAAACTATTAATAAAATTAATATAATATTCTTTGGATATCAGTATAAAATAATAATAATTTTCTACAATATACAAGCTCAGTTATTATTACATTATATACATTTTTTACACGAAGACACATTGGAATATAGCATACTTCAATTCTAATGCTAAAAATATCGCTCAATATTATCCATGCCAAGCAGCCAAGTCCGAATTTCTCTGTTAAATTTGTGTTTCTGCATAGATGGAAGTATTTTCACGTGGTTAGGTAAAAGATGGAACCAAAACGGTGCCATATATAGATAAAATCTCCTAAACTTTTCATTATTACAACGAAGACCGATAAAATTGTTTGGATTTCTCATATTATGCGCATGATTTATTCGATTATGATAACTATTGCTGCGAACAAAAAACCTTTTCAATACTTTAAATACATATAGATACCTCAGTGGCAACAAATTCAGCTCACGGAAAAGCGGAATTGTGGGTGTAGTTTTCGGACGAGCGTAAATTAATTTCACAATTCTTTTTTGCGCTATAAAAAGATCAACAATATTGGCAAAGTAAATTCCACCCCAACTAGTTATCCCATACATTATAATGGATTCTACAAGAGCATGATATAACCTTCTTAAAATATAAGATGGACATAAAGGTCGAAGATTATAAAATTTATGCACCGCAGTAATAACAATTTTCCTGATATTAGTTAGGTGGGAGGACCAATTTAGCCGTGAGTCAATTTTTACACCTAAGTATTTAAACTCGTTTACGCAGGGTAAATCAAAACACTGACCAAAACATGAATTCTTATCGCATGAGTATACATGATACTTGAAAAAGTTTTGATCAACTGTTGTGTCAGGTCGTCTAAAATGCAAAACTCTAGATTTGTCACTCGCAACTAGTCGGTGATAGAAAAACCATTTACTTAAAATGTGTAAGTCAGTTTCAATAAATTGTTTAATTTTTAGGTAATTATTAGACGCATATGTTAAAGCCAAATCATCTGCGAACGCTGTAGCACAGCCAGTGAGATTTATTTCAAAAACGGAATTAAAATAAATTAAAAATAATAAAGGTCCCAAAACTGAGCCTTGAGGAACACCACATCTCAAATTACCTGGAAGACTGTTTGCGTTATTAACTTTAACAATTTGGCTACGATTACGAAGGTAACTGATAAACCAATCCAACACCATTCCTCTAACTCCAATACTTGACAATTTTGTAATGAGTATGCCATGGTTAACAGTATCAAAAGCTTTTGAAATATCCATAAATACGGCGGAGCATTTTTGAGAGTTGTTAATGGCTAGATAAATATTACTCAAAAAATCTAAGAGAGCTTCCTCCGTAGATTTTCCAGCTGTAAATCCAAATTGGTGATCATTAAAAAATTTAATTTTACCAAGGTATGAGATCAATCGTCGTTTAATTAATTTCTCAAATAATTTGGAAAATGTACTCAATAAGGAGATTGGTCTGTAATTATTCATATGCAGAGCATCACCCTTTTTTAAAATCGGAATAACAACAGCTATTTTCAAAGCGACTGGAAAAATTCCACTCTTTAAGCTGAGATTAAATAAAAACCTTAATATGTCAACCAAATACCAAGCACAGTTTTTAACAACTACATTATCTACTCCATCGTATCCTTTAGAGTGTTTGTTTTTTAACTTCTGAATTTCAGATAGAATCTCTAAAGAATTGATTTCCTCAAAATAGCAAGAAGTACCATAATTTTCTCGGTTTCCAAGAATAAACCGTTTTTGCTCTTTACTGTTATTAGTACTATTAAGAATAATTTCAGAAGTTGGCTCTGAAGATACATTTATAAAAAAATTATTAAACTCATTACATATATTTTGATTATCAGTAAGTAGAGTATTAGATTGATTTTTATAAATATGCGTTATCTGGTTTTTATATGTACCTCTACCCAAAATATCGTCAATTTCCTTCCACATAAGCTTAGGATTATTTCCAATTAATTCAAATTTATTTTTATAATATAATCTTTTAACCCGTTTAACATTAATATTTACGCGTTTAGAAAGTTTTTGAACATAATTTTTTAACCGAGCGCTATTAGGATATTTTCTTAGTTTTTTTGAAAAATGTTTTAGTTTATTAATTTGACATAAAAGGTAAGAATTCATCCAGGGCTTTAACTTCTTATTATTGCGATTTGTAATTGTGTCTTTGGAAAAATCAATATGATAATTGAGAATTTTTAAGAAAATGTTGAATGCTGTATTGCAATCCTTTTCACAATAAACAAGGTTCCAGTTTTCCACTAGGAGACGATCTCTAAGTTTGGCATAATTTACTTTAGAAATACTTTCCGCATAACATGCAACAGGTCTTTTCGATGATGCAAAAATATTAAGTGTAATTAAATTATGATCCGAAAAATGAATAGGTAAGTTATCAATACTAAAATTGTAAGTATTATTGGATTTCACAAATACATGATCTAGACATGATAGTTTCCTAGTTGGATTGTTTGAGACACTGAGGAATCCATATGATGCAAGCATTGTTTGGTAGTTGAAACTACTTACGTTGTCTAATATATTGATATTAGGATCACCTAAGATAACTATATTATTATTGTTAATTGTATCCAGCAAATTATCCAAATCATTACAAAAAACGTTAAGATCGCTATTACAAAAGCGGTAAAAACATAGAAAAGTCCAAAAATTTTTATCTAACTGAATGTTTAAACTAAGGACATCAGCTGAACTCCAATTACTAATATAACATGTTACAAATGTATACTTTTTATTTATAAATACACCAACTCCACCGGCGCGGTAATTATCATTACAGCAAGCTTTAAAATTGTAATTCGGCAAATTGAATTCTGTAATTTCGTGCGAATAAATCCAGATTTCAGAAACAAAAATCAAATCATGTTGAGTTTTTAGACTGGCTATAAACGTACTAAATATATCAAAATTTGCTCTTAAACTTCGAATATTTTGGTGTAATATACTATATTCACTACTCATAACGAATGCGAATCAATAATATTTTACATACAATGAAAATGATAAAACGAGCGAAAATAATTAAAATTCCAGTAATAATCGTAAAATAACCTGTTAAATATAGTATATTAGTACGTTTAATAATAGGATACTTAATGTAGACATAAAGATTAGAAATAGTTTTAGACAAAATAAAAAACGAGTAAAGCGCTAAAAAATAATTTCTATTGTGCTTTACATGCAATGCATTAATATTCAATGTTGCCAACGTTACGGAAACTAAACACAAAATAATAATCAAAATTGAAACTGTAAAAGTAATGTAAATAAACAATAAAAGTGGTGGAATCGAAATAAAATGGAACAAAATCACAATAAAAGATAAAAATTGAGCTTGTACAGGCAAATAAATTATTATACTTAACAATTTAAAAAGCATAAGAATCCAGGATGATTTCTTGACTGTCATTTTCCCTAATTTTAGAATCGATAACGATATTCTAATCAGCATTTTCAATTGGATGATGACTACTTGCAACCCGAAAAATATCACTAAATGATTGTATTCGATGAGCATTT
Source organism: Tipula vernalis (assembly GCA_958295665.1). NCBI lineage: Eukaryota > Metazoa > Arthropoda > Insecta > Diptera > Tipulidae > Tipula > Tipula vernalis. Next base: position 286,855,268 of record OY282559.1, on the reverse strand, counting down.
GATCCCTCGGAATTCCGTAAGTAAATTTGACCATTTTTGCACCATAAAAATTTGTAATTGTACTTCAATTTTATGTTTTTAGCTTCATGATATAGCTTGCTTTGGAACGGTGTCAAGTAGTGCATGACAAATATACGTTGCATCGGGTGGTTCACTGGCAAACTAACATCAAGATCTTTACAGGATAGTGTTTTGTGTTTTTTTGTTTGTGCCAATATATTGTTTTTTAGTTCCACAGTTTTAAGTTTAACAATAAAAAAACTTTTTAAAACTGGCTTTGACATGTTGTTCTTACTTCCTGGTTCCAGATTTGTATTTGATTTTTGTTTTCCCTGAATTGATACTATGTCATCAGTGTTGATTTCCACTCCAAGTTTCTTAATTGTATTAATGATTACACCACGAATATCGCCATTATTGATGGCAAGGCCTGTTATTGTTATGCTGCTAGCATTCTGCTGTTGGTTGGGTTTATCGTTTTCAGCTTCAAGAAGATTTAGTTTTGTGGTGTTGCTTAGTAGTTGTGATTCTAGTTTGTCAACTCTGGTTTTCAGTTCTTTGTTTTCAGATACCAGTGACGTTACCATGGCTTTCAACGCTTCAAGAGCTGAAAGTTTCCTATCCATGCATTTTAGCTGGACCATGATATCAGATAAACTTGGAAGAACAATATTAGCATCGGAAACATCATCCTCACCCTCAATAATTGACTGGTTTGAGGTATCACGGCACTTTAAACACAACCAGCTTTCGGAGCGATTTTTAATGCGTAGCATGAGATCATCGGAAATCTGGGCACACCTGATGTGAAATAATTTCTTGCATGGACCGGCACAATTTATGCCAGGGAATTTCGCCTTTGTGATGTTTGTAGAGCACATATTACATGACGACATTTTCATGACGATGATTTCTGTACCAGCTCACTATTTCAATTAACGTAGAACACAAACCACAACTAACAAAGCCTTATTAACTATTAAATCTTGTTGTAATTAATAAATTTATATTAAATGAAAAATAACTTTTTATTAAATGAAAAATAAAATTTTCAGACAGAACAAAATATGAACCGTGCTATTGCGATGAATTGTTTCATACCAAAATTTTTTTTTTTTTAAATACAATATTAAAATATAACTTCTAATATTTAGTGGAACTTCCATTATTCTGAATAACTTCAAAAATACGATCCTTAAGTGAGTCGTACAATCACTTCTAATAATTTAGTGCTATTTCAGAGTCCCTCCTTCGTATACTTTACGTGTGAGCCAGCTCCAAACATTTTCTGTTATGTTTAAGTCCGGTGAATATGGTGGCCACGGCATTAGCCGGACCTTGTGACTTTTGATGTACGACCTTACAACGCGAGCTGTGTATATTGGCGCGTTATCTTGTTGGAAAATCCGTGAGAGTGGTGTAAAAAGGTCATGGATTTTAGGGAAAACAAATTCTAGTAACGTCTCGTAACTGTTCCCGGTCATTTTTGTATTTTGAAACACCAAATCGATTGTGTCATAATAAGAGATTGAACCACAGACCATTACGCCCCCTTCCCTACTATGATAACGATTCAAAAACACTTCCTCTATTCCCTCTATACTTTCTTTCCTCTTTACCCTTTTCCACTATACCCTCTATCTACCTTAAATATTTTCATCAGAAAATACGACTTTTCGCCAGGTATTAACATTTTCACCTTACATCACATTCCAAGTCATGTATTCCTTTTCGAATTCCAATCGTTTCTGCTTCCCTTCATCGTTCAGTGGTGGTTTTTCTTTAACTTCAGCCGCTTTAGATGTTTTGCACTTAAAATAGCACGGCGGACAGTCGATTTACTGTCATTAACATCGGCTTGAAGGGCAATTTTGTTGTATAAAGAGCCGAATTGGAGGCTAATCTAACAATTTTTCGTTTATCCTGAGGTGTAAGTGTCGTTGAAACCTTTCTTTAGAATTACCTCCATATAAGATGTTGTATCCTTCAAATAATTTAGTATGGCTTCGTGAGCTCGTCCGATTCTACGGCCTGTAGCACGGCGTGAAAGCAATTCTGGATGATACACATCTATTTTGCCCCTTTCTGATAAAGTTAAACACTTTTTCTTACCCATTAATTGCTGCTCAGAATTGAGTGGCGGTAATCTATTGAACCGCACTGTATAAACGAAATAAGTTCGAAAAAGTTATCGCGAACTAAACAAAAATCTTTTTAAAAAATAAGCCAACCATTTTAGGTACACTACAAATGCTCTATAATGATAGTACTACATATCCATTCAAATTCCGAAATATAACTTCATACCAATCAATGGGAGCCCCTTGACTCCGAACCTCAAATTTTCGTTGAAACTGTTATTATCGAATCTGCGAAAATGTAACCATTTCCAGATTCTTAAGTTTGGTCTAAGAGGTGTGACGTCATGTTTCACGTAAGTTTTAAACTAGTAGGGGCCCCAATACTGCCTTGTCCAATCGTAACGAAAGTATGAAGTGCACATCTCCAAATCCAAAATTTTATAATTCTAGAGGTGTTTTAGTTAGAGAACACACAGACGTAGAAACATTTTCCAGAAATGATCACTTTGGACTCCTTTATATATACTTCAGATGACCGTTTCCGTTAAAAATTGGAGTTGTAAAATTTTTATGATTCCTATACATTCTTTATATATACTTTGTGTAAGAAAATCAAAAATATTTTTTATATCGAAGGAATCTGCAGAATACAGAATACATAAATAACAAAATGGACAAAACACAAAAAAAAATGAAAATGGAATTTAAAAGAATACAGGATGATAATTAAATTTAATAAATTTATTGTAATTAAACAATTCAGAATTATAAAACCTCTTCTAAGTGATAGTACTCTGTGAGATATTAACGGAACTATTTTTTTATCAGCAACCAAGCACTTTTTAGGGGTTAAAACAGCCCCTTAATTTACGAAAAAGACAATTTCCGCCCCTAAAAAAACAGAGATGCAAAGCTCATAATCTAATTTACTTTGGTTTAATTGTACTTTTTGTGAGGGATAATTACCAGTTTGTTTTATCAATAAAAGTTGAGTAGAAGCCGAAATATATCGAAAAAAGCGTTTTTTGAGGTTAAATTAAGGCGTGGTTTTAACCTCTAAAAGGGGTGCCGATAAAAAAATGGTTTCGTTAATGTCTCTCGAAGTACTAGAACTAGAATATTTTTTATAATTTTTTGAATTGGACAGTTTAGAAGGTGACTTTGTCGGAAAATCTGCGGAAAAGAGAAAAAATGTCATTTGACAGCTCACAACCTTTATAGTGTTTTAGTACAGCATTTTAATAAGACTAGGATGAAAAATTGGGAAGCCGTGAAATTCAGGATGTATGATGGAAATGGGATTATGATGAAATTTGACATGCTCGATGGAAATGGGATTCTTACATTGAATTTTAGATGAAGACCTGGAGTATGCCCAATTAGGAAGGAAGGTAGCTGTTTTTAACCGGTTATGATGTATTTCGATTTGTACGATGGAAATGGGGTTCTAATTTGTTATTTAGGAGAAGTGGTGGCATATGGTCAATTAGGAAGGCACTTCGCTTTTTATTAATCGATTATGATGAAACCCGATTTGTACCTTGAAAATTGGACTATAAAACGATATTTAGAAAAAGTTTTGGAATATGGCACATTGAAAGAAACTCGGTTATTTCTAAACCGATTATGATGAAATTCGATAAATATGACTTGAAATAGGTACAGACGTCTAAACATTTTCATCATAAAGTTCCTTCATAATTAGTCATTTTCCAGAACTTTGAGTAAAAATCATTTTAGAATCACATTTCCGTAGTGCATCTTGAATTTGAACGTAAAAGGTTAAGAAACGGCCAAGTCATTCCTAATTGACCAAATTCCAGAACATCGTCTAAAACTCATCTTAGAATCCAAATTCCTTCCTAATTGGCCATTTTCCAGAACTTTATGTAAAAACCATTTGAGAATCCCATTTCCGTCGTGCATGCTGAATTTCATCATAAAAAGTTAAGAAACGATTTTGTTCCTTCCTAATTGGCCATATTACAGAACTTCATCCAAAATTCATCTTAGAATCCCATTTCCATTAGGCATCCTGAATTTCATCATAATCGGTTAATAAATAACACCATAATACATTCCTAATCGGCCTGAATTTGACTTTAAAATGCTATTAATGGATAAACGTATGGATATTTAAACTTTCTTCTTTTGGATCTAAGGGATAATCGAAAATCAGAGACAGGCTAATCCCTAATTAGGCTCTTAAACCAAGATTTTGCTGCAATATATTATTCCTATGCCTTTATATAGTTAAACGAGTACATAAAAAAAAAATCGAATTTTAAACATATTTAAGGAATCCAAGTCGATCTACAGGCCAGCCCCTTTAAACATACTGTAAAAATGACAGGCGGTACAAAACATTTTATAAAAAATTCAAGCGATACACATTCTGTCAAAAAAGTACAGGGAATTTTTAATTTAAAATGCTCGCGCTGAAGGGATTCAAACATTTTTTTTCCTAGATTGGTAGGACTGTCTTTCATTGTGATGCCAGGTTTGAGCGCGATCTGTCAACCAATTTGTTTACAGCAGTTGGTTAAATCGATCGACCTCATTAGTGTACGGCGAGTTTTACGATGAACGAAATTATTGAACAAAGAGTTTGCCTTAAAATTTTGTGTTGCAAACGAAATTTCTTGTGCTGATGCGAAAAAGTGACCGGAATTATGGGAAAAAAACTCGTGAATTTTACACGACGATAACGCGCCACCATACCGAGCTAGGATTGTGAACGAATATAAGGCGAGCAACTCATTAAATACCATCGACCAACCACCACATTCACCTGATTTAGCACTACGTGAATTTTTCCTGTTTCCCAGACTCAAATTGCTACTCTGTGGAACCCGTTTTGACTCCATTGAAGCTATAAAACAAAATTCGTCGCACGAACTAAAGGCCCTACAGGAAGGTGCCTATAAAAAATGTTTCGATGATTGGAAAAACGCTGGCATATGGTATGTGTATATCCTCGAATGGGAAATACTTTGAGGGTGACAAAATAAATTTTTGTGATTAAACTTAAAATTTGTGTTTTATTTAACAAGTCCCAGTACCTTTTTGACAGAATGTACTTTCTTTTAAACTGCGAATATTTTCATAGAACTGTGAACAATTCTGAAACGGCACAGACCCGGAGTTCAGCCAGGATTCTTAACAACAAACACTAGCATTTCATAAATTTTCAGCTGGTATATAAACAATTAGAATAAAACGTGCACCAGCTCTCCTACTAGTGGGTTCACGAATAAAGACAGCAATCACAAAATTTGCTTTTCTATAAGAACTCCGCATCGTCAAAGAATGTATAGTAAACTATTGAGCTATTTTAATTCTACGTTTGGCTTGTTCTTAATTTATCGTTCTAATTTACATAATTTATGCAAAGGTAAAACTTTTTTGCTTCTAAAAATTTTTTTTGGCTTAAATGTTTTAAGCTAATTAAGTCAAATTATGGATTTATCGAAGAAAAATTAAAAATATTTGAACAAACTAAGTCGAAATATGTACAAATATGTATGGTAACAAATAGGGCTCATTCGCCTTTATTTGTTCTTAATCGAATAAATATCTACTTCATTTCGTTTTATCGCTTCTACTGATAGTATCACAATTAAAATATTTTCTTTAATTCATAGCAATCCTTTCAACATAATTTTAATTCCTATTTTAGAGGTTGTTGAGCTATCGCCCCCAAAACTTCCGCTTTCTTTCTGAGGATTTATAGAATTCTTCATTTTATTATTTTGAACTATTTCTTTCATCGTATAAATAAGAAGTCTTTATTTTTTTTCAAACATTTATACATTAGGGTGTTATTGCCATAGTCCTTTATCTTAGACAGTAAGGTAGAAATATACAGCTCGCGATAGGAGCTTCGGATAGCTATGAATTTTTTATATCAAGTTTTCATTGAGGAATTGAATTGAAAATTTTAATTTAACGTTAAATAAATTTAATTTACCAAATAAATAGTACATCAAATTATAATTTAAGTATAGAAAATTGGCTGCTCCGGATAGCATCTATTGGGCGCAAATAAAAAAACCCACTAAGAGTTTGGCATTTTGATAATTCAAGGTACTTAAATTTGATGAAGTAAAAAAATTCAAATTCAAATTAATGATGTGACCTTAATCGACCAAACTAACTCGTAACTGCTAAATTATCGTTATTTATTAATAATGTGTACTATATACATATGTTTTTATTTGTGTATATCGTTTGCAATTCGTTCCAGTTTCAATTTTTCTTAGTGAATTTTCTAATTTTATTAAGAATATTAGAAACAAGAATGTTATTATTGTGGGAGATTTTATATGTTATTAATGTCTTCTAATGGACTACATTTATTAATTAATAAGCCTACTAGAATAACAAACCATTATTCGACGTGTATTAATCATTGTTTTGTTCGTACTGATTATTCTTGTAGTGTTTAGCACTGCTAGTGTCTTTAGGAAAAATAATGTGTCCTCGTGTAGATTTAATAATTTTGTGAAACTCGATGAAAGTGATACAAAAATTAGTAAAAAGTGTAAGAAATATTCCACAAATAAAGGGCTTCAGAAATATTTTCTTAAACTATGCCAAAAAGTTGTTAGCGTTTTAAAACTCACTCTGTAAAAATTATTATTCGTTCCCTACTGATCGAATAATAATTGTTTACAACTGATCGATTTGAATAGTGAGTAGAAAACAGAACATATTGTGATGATTTTTCATCTTGCATCGAATAAAGAAAAAAAGAAAAATGTTCTCTACTCAGTTAATTCAATACTACGAAATATTCTATTCGTTATTCAAACAAAGGGAAGAGTGAAACTAAAGAATGGAAAAGTAATTTTGTTTTGGTTGTGCATAAGGAAAATATAAATTGTCATAAAAAAAAATTATCATAAAATATTTGGCCAAAATTATCCCTGTTCGAAAACAATTTTGCACCTTTAATAAAAATTCTATGAACTAAACAGAAGAAAAATATATTTCTATTCTATTCAATGGATCGATTCTCTCATTTTTTTGCTATTCTTCGCTCATAATTCATTTTTTACTGAATAGTCTTCATGAATTTTAGGTTTACTATTCTGATCGAAAAAGAGAAAGAATGGGAATAAAAACAGGCTGAAGAGTAATTTTAAACGCTGGATAAAATACTGTCTGACCAATTCACATACTACCACAATAAATTTCAACGTAAGAAGACATGGTCGGTTGTTAATCACATTTTAGGTAATAGTATTGATAATTATATTGATAAAATTATGTCTAATGATTCAGTGATTCTTGCGGATTATAAATCTACAGCAGATGATTTTGGTTTTTATTTTTCTAATAATGTGTCTCACATAAGAACAACCAATTGTTTGTTTAATAATATGTCTTGTCAAAATCATAGCGAAGTCATCATTTCAGGAAGTTTTTTCTATTAATCTTGTGGACATCACTGAAATTGTTGGTATAATTAATGGTTTAAAATCTAGTAATAGTATAGATACTCTTGGTATAAGTTCCAATGTTGAAAGCTAACAGAAATTATATCGCCAATTTTGGTAGATTTTATCAGTCAAAGTTTTTTGAATGGCAGTATTCCTGATTGTTTGAAAACCCGATTTGTAATTCCGTTGTTTTAAAAGGATATACATATCTTTACAGCCCACAATTATGAAAATTCTGGAAAAGGCTTTAAAATTAAGGGCTGATGCCTTCTTTTCTAAATATAATATTTTAAATAATTGTCAATATGGTTTTAGGTCAGGGGAAAAATACTGAGTCAGCTGTTTTTATTGATATTAGGACGGCATTTCGCGACCTTAGAATAAAAAGGTTCTATGTGACATTTTTGAAAAAAATGAATTATACATGTATTCTCACTAATTTTAGCTCATTCTTTCGATTGGTGTTGTCAGATTTACGAAAAAGTTGCCCATTTTCGAAATAACGGTATAAAAAGGTTGTATCTTCTCCGATATTTATTAATAATTTGTGAAAAAGGTTCTATATCTGCCTTAAAAAATCACAAACATCCTTTTTCTTCAAAAATTGTTTATTTACCATGCATGATACAACTTTTTTATTCTATTTGCTCAGTTACAACTATTTTATTCGTAATACCCCTACAAAAGTTTTATGAGTTGTCAAATTTACGCGGGAATAATAATTTAGTTTAACAGATTCGCCTGTGTTATGCACTGATTTAAACTAAGGTTTTAAATAAATTGTGTGTTTCATACAAATTCAGTGATTGCAAGTATTTTCTTAGTTTTATTAATAACTGTATTAATGCGTGCATATCATAATAAATTATATTTATTTCCGCAGTTACGATATGTCTGCAAATTTTAATATTAATTATACTGTGGCTGAAGAGGGCGAGCAAATTTTGGAATTTGAGCTTTCTAAGGTTAGTAATGAAGTGGTAATAATTGACAATCCAGAAATTATTCGTTTTGTGGGGACGCCAGATACCGAGTCATATATACAAAGCTATGTCACTGAACAGTATACCGATAACAGTAACACCGATCCAATTAATTCGTCAAGTACATACGATATCAATCGGCAGTTGTCAACAAGCGACAGCATTATTTTGGAATTACCAGGTTTTCCAGTGGTAAATGACGCAAAAAGTGATTCCAAATCAGGGCAACAATTATTGAATTCCGATGATGAATTCTCCGATTTAACCGAAAACGAAGTGGTAAGTCACAAACTCTTAAATAACATCAATTTTCAATCAAACAATTTTTAATTTTTTATATTTATTACAGCAGGGCCCAACTAGAAAACAGCAACGTAAGCCTGATAAGTGGAAAGTAACCGTTCGGAATAAGTTATATTAAGCAGGTTTAGAATTTGTGAACAACCGAGGCCAAATGAGGCCTAAAAAACAAATTAACACTTTGAAAAATTGTATGTCGAACTGCAAATTGCGTTGTTCTGCTCAAATATCGGAACCCAAACGCAAAAATATTTTCGAGGATTATTATTCCTTAGACCAAATAGGAAAATATAATTTTATTTCAAAGACAACGGAGCGTATTGAGACACGTATAGGAAACGAAAATCAGACAAGGTTTCACGGCGAAAATTTTCCTTTTATTATTATTTTAATTTGCATGGTAATAGAATATCAGTATGCAAAAAATTGTATTTAGGCACCTTGGCCATATTTCAAAAAACAGTTTATACTGTTCATCAGAAAATGAGCATGATAGGGATAGTTGCAAATAGCGAGAAGGGTACTAAAAGCTCAAAAGCAATTGGAAAAGAAAGTCAGGACTTCATAATAAACCATATCCATAGCTTTCCATGCGTTGAATCGCACTACTGCAGGGCTAAAACACAAAAAATTATTTGGATGCGAATTTGAATATTTGCAAGTTGTACGATTTGTATACTAAAAAGTATGTAGAGTCAAACGTACAAGCCGTAAAAAGCAGCTACTATCGATACATTTTCAGCTCACGGTTCAATTTGGATTTTTTTAAGCCAAAAGCAGATAAATGTGGGCTCTGTGAATTAAATAAAATCGATCCAATGCGAATAAAAGGTGATGAATGTAAAGAGCACAACAACTTCAAAGTCGCAATGCGCCAGTTAAAAGAAACCGACAAACAGAGTAAGGTACCTATTCTGTGTTTTGACATGCAAAAAGTTATATCATGAGGAATGAGGCCACAATGGGACGAACGGGCAACGACATTGCATCGTCACTGTATAAAATACTGGAACGGGTGTTTAACGAGAATGTTATCACAAAACTTATTACATGGAGTGACTCGTGTGTGCCCCATAATAAGAATTCACATATGGCGTATGCAGTACAACATTTTATTTCTCAACACCCAGATATAGAATCTATCGAGATGCGGTATTCTCTACCTGGACATTCCTGTATCCAGGAAGTTGATAATGCACACAGCCAGATAGAAAAAATGTTTTCAAAAAAAGAATTTTTTTCGCCTATTGGGCTTATTCGGTTGTTAAAAAATGTTAACAGAAAACGGCCGTATCAGATTATACAAATGAAATCGAATAATTTCAAAAATTTTGAAATATGTTCTAAGGCATTAAACTATAAGATGGTACCCTTTAATTCGTTAAAGATGCTTCGGTTTCACAAAACATGTTTGACATCAATTATAATTTGGAATACAACCCTGAGGATGATATTGGAACAACAATAAGGCCAACGACAAAAACAACTAGAAATCATAGTCGGCCACAGAAAACTCCAACAAGTATTGTAGGGATGTCGGATCCTATTATAAGCAGTATCCAAAAACCCGTACCAAATCATAAAAAACCAACATTTAGAAAAAATGTTTAAATATATGCCACAGCAAGACATTGATTATTACAAAACTATTTTATCGCCAAAAAATAAAGACTCCAATTAGTAATCTAAAACGCAATGGAACTTACGGACCATCGAAACTTCATTTACTTTTACTAGAACTTTACGAGTGTGGTTTTAGAGGTGTATCGTTTCTATGGTTTCAAGGTTTTTCAAAGTAAAAATTGATAATTCGATTAGCATGCCGTCTAAGGCAGATTTGGGAGTTCCACAAGGTTCGGTCCTCGAGGGTCCTGTGTTATTTTTAGTTTATATAAATTCTATATTTACTTTAGATTTGAAGGGTAGAAATATCCAGCCATATTAATTCTAATATGAATACATTGCGATCTTGGCTTGATGATCATTTCACGATTTTAAGTGGAAATACTAAAATTGTGTTTTTCAGATTAGCTGGCGATCCATATTCGAGTTATGTTCGAGAGATTGTTTGCCATAAGCGAAATTGTAATTTGGTGAATTGTAGTAATCTTTGCATTCCAACTGAACGTGTTTGTTATAATTTTAAGTAGTGTTGAATAGGCTACATAGGCTTTCCTATGGATTACCTTGTTTAGGTGGGGGTGTATAAGAATACATTGGAACCTTTGTAGATTTTACAAAAATACATTGTTCGTGCTATGTTTTTTAACCGTTGTGTCTATACCCAAAAAATTATACACTATTCTATACCCGACCCACCCGGGTGGCCACATGTATTTTCTTGTTAATATCGAAAATTTTTGTATTTGCCAGTGTATTATTGCCTTTATTTATTTTAATATACTATTTTAAACGTTATAAAACAAAAAAAATAAATAAAAAATGGGGAATCCCCGGTTAATGCTAGTAAAACAAAACAGAAAAGAATCATTTAGGTGAGCTGAGGAAATTAGAGTAGGTGTGGTATTCAAATGGAAAGGTTGATTGCGGAAGTGATTTTTTTTGTAAATAAATATATATGTGAGTGATAAAATGGCGGACCACAGAGACATTTCAAATGCTGAGTTTAGACGGTAAGATTTATTATTTGGATGATCCGTTCGGTTTTTTTACATTTATATACACATTTTTGCCCTAGTTTGTCGTATGAAGATCAACAAGCATACCTAAATCGTTTATTAGAGGAATGTGACGATGACGAAGAAGTGCTTGATTTTGTTGACGACGGCTCAGAAGATGAGTGGCTTCCTACAGCAGCGGATAGAAACGTGGAAGATTCAGACATAGAGGACGTTTATGAAGATCATGAAGTCCAAATTGAAGTGTCTGATGAAGAAATTTTCAGCGATAGTGAAGTTGAAGACGAAGGAGAAACTGGAAGTGCAAATTGTAATAATTCGCCTTATCTAAAAGGAAAAGATGGATCGATATGGAGACAAAATCCTCCTCAAAGGCAAACATTGAGACACAATATTCTCAGGAGTCAACGAAGTGGGCCATCGCGATCGACCGAAATGTTATCTGTAAGAGATACCTTCAAGTGTATATTTACGGACGTCATGTGTGAAATAATCATTAGACACACAAACAGGAAGGCCAATGAAGTATACACAGAACACAATATTCTAAATCGGGATAAACCGCAGAAAATCTGGAAATTATTGACATTTCAGTATTCAGTATTCTGTATTCTGTATTCTGTATTCTGTATTCAGTATTCAGTATTCAGTATTCAGTATTCTGTATTCTGTATTCTGTATTCTGTATTCAGTATTCAGTATTCAGTATTCTGTATTCTGTATTCTGTATTCAGTATTCAGTATTCTGTATTCAGTATTCAGTATTCTGTATTCAGTATTCAGTATTCTGTATTCTGTATTCTGTATTCAGTATTCTGTATTCTGTATTCAGTATTCAGTATTCAGTATTCAGTATTCAGTATTTTGTATTCTGTATTCAGTATTCAGTATTCAGTATTCTGTATTCAGTATTCTGTATTCTGTATTCTGTATTCTGTATTCTGTATTCAGTATTCAGTATTCAGTATTCAGTATTTAGTATTCTGTATTCTGTATTCTGTATTCTGTATTCTGTATTCAGTATTCTGTATTCAGTATTCAGTATTCAGTATTCTGTATTCTGTATTCTGTATTCAGTATTCAGTATTCTGTATTCTGTATTCAGTATTCAGTATTCAGTATTCTGTATTCAGTATTCTGTATTCTGTATTCTGTATTCTGTATTCTGTATTCTGTATTCTGTATTCTGTATTCTGTATTCAGTATTCTGTATTCTGTATTCAGTATTCTGTATTCAGTATTCAGTATTCAGTATTCAGTATAAAAAAAAATTTTTTGTGTAGGACGAACAAGATTCACCCAGTATATGCCGTCCAAACCGGCAAAATATGGGATCAAAGTATGGTGGGTTTGCGATGCTGCTAACTCTTACCCAATAACGGGGCAGATATATACGGGTAAGCAACCATCAGGCAGGGAAATCAATCAAGGAGAGCGGGTTGTCAAGGACCTATGCGCCCGTTTCAAAGGGTCTGGGAGAAATATAGTAACTGACAATTTTTTTACAACATTGCCGCTTGCTCGTTTATTGATCTCTTGGGACTTATCAATAGTCGGGACATTAAAAAAAAATAAACCCTATGTTCCAAAAGAAATGTTGCCGTCCAGATCTCGGGAAATTTATTCGTCAATTTTTGGATTCAGCGATGATAATATTACACTTTGTTCGTATGTCCCCAAAAAAAATAAGAGTGTATTATTATTATCTACGCAGCATTATACGGATTCAGTAATTGGAGACAAAAAAAAACCGGAAATCATTCATTATTACAATGGAAAAAAAGATGGAGTAGATAATATGGACAAACTGGTCACTCATTATACAACCAAACGAAGGACGAAAAGATGGCCTGTAGCATTTTTTTACAATATAATTGATGTAGCTTGCGTCGCGGCTTACAAAATTTACATAGAAAATAACCCGGCTAGATCAAACAAAACACACAATCGTCGAGAATTCTTGAAAGATCTTGTGCTTCAATTAGCTCTACCGCATGTGTCAGATCGATCAACCATACCAAATGTATATAGAAATTTTAATTCACGTTCAGATATAGAATGCATACTTGGCAAACCGCTCTATGTACCAATAAACCAGGAATTGACAACGTCTGGAGTACCTAATGTGTTACGCAACAACGATGGCCGAATTCCTCAAGTTGGCAAATGCTGGATTTGTTTGTCTTCCGATCCCAAAAAACGACGAAATTCACGGAAATCCTGTAGTATCTGTAGAAGACCAGTATGTGTAGAACATACGAACACTCAAATAAAGTGTTCTAAGTGTTAATAGTTTTAATTTTTTTTGTAAATTTTTACCAAATTGAATTTCTTATTTTGTAAACATATTTTTAATAACCAACTGAATTATTTATGTGATAATTTTTGATTTTTTCTGTGATGAAATGTTGATTTAAACAATAAAATGTTATACAAATAGCATATTCAGTGTTTTTTTTAAATGGCCACCCGGGTGGCCGGGTATAGACTACAAGAGTAATAATATTGGTAAACGAATAATTTAGTTCAGCAATAATTTTTAGTTAACTTCTGTTCAAAGATCAATAAAAAATAAGTAGTTCTTGGATGTCAAGGAGTAGGGATAGTCTAACTGTGAAATTGAAAAAGTTACGAGCATTTTAAATCGAAATGGCCACCCGGGTGCCCGGGTATAGACACAAGGGTATAGACACAAGGTTTCGAACAGTCGTCGCGATCGTTTTTGGCCAATTTTTACGGCTTGTAAAATTTTACTATTGCAACATCTATGTATATGTATTTAAAGTTTTAAAATTATTTGTCTCTAGAACTGGGCACCGAATTCTGAGATTAAGTACTATTTACGACATTCCTAATAATTACAGAAACTTCTTTTCTGTTCCTGGATTTATTAGTGAAGCTTATCGCAGGTACTTCGTAGTTTAGGTCCCAAAATTTTTTAAATCGCTTGCCTCAATTATTGAGCGCGCAGTTAAATAATAGAAAAATTATGAATTTGATTAAGGATTGATTGTTTCATAACAAAGATATTAGCTTTATGTTTATAAAATAAAATAAAATTTATATTTTGTGTTTTTGATGGTTTATGTTTTATTTAAAATTAATTTTGTTATGAAGGTTATTCGCCACTGCCTTTTGGCAAAGAATAACCTAACTTCTTAACCTTAAATTTTGTAATATTATTTTAATTATTTCATAAATTTGTATTTTTAAGCTTATGAGAAATAAACTAGTGGCAACCGAAAAGTCAATTTACGAGCTTACTTTTCATGTACCGTGAATTACTTTTGTTCGAAATTTGCGCCATTATCAATTATCAAACAAACAAATTTGTAGGTTATGTATTTTTATTGATTTTCGAACATTTCTGACATTTATTTTAGTTTAGTTTAGTTCCTTTGAACACAGTTAATGACTTTTATACTAATGACATCTTCATATAAATTATATTAACTAATCGTATACTTTAGTTTAGTTAGTTACTTTAGTCGATTAAGGCACACGGCATAGGTAGATAACGTTGAACGTAGGGTGCGGTAATTCATCTTGTGTTCTAACCAATTTATAAAAAAAATTAGATAACCGACTCCGTTCCTGATATATAGTTATCTAAATAGGGTTGACCATCTAGAACTCGGGACGGTTTCAAAATAGGAAATTTTCAATGTTGTATTTAAATCGTTTTTAAATCTAATTCTGCCAATTCAAAATCATAAACTGAAAATTAAATCAATTGTGCATTTGGAACTTCTATGCTGCGTACATTCGTACACATATGTATATTAAATTAATGTTTCAATACAAATTTGTTCAGCAAACAAAAAAGCTAAAAGCTCTTTCTATATACACAACAACTTTTAACATAACACAATTTCCGTTTTACCTTTGTAGATATACATAGTAGACTATAGATCATTTTCAGGTTTTCTTCAACTTTTTTATTGTTTTTTTTTTAATAATATTCAACTTTGTTCTGCTGCTGTTTTATTTTTGGTTGACTAACATTCTGCCTTCTCTAATATTGGTTTACTTTGTGTGTCTTGTGTGTGTGTTAGTTCATTGCTAAATATTGCTAGTGTAACGCTTAACATGAAAAATTATACTACGTGTGTATGTTTGAGTGAAACGTGTTATCATCACAATTTATATCTATAAAACTTTTAGAGCTTTCCTTTGTTATGTTCAACTATTTTTTTTTTTATGTTTATTATATACAAAACTTAGGTAAGTTTTTTGTTGCGCGCGGATTATAAATAATTTGGTTTAGTTAGTATGATTGCATTGTGCACCGCGTAAAATTTATCGTTTACAACGGTTGTGGCATTAGTAGTTTTTGTTTTAGTACAATCTGTAAAAAAAAGCTTACATTTCTTCCCGATGCCAAACCTCTGTACGGTGATAAAATATCGCTTATTATTTTAAATAAAGAAATAAACAAAAACATTCAATTCCATAGAATATAAAACAACACAATAAGAAAAGGTAAAACGGCAATTTAAATAAAAGGAAAATATTTATATTTCGCCGTATATATATAAGACGAGTATAAGATGAAACAATGAGATGAAAATTTTTTTTGTGAGTTGTATGTTTGTATTTTGTGTGACAGACAAATGGATTTTTCTTTTCTGGTTTTACGATTGTTTTTGCTGCTTCTTGTCTTGAATTTTATTGCTGATTTATTATGATACGTTTATGATAGAGACAAAACTTTGATTATAATAAAATATAATAAAATAATTTTGTTTTTTTGGTAAGCAGCGAGTTGTTGTTATGAAATGTTCCGTGAAACGATTTGGTAAAGGAAGTGAGTGGCGGTGTATGACTTAAAATGGTTGTGATTGATGAGATACGAATTGAATTGAATTTAATACAAATATATAACCGTACATATATGTGTATATTAAAGCAATTGTTTTGAATAAGAATGTGTTTATTAAATTAGGTTAGATTGGAAATACGGAGCTAGATAGCGGTTTACTTCCGGGCAAAAAAAAATCTTCGAAACATTACGTAAATCAAATAAACTAATTTATTTATTGATAGTATTTTTATGAAGGAACCATAAAATAAGGTGTATTTCGAAATATATTACTTTGATCTCAGAGATGTTTCCATAAATTAAAACGTGGTGGTCAACTTCGTCAACCTTAGACAATTTAAAATCTAAGCCTAATTGAGGAACCATATGTTAAGGAGGAACTTACGGCTCAAACACAATGGAATTCGTTCCGCTCGATCTTTTCCTGCCCTGCCCCGGCCGTGTCTCGAACTCAGCAATTAAAAAGTTCAGCATTCGTCCTCTTTTGTTCGTAGTATTCAAGTTTCGCTCTTTCACTCAAAATTATAGCGTTAATTGAGCAAGGAGTGCGCGTTTGCGTTTGAACCTTTCCAATGAATTACAGCCATTTTCGTTTGTTCTTTTTAGTGGTACCGAATCCAAGGCTTGTTTCGTTGTCCGATTTTGCGAATGAAGAACGCATCCTGGCCATCTCCGCTGTCTCAAAAATTGTCCGTACAGTAATCGGTCAAGGGAACGTTTATAAAAAAAACAATTAGAAATCAAACAAAAAATTCAGTTTATATTTTTTCAAAAAACTCAAATTACATTTAAGAACCTGAAAATAATAATAATCATGATGTAAATTAATTTACTTTTACGTTTGATATGATTTACGATTTAAACAGCCTAAAACGACGACAAATAATTGTCCGTACACACAAAGAAGTTGAGGGAATTCGGTAAAAAAAAAATTTGTTCAATATTTGGATACAATGCTATTTTTGGCCCATTCCTACTCAAGAACCTGTTTTAATTGTTCCTTACCGCTAATTTAGTGTTCACGGATTTTTCGCTCCAAATAATGCCATAATAATCTTGTGGCTGGGGAGGATGAGGGAGTGTTGAATTTACATTGTACAATGATATTCCTTGAGCAGCTTTGATAAATGCTTCGGGTTACAATCGTGTGTGGAGCGAAACTCTTTCCCATGTCCCATTTTCTAAGCACTGGTTAACAAATTATCCTTCAAAACATCAAAATAACCAAACCGGCTCATTGTGGTTTTACTGAAGGTCAAATGTCATACCATATTTAACTGTCCACCATAAATTTTTCACATCAAGCTCAGTGTTGGGATTTCGCCACACCATAATTCGCCCATCTGAACCAAAAACTTTAAATTTACTTTCGTCCGAGGAAATAACGGTTTTTCCAGAATATTTCGGGCTCACTCGTATATTAAAATGCATATGCCCAACGCTTTTTAATTTTTTTTTTTTCGAAAAATACATCTCTCGCGTGTATCCACAATACTTTTGTGTATGCAAAATATTGCGTATTGTCTGAGATTTTATCGCTACTGCCTCGCATTGATAAACTTTGACAGCGATGTCTGGAGCACTAAGCTTTCGATTGTGTTTTATTTCCCTCTCTATTAGACGTATTCAACGTTTCTTCAGCTTTCGTTTGCAACCACGTCCAGGAACCATCCCTAGGGATTTGGTTTTTTGGAAGTTCTGGATGACGTATAGTAGTAATTTTGGAAATTTTCGATAAACTTTTATCTTCACTCTTCAATTTAATGATAAATATTTTAATTTCTACACTAATTTTAGTACGAAAATCACAAGTTTTTAATTAATTGGACAATATTTCTTTCACCATATAAAAAATGAAACTGCTAAGCTTGTACGCAAAAAACAATTTCGAAATTTACTGTTAGTTGAAAAAAAAATTTAAAATTTTGTTAAATTTGACAAAATTGCAAGTGTATGGACAATAAATTTGATATCGTTTTAAGCCGTTCAGATACTAAATCATACCAAACGTCAAAGTAAAATAATTTATATCATAATTATTATTATTTTCAGGTCCTTAAATATAATTTGAGTTTTAAAAAAATTAAAACTGAATTTGTGGTTTGATTTGTAATTGTTTGTTTTATCATTGTTCCCTTAACCGAGTGACATACGAACAGTTTTTTGAGACAATGAAATACCACTGCGATTAGCTAAGCTCGATTAGCTAAACTATCATTAATCTAATTGCATTGGCAGACTAGGTTTAGTTAGTTCAATAAACAAATCAAAATAAAAACCACAGTAACCTTATAAAATAATTTATAATTTAAAAAATTTAATTATTAATTAACATTTTCAATTTTTTTATTTGTACCACAAATTTTTTGTACTTTTAGAAATGTTAATAATACTTACATCTATATTAAAATAGCGCAACTCGCAATTATAACTTTATTTTAATATTGTAACGGTGACACCTAGTGTGTAATAGAATAAGTTAAAATAGCTCAATGTTTTACTGTACTAAAATGGAATTTTCCATGATAAAAATGTTCTAAATGTTTCTATACTATTCTTACTGGAAAAGGCATGAGCTTTCTAGAAGTTTGGTTTGTGTATATAAAAAGGCGAACGAAGTCGAATTGGATTATTAGTATTTGGTAAGCGATAGTGTAAAGATTAAAAAGGAATTAAAAAGTGATTTAAAAAGTGTTGTAGTGTGAAATAAAATGTATAAGTGTACAGTAAAATTGTGTAAAAATTATTTAAAGTGATTTTGTGAATTATCGTTAGTAAATAGTGTTGTTATAATTTTTGTGTGACATAAATAAATTCGTTAGTGATAAATTGAATTGATTTTGTTTTATTCACAATCCAGTGATACGAACCTTGATTGACAAGGCAAAAACGTAACAATTGGTGACAGCGGTGGGATTGTGAATAATAAGATAATGAAAATGATTCTCAACGAATTAAGAGTTCCAGAATTAAAAAAAAGGAACTTGCGAAACGGGGTTTGGCCACTGATGGTAGTAAAGCAGTTTTACAAGCCCGATTACGTGAGGCCATGGAGAACGATGGGCTGGATGCGGGTCATCATGATTTTGGAGAGAAAGCAACGGGAGTTAAACAACCGTCAGCCAAAACAACACAACTACCATCTTGAAGTTTCGAATTGTCACAATTAATGGCTGCTATGAAGCAGATGATGGCGCAAAAAGGAGAACAGTCAAACCAAACTTCTAGAAAGCTCATGTCTTTTCCAGTTAGAATAGTGTAGAAACATTTAGAACAATTTTATCATGGAAAATTCCATTTCAGTACAGTAAAACATTGAACTATTAATTTAACTTATTCTATTACACACTAGGTGTCACCGTTATAATATTTACACATAATGGCGTCACTTGCATTTTCTCTAAACTCATTAAAAAGAGATAAACTTTAAAATATTGAGAGATTAGTTCACAAATCGCGCTTAGCCACTAATCTCGAAATCAAAAGCGATTAACTAATCTTGAACTTCACACACTAGAGCTAATCTCTAGTCTCTCAGTGATATAAAACGATGTTCAAACTAACAGCAAGTTAATCCTGTTTCAATAGTAGATTAAGTGAAATGTCGAAAATTTGAAGGATTTTGCCTGTCATCTCGATTAAATTATTAAAGCGCTTAAAATACTGCGACGTTAGGCGAAACAATTTTTTATTCGAGAGTGAGACATTAATATTTTCAATTATTATTTAGTTTGTCGTTTAGTCAACATTAGTTGACAGTTTAATATTTAAACATTATATATTCTATGACTTATTTTATGCAAAATGCCCTGATTACCTGCCACAATGTGCAGTTAATAGCGATTTTCTCTTATAATCTAAACGATAAAAAACTACTCCAGATTACAAATAAACTTTATTAGGCAAATTCTAGTCTGAACAAGCTAGTAGCCTTGATGATTTATGAATCAGATGATGCCAACTTTATCGAAATAGTTTCATATCTCGTGATTCGTATATGTGATTTCTTTTTGAGGGGACCGGGGATTATTCTAGTAATTTTACGCTCAGTTGTACAGCAAATTTTTGGATAATTTTAGCCGTTAATGTTCAAGACTCGCAACCAAAGGTGATGATTTCAATTTCAATAAAAACTCGTATTCAAATTAAACAGAAAAAGTAGTTTTATTAAATTTAATCCATGTGAAGATAATGTGACGGTGACACCTAGATTGCAATATTTAGAACAAGTTAAATTAATAGCTTAATGTTTTACTGTACTAAAATGGAATTTTCCATGATAAAATTTTTCTAAATGTTTCTACACTATTCTTACTAGAAAAGTCATGACCTATCTAGAAGTTTTGTTTGTTTATATAAAAAGGCGAACGAAGTCGAATTGGATCATTAGTATTTGGTAAGCGATAGTGTGAAGATTAAAAAGGAATTAAAAAGTGATTTAAAAATTGTTTTAGTGCAAAATAAAAAGTAAAAGTGTTAGTAAAATTGAGCGAATAATTTATATAAAGTGATTTTGTGAATTATCATTAATAAATTGTATTGTAATAATTTATGTGTGAAATAAATAAATTCGTTGGAGATAAACTAAATTGATTTTGTTTTATTTACAACCCAGTGTTTCGAACCTTGAGTAAAAATCAGCAAAACGCACTAAGAACATATTTTTTTCAATTTTGAGTTTTTGATTGTAAAATGCACATTTCAAAACTAGTTCGCAAGCAAATAATTTGAAGTATAGTATGTGTAGTTTGAAAACATTCTGTCATTGATTCAATTTTTGTTGGTAATGCAGAAAG
Organism: Tipula vernalis; assembly: GCA_958295665.1. Taxonomy (NCBI): domain Eukaryota; kingdom Metazoa; phylum Arthropoda; class Insecta; order Diptera; family Tipulidae; genus Tipula; species Tipula vernalis. The sequence goes on along the minus strand of OY282559.1, from coordinate 286,834,203 downwards.
CACTAAAAAGGCCTAAGTAGTGCATTTTCCCTGTTGCGTAATTCGTAATATCGTAAAACAACGAATTACTTTCTTTCGTAGAAAAATATTATTATTGCACGAAATTAATAGCTCTAACAGATTTATTTACGAAAAATAATAAATTCGAATTCAACCTAACATTAATGATGTAGAACAAATCGAAGTTAGTGAAAATTCTAGTCAGGAAAAATCTGCTGCAGTCAAAACAAGGAATTAAAGTCACAGTACAGAGGGAAATTAAAAGAAGCAAAAAAGACAAAACCTCCTGAAAATCATAAATGCAAATGTGAGTATTTCATTTTTGATGAAGAAAGATTGTCGAACGAAATTATGCAAAAATGATTGGATTTTACACAAAAACAACTTATTTTACAACATGTTGAAAGTATTATTCGTAAATCGTGACGGCCAAGAAATAAAGCAGCAGCACCACGAAAAACTGCTGAAAAATTCTTTTTTTCTAAGAATTTTGAAAGGATTAGAGTTCGACAGCAGTTTTTTAAACCCGTTAAATATTTCAAATCGTTGTGCTATTCGAGCATTTTAAGGATAAGATACGTTTGGAGGTTCTTTGCAAGACAAAAGAGGTAAACATGAACCGAAAAATAAGACGAATTCCGATGCTATTCTAAATGTTAAAAAACATAAAAAAGTTTTCTGTGTATCAAAATCTATTTTTGCCGAAAAGATACTCAGAAAAATATTTAGACAGTAATCTGTCGATAAGGAAAACGCGTTTGTTTACAAACGGATGTAAAGTAAATCCTGTAAGTGAAATTACATATAGAATAATATTTTGTGTTAAAAAACTGATGGAAACCATTATTGCCGAAAAAATACTCAGAAAAATATTTACCAGGTGTAAAGTATGGAATGAGCATTTGAGAAACAGATGCAGGGCACCAATGCAGTTAGTATAAAGATTTAACACACTTGTGGCATTTTGTTGTGACATCAATAAGTGTCCACCACTTTGATTTCGCAGACAAGGAACACGGAAAACTGCCAGAAAGGTATGAAAATGCAAAATTGCAGGCATTATTGGACGAAGACGATGCACAAATTTTTCTGTTTTTTTATATTATTGATGATAAAAAGTAGATTTGTCTTGAGAATCTCAAGCGCAAAAGATCATGGGTAAAAGACCCAGAAGGACCATCTACATCGAACGCAAGACTGAATCGCTTTGGCAGGAAGACGATGCTCTGTGTTTGGTGGGACCGGAAGGATGTGGTATATTATGAGCTGTTAAAGCTTGGTGAAACGGTTAATACCAAACGCGACCAACAACAATTGATCGATTTAAACCGTTTGCTGCTCAAAAAACGACCAGAATATCAAAAATGACAACACAAGGTGATTTTTGTCCATGACAATGTCTCATCAGATACGGCAAAACTGGTTCACGTCACGTTGAAAACACTCTACTTGGAAGTGCTATCTCAAGCGGCTTACCCACCAAACTTGGCTCCTTTCGATTACCACAGATGTCTTTGTTTTCCGATAGACACAATTGTCAAAACCGGAACTTACGAATTGCTGCCCTTCCTTTAAATTTAATATAGGACACAAATTTCGAAATAATCGATCAAAACTATATAGAAAGCGGCCACTCTTACAAAAGAAATATACGCTTATTTATTGCGTTAATGAGCGGCTAAATGTGTGTAAGGTTGCAGGAGCTAGAACTATAAACAAGCAAACCGTATCAAGCACTTAAAGTTTGAAGATTTTTATCTTTTATTTCTTTAGATATGGAAAATCCGAACTATTCAAGCTGCAATATAAAAATAATTTTTCCAACACAGAAGTTTCTGCAAATTATAGATATTCCTAAATTATATACTGAAGCTACAACAACCAGTAAAGAAAAAAAATCGAATCCTCATTAAGGATGTGCCAAAAAGGAGTAGGTTCCGAAATTTTTCTTGGTTGCTTTTCATCTTTTAGCGTATTTTGTTGACCAAAGTTTAATTAGAATTATTTTGGGTTTATTTTTTCCCAAGAAAATAGCCAATTTGATCTTTCGAACTAAAATTTAAATTTAATATGTATTATGGCATCTGGTGGCAGGTATCATAATCAAAAATCAGAATTATGTTTCAATAAACCCATATTGTTTTTAGGTTAATGTTATTCTTGCGGGGATTTATCTATGTAATTGTTGTTGTAAGTTTGTCAAGGAAATATGGTTTTTGCCTTCAAAAGAAAACCCAAGAAAATATATCCAAAGCAGACGCTACAGAAGAAACTGAGAGGGAATATGTATTTTAATTTTATTTTGATTCGGTTTTCGATTTAAATTAGAACCTTTATTTTTTAATTGATGTTAACCATCATCAGAGTAAAATAAATAATGGTTTCTCGTGTTTAATAAATTCTTATTAGTTTGTTTTGTAATTGAATTTTTATTTTAATTGTGTCCAATTTTCAGATTTTCTTTACTGTACAAATAACTAAGATTATAATATCAATACTGCTAAAATGCACTAAGTAGATGTTTTATTTTTCAGTCGAAACTCGATTATCCGGGATGCATTTCAACATACATGAACATCGTTTTTGTTTTCTTGTGGTAATTGGTTTATTTATACTAAAATTTATAAATTTTTCATAATATAGTAATACCATTCTGGTCAAATTGAAATAAAAGCTTACTACAAATCGTGTGGTCACTAAATCAATACACGTTACATAGATGGCAGCGATGGCAGTACAAATTTGGTAAAATCGAACCAAAAATTACCACCTAGGAAAATTTCAAACTCACAACAAAATTAAGAATGTGTGATAGTGAAAAACTTTAAGCTAAAAGACATCATTTTTACTATGGATTCCTAAGGCGAACTATAAAAAAGTTATACCACTAAAAAAGCTTCTAGAAAATTATGACATATGATTATGGCTCTATACTCTAGAAAGCTCTGGTTCTTAGAAAGATGTAAATATTAAAAACGTGTAATTTTTTTAAATCATATTTTGAACCAAATTAAGGCCGGTACGCATTAATAATGAGCGATGACCGACAACTAAGAACTTTCCTAGATGATCAATTGAAATTTTGTATTAAAACTGTTAAAATTGTATTTTTAATTTTTCGCACGTTCTCAGTATGTCAACAACTTGAATACAAAAAAATAGAAATCTTTATAAAAATTAAGGCTAACAAAAAATATCCTTTGCAACTCTTGCGAGAGTAAATGTCGATTATTGCCATCGTTCACTATTGTCTTTGGCCTTCGGCCATCTTTTTCGTGCGATATTGTTACGTACACAGCTATTAAAGTTATATCTATCATATTTCTGGCACACCCTTCTTTGGAACATGATAAACGGAAAACAAAGAATATACATATTCGTAAAATTCTGATGCTTTTAAAATAATGATAATAATAATAGCCCCAATTTTTTAATTATCACCCCTTTCTAGTCGTATACCTGTTTCCGAAAAGCTCGTGCAATAATAACAGCAACCAAAACAGTGAATATCACCAACTTACCTACCTCGTCAAAATCATTACTTTTTTATGTTTTTTTTTAAATTCCTAAATGTAAAATGAAAAGACAAAAAAAAAATTCATTACATTTTGGCTTTTTCTTATTGTTTTGATTATAAAGTGACAACAACAATAACAACAAAAGAAAATATAAAATGGAAGAGCAAACGAAAAAATATTGTTTTACAACAAAATATCATAATGAAAAGGTTACAAGGTAAAAAAAAGCTCGGAATAAAATAATAATTATACAAGCTTTTATTTTTATTTTGTGTGTCATTCTATTTTTGTTGAAAAATGTATTTTATCGACATAAATAATATTTCAAATTTTTTTATTTTTATTTAATTTGGTTAAATGAAATGAAAAATTGTTTAATATTTTTTGTTATTACGTTTCCCTTAGATAAACTGATTGGTATTGCTCTTGTGAGTAAACTCGATTTTTCCATATGGTGTGATACAGACAATAGATACCTCATCCTGTTGATTGACGATAGATGTTTAATGGAAATCCATGAAGATAATTTTTTTAATAATTTTTGTCATACAACTATGTAGGAAGCAATGAAAATTGAAAAAATAACATGAAAATTCTGGTGAATTTTGCTTTGCAATCATTAATATTCTGTTTCTGTTTGCCTCAATAAATAAACTGTAAATCAAAAAAATTCGTTGACTGAAAACTAACCTGTCAAATTAACGGAAATCCAAATTTTTGTTTTCGTTTCAGAATATATGAGGAGATAAATGTGTTATCGATTAAAATACTTTTTTGTTTTGTTTTTGAAACCATTGATTTTGACAAGTTTAATTGAATAATATCTGCTATCCAAACATTACAAATGGAATGTATTTTCCACCCTAAATTTATTCGAGAGTGATATCAACCATAATTTGATATAATTGAATAACATTCGGTTTAACTTTAATCTTTATTGAATTTTAATAGTTATTTAAGCGACATTAAAGCTTTTATTCAAAAAATGATTGTTTGTTAACTCCGCCCAAAATAAACATCAAACATATATACGTATACACATAAATGTATACAAATAAATACATATGTTGTTGTGTAACGAATGAGAAAAATAAGCATTCACTGATTACGATAGAAATACGGTTAGCAGCAAAATTTAAGCCACTTTAATCCAATCTATACCACCACCAACACCATTATCAACAAAATCAATAAATTACACATTCCAACACCAATCACAAATAAAAAAAAATTGTGTTGAATTTTAAAATATTTTAATCGATTTTTAGAAGTTTTATTTTTTTCCCCTCGCCTAATGAAAATCGTATAATCTCCTTTAATCTGATTACTTAAAGGAAATATTCAATTTATCTAATCCAGATTAGAAAACAAACAAACAAAAAAAAATATAAATTTAAATTTTATTTTTGATTTCGATTTATTTTTATTTTTAACAAAAATAAAATAACAAAAAAATTGTCAACTCATAGTGATTCCAATTCAATTTTGCTAATTTAGCTCAATTTAAGCTTTTTCTACTCTGGTTATTTGTTATTAGGTTTTACAAAAAAAAAAAAAAAAAATACTGGAGGAAGAAATTGTAAAGCTCAGTCCTAAAGTAATTGTACCCCAACATTTGGTTTATTTAATATTTAAATTTAAACCTTTGTTATATTAATAAAGGTGTTGGGGAAGATGGAAAAGTAATTTGTTGTGGGTCTTACTTTTGTACGATGAATAACCAAATACGTAGATTCTTTAAAAGATTCAAAATTTTTTGAATCTTCATCCTTACATGTCATTGTATTTCGATAGTCGGACCATATTACTCTTATAGTTATGCCATCAATGTTTCTGTCTAATTTAAATAATTTTGAACCAGCTACAAACTTCATCCAAATGAAGTTTTTCAAATCAACTTCCAAAACTATACTCAATAATTGCTTTGGTTTAAAAATAAGTTGAGTTTGTTTAAGTTTCCTTCGTTGCCCCTTCAATATCTCTTGAATTGCGTGATTGAATTTTTCACCTTCGCAAAAAAAAATGAAGTAGTCCTATAAACTTTATTTTAGTTCCTCGAAACTTATTGATAGCAAGCATTTCCGTAGACCCAGGGCCCGAATAATCAGGCATCATTAATCAGGATTAATATATTAATTTCTCTAAAAATAATTATTATTTGGTTTAATTTAAATGAAAAATATATTTTCAAACACAAAACACATTTCCATTCATTTTGTTAGTTGCACAAGCGCATTTAATCATCGCATTCAATCATCAAACACTTAAACGCCAAATGTCGAAAAGTCGAATGTCGAAAGGCCGAATGTCGAAGGGTCGAATATATCGAAAGGCCGAATGGGTCAAAAGGACGAATGTGTCGAAAGGTCGTATGTCTAAACGCCGAATGTATCGAAAAGCCGAATGTATATGCGCCGAATGGCCGAACATCGAAAGACCGAATGGGTCGAGTGACCGAAGGATATTATTTATTATGTATTTTGTGTATACATATTTTCCATTTTTATTACTTTAGTTTTGTCATTTTGCGTTTTTAAGGGTGGAAGATTTAAAAAAAAATTTTTACATGATAACTAATACGAAAATATCGTTAAAACTGTTTTTGGATTATGTGATTAAATTATTAAATATTCTTTAACAGGAGTTACGGAACAATTGTAGGGAAAATAGCACTACATAGGTCCTGGCCGTTACGTCAAATTTCACAGAATATGACAGTATGACATGTTTCATTATGGCATATTTAAATACGGCGTATGGTACTCAACAGCGTATATTACTTAGATGGATATACTTCATTAAGGCATATTGAAATACGACGTATGGCACAGTACGGCATATGTCAGTATGGTGTATGGTGCTTTACGGCATGTTTCATTTCAGTATATTACAATATGGCATATAGTACAACACGGCATATGGTACACTACGGCACGTTTCATTACAGCAGATTTCAATACGGGATATAGTACACTGCGGCATATTTCAGTAAGACATATTTGCTATTTCTAAACTACTTATGCTGAAATTGATTCATTATACGGAATTTTTCTTCACCTTTTGGAATTTTCTTCAATTTAATATAATTTTCCTTGACTTAACTAAATCAAATTACTTGACTTAAAAGTCATATAAAAATCCGCGGCTACGAAGTTCACTCAGCAGTTCATCCTAATAATAATGCACGAGGGGGCAGTGCCGTGATTATAAAAAAAGATATTAAATACCATCTGCAACAAAAACTTGAAAGTGATGAAATACAAGCAATTAGCGTTAGCATTAATACCCGCAACCACAAGTTAGTGGTATCCGCAATATATTGTCCACCTAGATATAACATCAAAGAGAATGCTTATACTCAGTTCTTCAAGCAGCTCGGTGAAAAATTTGTAGTCGGGGGTGACTTCAACGCTAAACATACTGACTGGGGATCAAGACTAACCACAACTAAAGGGAAAGAGCTTCATCAAGCAATAATTAAATACAACTGCAACTGGCATTCTACTGGAAAACCAACTTATTGGCCCAGTGATCAAAATAAAATACCAGATCTAATTGACTTCTTTATAACAAGAAAAATCCCGGTTGATTATATACAAGTGCAGGAAGGATTGGACTCCACATCTGACCACTCCTCTATTTTAATGATAATAAGTGATACAATAATTACTAATGATAAACAGCCACTGTTAACAAATAAATATACTAATTGGAAAAAGTTCAGGAATGAACTAAACAATAGCATCATTTTAAACACACAACTTTCATCAGAAGAAACATTAGAACAGGAGGTGGAGAAGCTCGTCAAGGACATACAGGTAGCGGCGTGGAAAAGTACTAACACAACAAACAAAAAAATAGCTGGCAAATGCTATCCAATGGAAATTAAATCACTAGTTATAGAGAAGTACCCGTAGGGAGTGGCAACGTACACGAGACCCAACCGTCAAAAATAGATTAAATAATTTAACACAACGAATACGTAGAGAAATACGGGAATTTAAAAATAAATCAATAAATTCATACCTACAATCTCTCACCTATGATAAAGGTAGTGATTATTCATTGTGGAAAGCAACCAAATATTTGAAAAGGCCAGTTATGCATATACCACCAATAAGAACAAATAATGGTCACCTGGCTAAAAGCAAAGAAGAAAAAGCAGAAAAATTCGCGGATCATCTCGAGCGTACCTTTCAGCCAAATTTAACAACACTTAACCAACAGGATATATTGTTCGAAAACCAAACAACTATCCTGAGACAGGAAATTCCATTAACTAATGCTAAAGAAGTAAAACAAGTAATAAAGAACCATGTAGTACTTAAAAAATCACCAGGATATGACCTGATAACTGGAGAGATTCTAAAACAACTACCTAATAAAGCTATTAAAAAAATATCGGACATAATTAATGCTTCCTTCAGACTCCGTTATGTCCCTCTATCTTGGAAATTTGCGGAAGTGATAATGATACCTAAGCCAGGTAAGCCACCAAGTGAACTGGCCTCGTACAGGCCAATATCACTTCTTCCAACTATGTCAAAACTATTTGAGAGATTGTTATTAAAACGAATTAAACCAGAAGTTGTAAAATCAGGAGCTGTTCCGTCCCATCAGTTTGGATTTAGAGAGGAACACTCCACAATCGACCAAGTCCATAGAATAACAGATATAATAGAAAAATCCTTAGAGGAAAAAAAGATTTGTTCAGCTATATTTCTTGACATAGCGCAGGCATTTGACAAAGTCTGGCTAGATGGTTTAATATTTAAATTGGAGAAAACTCTGCCATTTGAGTATTGCGAACTGCTAAAGTCATACCTGAAAAAGAGATATTTTAGAGTTAAACAGGAAGGAGTTTACTCCAGTATTAAAGAAGCTAAAGCAGGAGTCCCGCAGGGGAGTGTCTTAGGGCCCTTCCTTTTCGTACTGTTTACTAGCGACATACCGCAGACGAGCAATACAACTATCGCCACGTTTGCAGATGACACTGCAATTCTAGCTGTTGGTGACACAATCGGTGAAGTCACATTCAAACTACAAATAGCCGTAAATAATATACAAGATTGGCTAGCTAAGTGGAGAATTAAAGTGAATGAATCGAAGTCTACTCACATTAACTTCACTAATAGATCAATAGAACCACTACCTGTGACTCTCAATAATATCTCTGTACCACATGCCAATCAAGCAAAATACCTTGGTATGAACCTTGATGCAAAGTTAAAGTGGAAAGTACACGTGAAAAAGAAAGCAGAAGAGCTTCAGTTAAAATATAGAAAAATGTACTGGTTAATTGGAAGAAACTCTCAGTTATCCATTCATAATAAACTTATGCTTTATAAACAAGTACTCAAGCCGGTCTGGACATATGGTATTCAACTATGGGGATGCACCAAAATCAGCAATCAACAGATAGTTCAACGATTTCAAAATAAAGTCCTCAGAGGAATTGTAAATGCCCCTTGGTACACTCGTAATAGTGACCTTCATAGAGATCTCGGAATAGGCACAGTTGCAAGTGAAATAAAGAAATGTGCTCAAAAACACCAGGAGAGGCTCCATCATCACCCTAACATCGAAGCTGCAAGACTACTTCATCAAGAGGGTATAATAAGAAGACTCAAAAGACTAAAACCTTTTGAGTTGCCAGAATAGTCCGCACAATGCAACATCAACCAAAACAACACTTTATGTAAAGAACATATATGAGTGCTTTATTATTATATTGTCAGAGTCAAACGCTGTTAGTCAAAAATGACTAGTTACTTTGTAAAAAAAATTTTATTGTTATCATAAATAAAATTATTAAAAAAAAAAAAAAAAAAAAAAACTTGACTTAACTAAATCAAATTCCTTGACTTAACTAAATCAGAATCACCCTTTACTTAAGAAAATTTTCTTTAACTTAATTCCTTTTACTTTGATTCGGCGTTTCGGCACATTCAGCCTTTCGATGTTGGGTGTTTCTATATTCGGCCTTTTGAGCCTTTAGGCCCTTCGACTTTCGGCCTTTCGACTTTTCGGCCTTTCGACCCATTCGGCCTTTCAACATTTAGCCTTTCTACTACCGGCTTTTCGACATTCGGCCTTTCGACATTCGGCTTTTCGACCCTATTCCATAGCTGAGGAGTTTTCGAGATGTGGGATGAGATTTATAAAGGAACCACATGGTTTTCTCGATCATCATTGCGCAAAGAGCGACAACACCCCGAGTTTAGTATGTAAACATAAAAAATCAAAATATTCTAATCTCTTTAATCCTGGAAAAGTGAGGTTTGGGCGGCACCTCTATCCTCTAAATAACGTGTAAGACGAACCAAAATATCTTTAATAATAGTTTCTATATTGAATAAATTTGATGTATACAGTGGTGGACATATTTATAAAATAGGTCGAATTTTTAAGTTTTTTGATCACTGGAATAATATTTAATAAAACGAGAGTGAGTTTCTAACGACTTTTCTTATATAAGAAAATAAGTTTAAATTTAAAATGTTTATTTCTTGTTACAATGCATTTAATTAAAAAAATTCGAATTTAAGATGGACATAATTATAAAATAATCTAAAATAACACGGAAGATTAAGTTAAAATTGCAAAATTTTTCGAAGTTAATATTTATTATTTCCTCCACGGTTCTTAATTACTTCAAAAATGCGTGATGATTCTTCAGATTCTTCATGATCAATTAACGATGTCTTCAAAAGTTTTATGTACTTTTTGGAAAACATTCTGGTATTTATGGAAGCTATCGGAAGTGAACCACTATAAAACTAAACGAGCCCCAAATCATTACTGTGGCGCCATCAAAATTACGTGAAATGTACTTTTCTGGTTCCTTTCTGAGATCGCGCCAACAATATTGGCACCGATCTGGCCCATCAAAGTTAAATTTTTTCTCATCTGAAAACAAAATTTTTCGACTTATTACCAAAGTACATTTATTTTTGCAAAAGCTAATCTTGCATTTTTACGTTGCTCAGTTACTTAGGTTTCTGAGCTCTTTTCGTCCATTTTACGTTTGCGTTACTTGATAAAACTCTTTGTTACGTGTCTTGCGGTAATGGAGAAATTTAAAACGTTCTTTATTATTATCGATATCATTTTGGAAATCGTTGCTTTCTTTGAAATTTCTCGTTTCATTCGGAAGCTTATGGAATATTTCTTTCCAGATCAGCTCTGCATGTTATAATTTTCACCCAAAATGATGTAATTCCGTATACCGTAAATGGTCTAATGGTTTTCGTTGCGATATTGTTCATAGAATATCCATAATCGAAATATGCAGCGATTTTTCCTTTTTCTGCAGTTGACAAAGATATTCCACATGACATGATTCTAACAAATTAAATTCGTCGTGTCCAAATAAGAGTATTTAATCTGCAAATCATTAATTTTTTGGAGGGGCGTATCAAGATTTTAATGTTAAATTTGGCTTATTTTTTTTTTAAATAAAAGTCTTGCCACACTTTCTGGAAAGGACTTTATTTAAAAAAAAAATGAAGACGAAATTAGCATTAACAACTTTAAAGCATCTTCAAAAAATTAGCGATTTGTAGATGTAATACTCTTATTTGGACACGACGAATTGTTAATTGATTTTATTTTATTTATATTTTTTAGGGTATTAGAAGGCTTATCTGATCAAATTGTAGGTACTTAAATTCACTTTGCATAAAAAAAATCATATTATTTTATAAATATGTCCAGCAAAATTGGAGTATAAAACAAGTATGGCACCGGTATTTTTACAGTTATACAGTGATCCACGTTATAGCTTAATTTTTATGAAGTATGTATGTGAAAGAAAATAAAAACTTTTATAAAAAATTTCTAGTCTTGCCTACTTTATTCGAAAATGTTGTGAAATAATTAAAGTTATTTTATAAAAATGTCCGCCACTGTATAATAATTGTATAACAAATGTGCCTGTTGTCGGAAAGCGTGAAAAAGAAAAAGATTTGGTTCTTATTTAAATTTGTATAAATTTGGAAAATTTTAAATTCTCTAAAATAAAAAATCATTTTCAGTATCAACTTTTTCTGTTTCTTTTACTACCTATCTATTTCGGAAATTATATTCCGATTCAGAAAATTCCGCTATAATTTCCATTAATTTTCAGATAATATCTCCAAATCATTTTGGCTAAATTTTTTAATTCCAACTATTTTAAAGTCTTTTAAATTCTGCTATAAACTCCAAAAAAAAAAATCTGGAGTAAATTCGTCCGGTGTAAATTCAACGAACCAAATTTTCCTATAATTTTTGCATTTTCTTTCAGGTCACTAGGATTAGTCGCTACAGTGGAAAATGATGTAAAAACATTAGGTGTGACATAATCAAGAACATTCAATTAATATGCAGAAAATTAAAGTTAAATTTTAAAAAATTTGAATTAAAATTGGATGAATTTTAGAAACTTTGAAAAACTCCCGCACATTTGAAACAAAAATATTATGAAACTGTTTTTAAGTAACTTCATTATTCCACAAAATCTGCTCTTTTTAAGGATCAAAGGAAGTTGTTTAAAACATTGAGAGTAAATATTGCAAATTTAAGGAAAAGGTTTGCCAAAAACCGAAATTTCACTTTCACATATTGAACATTTTCAGACCGTCAGAATTTCCAATTCAACTTTGATTCGTTTTCTAAATTATATTTATGGTAATTTTAACGTTTCTAAATTTTAGAAGACTTCAAGGTAATTTTTTTCCTAAAAATTTAATAAATTGATAGTTGCAGGGCTCAACAACATAGTCAAAGATGCGGAGGGGTTAGGCATCATTTCCCATGCCCTCGAAATTATCAATTTCTTGTACTAATGCAGCAATTGTCACAGGAACAAGGTTGTATTTGTACTATTGTCAAATTCCAATGTCTTCACAAATTCTGTTTAAACTTAAATTTTTATAAATCTTCAAATTTCTTCAAAATTATAATATTTTATTATTTTAAATTTTATGAATTTCATTTCGATTTTCAAGGTTTAACAAAAATTTTGAAAGTTTGAATTTGACAAATTTCGTTGTTGCCAAATTCAACAAATTAAATATATTTCTTCAAATTTTGGAAGTTTCTATATTTTAACGAATTTGAGGAAAAAATCCCTTTGCTTTTACAAATAAGATTACAACTGGGATCGATTTAAAAAAAAAAACGAATAAAAAATAATTCAGATTGCTTCATGATTCCATAGCTTAGGTACAACTTACCCATTTGTCACCAATATAAGTTTAAACAGAACAAGAGCGATAACTACAAGCGACGACTTCAAAATACATTTGTCGGCCGGCAATATCGTCATAGTAAATACAACAAGAGCGTCAGCGACAGACGACAAAATTTAATAGCGTAATAAACAACATAAACTTAAATATCGTCTCACCAGCTCAATTAATTTTTTTTCAAGCGATAATATGTTTAATGAATTCAAAATAATAATTTAAATTAAATTTAGGTAAAACATTTACGTTGTTTGTTGTTAAGGGAGCGAAAACTTTAGATTTGAAAAATAGACAACCAAAAATTGGCAATTACCAACATAACAACCCAAAAATCAGTTGGAAACATTACAACGCTGGCGACAAAATTAGAAATCGATTCTAAAAAAAGTTCGGCGATATTGTCGTCGTCACCAGCGACATTAGTTCTGTTAACATCGTATGCTTTCTGTGTATTTTAATTTGACAGGCGTTGTCACTTGTCGTCGTCGCTCTTGTTCTGTTCCCACCCTGTTGTACGACTGAGCGCTCCAAGAGCGATCAATGACCAATCACGGTGATGCTCTCTTATACCTCACCGTGATGATCACTTTATACCATATTTCGTAAAAGAAGCACGAAAAAGTGCGAACATTGTAATTTACTACATGAAAAACCAATTAAAGAAAGCCGAAGATTTCTTTTTTTTTTGCTTTATAATTCTGTTTCATGTTTTTAACGTGCCATCTCAAACAAAATTTCTCGATTGCTCACGCAAAGTACAACTGGGCAGTTGTATTTTGCGTGACCAATCGAGAAATTTTGTTTGAGACGTTAAAACATGAAACGGAAGTATAAAACATAAAAAAACAAAATTTTCGGCTTTTTAAATTTGTTTTTCATTGGAGTAAATTACAATGTTTGCACTTTTTTCGTTCTTTTTTTTTTACGAATTATGGTATAAAGTGATGATCACGGTGAGGTATAAGAGAGAATCACCGTGATTGATCATTGATCGCTCTTAGAGCAGGGTTTATACCTTAAATTTCTGCGACGTGTTACGTCGCATTATTGATCCCGAACAATGCACTCACAAAGTAATAGAAAAAAATAGCTAATAGTTAGTAAATTCTGTGTGCAAATGCAGATCGTATAGATTTAGTTTCGATATGATCACCTTTTGAAGCATGCTTAAAAACGATCGACCAATAGTAAAACATTATTGTTCGGGATTTAATGCTTTGGCACTTGCTTCATGAAGCTGAAATCTTAATGGAAAAAAATTGGCTCACTATCTTTGCAACCAACGGAACTAAGATTAGATTACTCTTCCAAGTGCTGAGAACTGTTTAGGAGGCGGTTTCCATTTTCAGTTTAACTACTTCTCCTTTGAAGAAATTATGTGAATTATACTCATTATTGACTTATTCCGCTCGTTTAGCACTTCGGTCTGCCACCTATCATCCTATACACTTTTCCATACTACCCAAACAAAATTCACTTGGGCAGATTGGTAATTAGATTTCACAAAACTATTGCTAACGTATCCTGATATCGTTTTTTAAGGTTATTTGTTAAACTTTTCCAGTTGTAAATTTTGCGCCTTACCTATATTCATTATAATTGTTTTATCCACTTTTGATATATAATAGCCCGATAACTATGCTGATTTCAAATAAAGAAAATGTAAAATAACCCATTGTTATTGTATAACCCACGCTACTAGGAGCAACGTGAGTTATATTTGGTATAACAAAATATTGAGTAGTCATTGGAAAATTATTCGTAGTCAAATTGAATAAAACACTATATTCCAAAAATTAGTTAAATTAAAGTACACCATGATAATTTAAAGAACGGTCACTATGATAAAATGTATTTCAAAATTCAATGCTCCACTGTGAAAACACAAAATGGAACTATTTCTTATTAATTTACGAAATTTATTTCATCAAAAGTGGATAAAACGTTGTATGCCACTCGTGAGCAAAGAGATATTATCCACTCGGGATATTGTCCCACTCGGCTATCGCCTCGTGGGACAAACTTATCCCTCATGGATAATATCTCGTTTTGCTCACTAGTACCATAAATAACTATTGTCCAGGACTAACGTATAATATACTCATTATACGTTTGTTTCTTCAATCATAATGATATCCATTATTCACTGCTAGTTTATCTAGTAGTCCCTTCTTTCATTATTCACTACTACCAAGTAAAAATTTCATTTTTGAAATTTGATCTAGTAGTCTCTTGCTATTTTCATTATTATTAAACTGAAACCTCAAAATGTCGACGGAAATAGGTTCCTTTAAAGAAAAGAAAATACAATTTTTTATCGGTCGTGGACAAAGTATCGTATTCTACTCGCATATAATGGCTGTTATTCACGAAGATGAAGTTTACTGATACGAGCCGATAGGCGAGTGTCGTAAATCATCATTATATGCTTCTATCATTATATGCTTATTGAATAATATACTATTCTCGGGCAACAGTCAAAGTAGGTTTACCCTTTGACTTAGGCCCGTAAAAACAATCACACTCGTACTTTCTTCAATATTGCGGAAGGTAAGTATGAATCATGTTCACCTGTATTTATAGTTCCAAACTTCAGGAGAAACCGAATGATGTCTTTGCTTGGTCGAAAATGCTTAACCAGTGTCAATCGAGTTACATAAAATTGAGATTTAATCCAAAGGTGGTCTTACGGAGTTTGGAAAGGAATCAATAATTGATTGAAACTGAATCAGACAAGTATAAGTTCGGTCGAAAGTTTATGTTTCGTACTCAGTTTTTATGATTTGAACAATTTTAAACTAATCTGTTGACTTATTTAATAGTTGTTTACGGTTGAACGGACATCTTGTTTGGTCCCATCTAGTCCGCTCAAGTGATATTTCACTGTATTTGTGCGTCAGTTATGCTGCCAGAAAACTAACACAAATAACTATAATATTTGATTATAAATTTCTAGATACTCAGTACATTTACAAATCAAATATTTTTCTTATTTTAACCAAAATTCAGTTAGACGATCCACAATTGGTACAACGACCCACATTATGGATGATTACATTAATGCATACAAATGGGTTTTCGATTACTCACTTGTGTTTGTTTGTTCTAACTGAGTTATAATGTGTTTCATCCGATTAAATAATTAATCATAAAATAATTTTTCGAAAATATTTTAATTAGTACCGCCGACATAGTATCAGCATGCGTTGTTTTAAGACGCAAAGAGAATTTTACTTATTTCGAAGGAAACATTTTTTGTTCCTAGAAAAATTAATTATGTTTTCAAAATATTTTGACAACGTCATGAAAATATAATACCCACTTTAAACCATAAAAAAGTCAATTTCCTATTTTGTGGGGCTAAAACTGATTTTAGCTCGGGTCTCCTGCAATGTAAGCTTGCGAGTTTTAATCTAATAGTTACTAATATTCGATGGAAAATTCATGGCGTATTTAGCCAAGTCTTCATTTTTCAAAAAATGTTGAAATACAGTCGACTATTTAGACTATAATAATGTATTTCAACATTTTTTTTTTAAATCAAGACTTGGTTAAATATACCAGGAATTTTCAATCGAATATTAGTAAGCATTAGATTAAAACTGGCAAACTTACATTGCAGGAGACATGAGCCAAAATCAGTTTTAGCCGCCCAAAATACGAAATTGATTTTTTTATGGTTTAAAGTGGGTATCATATTTTCATGACGCTGTCAAAATATTTTAAAAGCATAATTAATTTTTCTAGGAACAAAAATGTTTCCTTCCAAAGCAGTAAAATTCTCTTTGCGTCTTAAAATAACGCATGCTGATACTACGTCGACAGTACTAATTAAAATATTTTCGAAAAATTCTTCTAAGATTAATGTTTCGATCATTAAAATATATGGGTGGAGTGTCAAATATTATTCAAAAAATTAACTAATACTTGTATAAGGTATTACAACAAAATATTTTAGCGGGCCTAGTGAAATTTAATGTGGGCTCCCAAACTGCCAAAATACCGGACAAATATGTAATTCACAGGAAAAAATAATTTCGTTCTACAGTTAAGTAGAATTTTTCTAACAATATTAATATATAATAGGGTTCTTCTTTTTCAACTTTTTCGCTTACTTACATTATTCAATAAAGATTAATTTAATCCTGTATAAATTTTAATAAGCATTGAAGCATCAAATACATATAACAGAACATATAGGCTTTTTTGCGGTTACGTTTCTATGATTTTATAAAAAAAAAACAAAGGCGTAACATTTTTTTTTTTTACTATGAGGTCAAACCTGATTTTGTGCGCTCTTTTTGATGCGATTATTTTTTGATGCGGCTTATGAATTATGCCGTATAAAAAAATCGCACAAAAAAAATCATAAAAAAATAATCGCATAAAAAAAGACCGCACAAAAATAGGTTTGACTGTACCTGCATAGGAATTAATGTTTTTTAATTGTGTTTGTGTAATATAGAACGCATGAATGATTTTAATTTTACATTCAATATCAAGTAGAATATTACTTTAATATTTGGAGGGTTTTCAGATTTTCGAAAGATCAAGGTCTCCGAAAATAAATGGTTGGAAATAGCAAAAAACAATGTCCAGTTGAAAATCTTCACCTGGGCATCACGACCGAAGAGAATATTTATGATATCAATTCAGCCCAATGTGTATGTTTTAAAATTTTGGTGAAAAATGGGTTTCGTTTGAAAATTAATTAATATTTTAACTAGGGACCCGACTTTCAAAATGATAAAAAGCAAGTAACAGAATATTTATCATGCCAAATACGTTAATTTTCTACAAATCATTTTTCGTTCCATCATCTCCGTCAATAAACGATGCCAATGTTATAGATTTATGCCTCGGGTTCAATTATCGGGTGTTAAAATAAATATCGACCGTCGTATTTGTAATTCTCACATCCAGTCTCTAGAAAACAAAGTAGCAGTTTTAAAACAACAACAGCTCCAAAATGACATTGTCATAAGTGGATTTCCATCTTTGGATTACAAAGTTGATGATGTGTTTGACAAACTCAACCAATTACTTCATTTCGACAGCAGTAACATTGTCCAATCGAATAGAAACAACAAATTAATGTTAAAGATCGATTCAATACGGGAAACAAAACGTTTATGCACATCATTGTAACATTTAAATCCCATACAATTAAATCTGATTTTTGTTGAAATTACGGAAAAATTTCCCATTATATCTTGATTAGCTGTTCCCTAATCAACAAAATAACAAACAAATTTTCGTCAATGACGACAACAAATGTAAAACTAATAAAAACTTTAAATCATTTAGAGAGAGAGAGAGAGAGAGAGAGATAAAAAAATTGGACATGTCTGGTTTCGTAGTGGTAAGTTAACTGCATAAGCGCTCAGCGTCATGTTTTTGTGATCAGACCAAATTTATAAATTTAGAAAATTATAAATCGATCCACATTAGACGTGAACATAGAGGCAGCATTACAATCTTAGTAAATATCGGGCTTGATTTCGAATATAAATGCAGTAAAACGTATATGGAAAATGATCTTTTAATCATTCATTCTCCAAAGCTTAGATTTAATATTATACGCGTTTATAGACCACCCCACATACTGAATTATCTTCGTTCTTAAGTTATTTTGGTTCTATATTAGACTAATTTAAACATAGTGTTGTTATTCGAATTTCTTAAATGAAGATGAAAGTGATATTATCGATTATAAAACAACCGTAGAAATGTATTCATTTAAAATTAAGAACAAATTTCATAAAAAATATTCTACCCGATATTCTAACAGTAACAGTACCAACATAGATCATGTTCTATCGTTAACTACGCATCAATTTCACATTCTCAATTCCTCCGCTGATCCTTTCAAACGGATGCGGGTCACCAAACAGTTAACACTTCTTAACCAGCAAAACATAGGTACTTATGTGGACACTTTAGACGTTACTAGGACATCACTTCTAAATTTCTACCTAGCATTAATAATGTAGTTTATAAGAACACTACGAATGTAGAACGTCTATTAAATTTGTATACTTACAATAAGCCTTGGTTTACAAATGAACTTAAGCAAATCATTAAATATCGTAAAAAATTTCAAAAACTCATAAAAAATATCCTGATAACTTTAACATTAAAGCCAAGTTCAAAAATTTTAAAAAACGGTCTTACGGTCAAAGCAGGACATTAATGATTATAGACCGATATCCGTTCTTCCAACATTTTCTAAAATTTTTGAAAAAATTATCCATAAAAGATTAGAACATTATTTAGATAGTAATCAAATAATTTCGATTCACCAAGAGAAAGCAATCCGGCTCGATGAAAGATGATCTTTCTGCTGTCAAAAAATCTAGATTCGTAAACCAAAAACAATTTTGCTCGACGGATTGATTTTTCTTGACAAATCGAACAGTTTGACAGCAGAAAGATCATCTTTCGTCTATCCGATTTAAAAATCTTAATTAGTTATCTTGCTTGCTAATAAGCTCCGCATTAATATATCCAAAATTAAATTTATAATTTTCTCTCTAAAGAAAAAACTGTTTGACGATATTGGGGTAATTCCTCTGGATTCGGAAATATCTCTAGAGTAAATAATATTGGTTATCTAGGACTGAATCTTTGCTATAACTTGAACTGAACGACTCACATTAACTCCGCGAATTAAGAAAAGCAATCGTTCTTGAAAAAATTAACACGATATTACCAGAGATTGACAAATCCCCCATATGTATATCCGAGTTAATTGGAATCCAGGAAATGTCATCAACAGCAGAAATTATTCGATTTAATTGCCGTAGCACCATCGTCATCAACATCTTTGGTACCTGGAATCGAGCCGCTTGCGATTCCTCCCTGGGGAAGAAGGCCCATTTTTCGGATGAATTCATGAATCAACTGAAAAGCAAGTTTAAATACCGGCCCATACTGAGCCGATACCAACGGATGCTAAATTATTATAACGATGATGATGTCAGTCGTGTAATGCCTGGAAAGAACGATTGCTTACGGTATATTTACACGAATCACTTTGGATGATCATCATGGATGAATCATCCAAAATGACCCACATAAATGCATCTATCATCAAGAATGATTGCCGAAAATGAACAGTTGAAGAAGTTGAACATGTTCTACTTTTTGTTCACTTTCGATGAAACATCCGCGATGATTATTTAAAGTGACTTGTGTAAATACGCCTTTAACTATTGAAAAGGTTAAAGTACAAAAACATCTAATGATGTGCACTTTAAAGGAGTGCTATGAGGGCTACAAGACGAAATATCAGGATGATGAGTCAAATAAAATATGTATGGTTTTCTAAATTTTCTCTGCTCCTTGTTAAAAACTCTTTGCAACCAGGCAGCAGCAAAATGCAAACAGTTGACGTATGTATGATACATCAAAATGTAAAATTAATTATTTATGGAACCAAGATAGAGACTATTACCAACGGAAAGATATCGCAATACCAGGACTGTATTTCATCTATATTATGTGCCGATCCAACATCAACATGTTACCTTCTGCCAAGCGAGAACTGCCCAAGATTGGATAATTTTCGAGATTATTTGAAAAATGCATTTTTGAGTATGCTGAATTATCGTTCAGTCAGTGGGTTTCTGAATGAAATTTTGGATTATTTCTTAATTAAGATGTACAATTTTATTCCTCATTGCTTCATTTCACTACAACAATCTAGCTTCATAAAAAATAAAAAATTAAGTATGAAGCCTGGGAGGTACTTGTTTCCTGTGACTTTGCAGAAAATTATGCATTTATAATGCAAAATACAGTACAAGGATTTCATTGAAACAACAAACAAGCGATAATTCATCCATTTATAATTTTAAAAAAAAGTAGGAGAAAATTTGCTACAATATAGCTTCATTATAATGTCAGATTGTCTTTACCATGACACTACTATAGCAGTTTACTTGTTCATCGAAAAGTTGATGTAGTTTTGGAAAACTAAAACTCCTGATTAGAGTGTGAGTGGCATTTTCATGCAACATCTCATGGAAAGGGACCGTGCAACGGAGTAGGAGGTACATACAATCAAAACAATGGCATCCAGAGAAATCGAGACGAACAAAGGGAACGAGAAATTGAAAATAATAAGGGGACCTCGCGATTTTCACGCAGTCATTCCTTCATGAAAGGAAGGTTACTTAATTTTAAAAAATATTCAAATAATGAAGATTATGTAAAATTGAAATTGTAACTGTGAATATTTTCAAATTTTTGTCCTTATTTTGTAATAAAATATGTTATCAATAATTTTGGTTTAAATTTCATTTTGAAATACAAAAAATTTGTAGATTGTCATACTTAAATATATTTTGCAAGGAAACGAAACGAGATGTTGCGCTGATTTTTTAATATGTTTAACAGAACTAAATGAGGAAATAGATAAAAAAAAGATACAGATGGGAGAAAATTCAAAAAGAACTAAATTGGCAAAAAGATACACAAAAAAAAAAGATGCAATCTTGAGAATATTGAAAAAGAATGTTTCGGCGGCCGTTTTGGAAAATTAAATTTTTATAATTTCGGATAATTAATTTTTTTTTTCGAGAAAGAATATGTGATTTTACGTATTTTTCACCTATTATTTTGTTGAAAAAGATTTATATTTAATTTTTAATATTTTCCAAATCAAAAATGTATGTTTTTCAGAAAATAAAACAAAAACAAAAAAAAAAATTGCGATCACGCCATAATTTTTTATAAGCCTATTTCGTTATTCGCCTATTTTGTCCTATTGGTTCAGTTAATGTTTAAGTTTGTAGGCGATATTTATTCCAAATTTAATAAAAATTTAAATGAATATGGGCGTCGTAATTGATTCATTCGTCCTAGTACCATTTTATGGAAAGCCAAAATGGAATGGAAAGAATTTAGCTCTTTTAATTAATCAAAATCTACAAAAAAAAATGTTAAGAAATTCTTAAACTTTATGCTATTTTTATTGAAATATGTTATTATATAAATATTAATTTGCTATAAAATTCCCGGAAACCTGTTTCCCTCAATGCTCGTGACATCCATAAATAATTTATTTTTTGCCAATTTCTCTTGTACACTTCATTCATACAATAGATTTTTCCATCATAGAGTTAATTTTTTATTTTTTAATTTTCCCCTTTACTTTTCCTTGTCACACATAAAATTTGTACGCCAAGACTTGCGTTCGCACGACTGATGTGATCACAAGAAAAAATGCTTTAATGGAAATTCATATTCTTTTCATTATATTTAAAATCATCCTCTATCATTGTCACGACCGCCAAATTATTATAATAAAATTATTTTATGTGACAAAAAAAGGGAGATTATTTTTTTCTATTTTCCAAACACGTGATTTAACGTTTTTCATTTAACAGTAAAAATTTTCTCGTTTGTTTTTTTTTTTTTTTTGTGTTCTACATATTTGGTATGAAATTTAACCAGAGGCGGTTATGTTGTATTTTGCTTAACTTTCTGTTTTATGTTCTATGGTTGGATCTCGGTGCTCTGTATAAATGTATACAGAGAGAGGGAGAGAGAGCAGTTGCTATTAGATTTTTCGCTAGGAAATAACCTTGTTTAGTTGCTTTTCGAAATACTGATTTTATTATATTTTTGCTCGTCGCGTATTTAGAGAATATAAAAAATAAAAAAAAAATTGCGAATTATATACAAAATGTGTTTAACCGGAAGTCTATTATCTTAAAAGCGGTATATCTTTGGTGTACGAGTAAAAAAGTTTAAGTATAT
Organism: Tipula vernalis; assembly: GCA_958295665.1. NCBI lineage: Eukaryota > Metazoa > Arthropoda > Insecta > Diptera > Tipulidae > Tipula > Tipula vernalis. Next base: position 286,811,690 of record OY282559.1, on the reverse strand, counting down.
GGATTTAAATAAATTTCGTGCATAATAATTACAATTTTAAGGGCGGAAAATAATCTTCCTTCACCTAATTACAACTAATTTAACAGCCATTAAGGACCTATTCCACTATTATCAAATTACATACATTCATTTTAAAGAGACTAAATAGGAAACCGACTAACCCAATTCCGAAGATATAAATTGTATTTTCCCGTTTAAAATTCTTCAAATAATTTTGAAGATAAAACTACAAGTTTTTTACCTTTTCTGTTTGCTAAATGCTCTCCCACTTGAAATTTCCAAACTTACAACCAAAAAATCATCCTTAAGCACTTTTTTTTTGTTTTGTTTATTTTTTTTTTTTTTCGTTTTTCCTCGAGCTTTGTAGCAAACTTTTTTTTATTTTTTGCTATTTAAAGTTAAGGAACAGACTACTAAATGTATAAATAAATAAAGGTTTACCGTTGATTTTGTGTACGTATATAGGAAGCACAAGAATGGTTGAGATACTAATGTAGCGGTAAAGTAGACAGTAAATTTTGTAGGAAAAACTTGCTTTATTGGTGTACATAATATTTTATTTTGTTTCTAAAATTGATTAGATGTGTGATATGGTATAGCTGGGTGGGAGACAAAATACGGCTAAAACATGCTGATTCTAGAGAAGAATATTTATTTTTTGTATATTCTTACGTACGGAGACTAGATAGCATTTCGTAAGATGCAGTTTTTTCAGGTGGAGTAAATTAAATATTTATTTAACATCAGAAACGTAAATGAATGTTCTACATTTTTACGTTCTAGCACAAATGGATGTGTGATATCCTGCATGAAATGAATGTTTATCTTAAATTTATTTTAATGGGTTTGCTTTTATTTTGCAGAGAAGTGTGTAAATATGCTAAACAAATTTTAAATCTTGCACTATTTGAATATATAGTTATTGTATAACATATGGCGTTCATAGTTCTTCCAAAAATATGAAAGCCATAAGAACTGAAATACCAAATCGATCAATTTTAATTAATTTAATTTAGGTATTTGTTGCTTATCATCCATTGTTATACCACCAACAAATATAATGTATTTTCTTAGTCTTCATGTGGATGGATGTACACATCAAAAAATGTATTCCGGATCCGCACTATTCTAAAAGAATGATAGTAACGATAGGAGAAGTTTAAAACTTTAAAATATTTAAATTTAAAAGTTGAAAGAACCTCAAATTTAGTAGAGTACAACAGGTAAAAAGAACATCCCATAGTGATTAAAACACGCTCAGACCGCCGCTGCAGAAAACAAGAAAACTTAGATATAGCTCAAGAGAGCGAAAAACGGTGTCACATTAAAATCGCTTTCAACTTTCGACCAAATAGACTTACCGAAGCGAAACTGTGCCATTGCGTAGGTAACCATAAACTTGGTCGGATCCGCAAAGATGGTGAGAGGCCGAAGAAAACAAAACATTTCACATCGTAACTTTCAATAAGTAGACATGAAAATTGAAAATTCTTTAAAAAGACAAATTAAGAAATAAACGACTACAACTGAACTTGCCCCGATGACGTAGCTGGCGGAATAACCGGATTGTAAGAATATCGGTGCAAGCAGCAAGACCCTCAGCATCTACTCAAAGCAGACATTCAAACCAAAATTGATTTAGTTCCTATTGAATTTTTTTTAAATGGTTCGATGTAACATAACAATTGAAAGTTGAATCCTTTCATATTTAATACGCGTTTACAAGATAACTTTAAATGATTTTTTTCCGGCTTTTTATAGACAGAAATACATCAGTGAAAATGGCATTAATCAGAAATAATATCAAGAGGCCAATTATTCATAATATAACTACCCACAAAAAGTAGAAACATCAATCCCCCCGTACATTACTCCAAAAGTTATACAAAATGTATAACCCTGAACAAAAAATGAAAACTTTCCTTGAGCTCATTGTGTTGGTAGTTTGGTTTCGTACTGAATTCGCACAAATGAGGGTTTTCCTTTAGTTTTTTGACTTAGTGAATATAATTCGCTAAATCAATACGTTCGTACTTGACGCTATCTGTGTTAAGTAGGAGTTGTATTTTTGTAGTTTGGTGGTAGCAGCGTTGCCAACTTGACGTTAATATCGTCATTTTGACGTTTTCCGACATAAAATACGATGGGACGTAACATAAAAAATATTTGATAAAAATTTTAAGACTAAAAATATTCGCTTTCCGAATGACTTGTTTATAGGGAAATTTACTTATTGAACGAAGAATCTACTCCATTTTTCATTCTTACACTCTAGTACATATTTTATATTTCCTTCAACCAATTTTAGTTCAGCAGTTCAGCACTTCAATCAATGTTTCCTTTTGATTTTGATGTGGCAAGTGGTAGTGGTAAAATAGAAAAAAAAAACTTCAATAAAAAAAATTTACTCAAATACAGTAGTAGTTGAGTTCAATTTCAGTTTGTGTTATTTTCACTTGTGATTTAATAAATTGCGTTTATTCAGTGTAACCGTGCACAATTTGTGCATTTAAACGTTAGATGCTACGTAAATAGTGAAATAATCGTACATCAATATTTTTGCAAATAATTATTTGTATGTATTTGAAATTTTACTTCAAAACCAAGAACTTGTAAAACAGTGCCGTTAACTGACTATGTTGTAGTCATTAATATGTTACCGACCGACCGCGGCGATAATAACTTACTGCTATTATGTGAATTATTAATATGCAAAATATTGTATCAATAATCATTAGAAACATCGTAATCAATAATAATTAAAATGACGCGACATTTTGCAGTTGTTTGTAAGTTTATGACTGTGAAATTAATTATTGTAAATTTGTATTTAATTTTCAAAATTTTAGCAAAAAACGAGAAAGGTGTTTCTGTGTCACACACACAAGTCCAATCTGGTTTGCGCAGAAAATCTATTTCTATCCCTGACGGTGGATCGAAAATCAACCAATATTCTTCTGTATGTAAGTTAACTATAATTATATACATAAAAAGAGGGGGTTTGGCCGAAAACAACAAAAAAATTTGAAAAAAAACTATTTTACCCAAACGAAAAAGGAGAAAATTTCTCAAAATAAGAAGCTTATAGACATTATGACCTTGCGCCTTTGAGCTTCGGATCTGGTGACAACTCAAAAATTAGCGAGATTTTGGCCAAGAGGTAAGATAAAAACTGTTATAAGCAGCTTAATATATTCTTTCTAAAGACTAGAGGGTTCCGTCCTCTATTCGCTATGCTCACCAACCCTCGACGATTCCTGTTCCCCACGCTCACAAATCATCAACTAATTTGTAGTAGGGTATTTTCTGTGACTAATGCAAATACAATCAAAAAAAAAAACACTGTTGTTGTAGCGTTGTGTTTGTCTCGTATAAGTAAACCCGTTTTTCTGTGTACACAAAATGTAAACATTAAAACGTCACCACTCTATCAGCCAATTATCAACACGAATAGATTTTTTTCGATGGGGCACTTTTATTTTTATATACAGAGAGATATTTTAATTTATCAAAATCGCCACTATTAAAGTGGAGAAAAAAGGAAAAGGAAATCATGTTTTATAGTTTTTTGGGGTTTGATTTAGATTTTGGTAACGTATGAATCAAATTGAAAGGAACAAAAAGCATAACCCGCGGCTCAATAAGCTCTTTAAAGAAATATTTCCATTTGAAGACCACAGGGAAAAAAGGAGGAGGGTCCTTTTTGTGAAAATTGAATCAATAAAGCCATTTAAAAGTTCATCATTAGTACTAAAGCCTGCTGCCTCCATGTTCAAAACAAGCTTTATTTAAGGTATCAAAAAATCCATTTTGTATAAAAGCAGATTATTCCCGTTTTAAGGTTTTAATTATGTATATTTTGATAACGTCTAAACGACCGTTAATAGATCTGAATTCGTTACACGTAATGCTATGAGCTCTTTAAAAAATTGATTTTATTTGTGAAAATCGCCATCGTTAAAGTGGAGAAAAAGTTAAAAAATAACGAGAGTTTCCTCATGTTTAATCGCTGTGAGGTATGTTATTATTTAACTCGATAACGGCCGAACGGTGATTAATCGGACAAAAATCCCAATACGTGGCTAGAACATATTTTTATAAAAGTATTTTAAATTGTAGAAGTTTCCACGATTAAAGTAGAGAAGAACGGGAAAAACAGGGAGATTTTAGCAACACCCACGGTGCAAAATTTCGATTTGTTTTCCCCCACTTCTGCCCTTTTGGGATATTTTTGTTTAATTCTAAGCCCAAAAATCTACTTAATTCCAGAATTTTAGCTTAAAGCCATTTTTTCCTGTAAGGTTAAATTTGGCTCGATATATTAATTTTAAGTTTTATGTACATATTTATCTATAGTAGGTGAGAGTGAGATACAAATACAAGCATGGATACGTACGATCCCTTTGTTCGTGCTGATTGAAGAAGAATAAATTAATTGTGTTGCGATCGTCATATTGTTCGGACGTATTGTATACGTGTATTGTCTTGTATTTCATTTCATTAAACTAACACGTTATTGTTTGTTAGAAGTTTTTATAATAAATATATTTACCAGTGAAATAAATTAAATATTGATACTAAATAATTTGTTTATAATTAATCCCTATAATTATTCAGATGTGGGGTGATAATCAGTGTACATTGTACATAACCATTGATTAAAGTTAAAGTGTGTAGTTGTGAATAAAACAGAAACAATAGAAAGAGAATTATATTGATTACAACTACAAAAAGAAACAATTTGTGAAAGAGAAAATATTATAAATTGTTACACGCAGTGCAATCAATTAGAGGAGTTAAGTTATATAATATCGAACGTGTATCGTAGAAAAAGAAACGGGCAAAATACAGTTTTCAGTGAATGTGTACATTCTATTGATTTTATAAAAAAAAAAAACGTGTTTTCGAAATAAAAAATTTATAATGTCGTTAAATATTTCAAACATCCTTCAATTTACTGTTGAAGAGTTGAAAACCACACTTAAGTCTTTCAATCTTGAAATTGAAGGAAATAAATGGGAGCTGCAAGACAGATTGATCGCCATTTTCAACGAGCAAAAGGAGAAAGAAAACGAGAATTTAAAACAAATGGTGACTAACCTAAAATTAAAATTCAACGACAGTGACATGTCAGCTGGTGCAAGTAAATTTAAAAAAGAGAGATGTAATATTGACATAGCCAAGTTGTTATCACCGTTTAAAGGTCAAAGAGATAATTTTCAAACATTTGTCGGCAAAATTCAATTAATTCGGGATACTTATGATATAGATGAAGATCAGCTTAAATTCGATGTAATCAATAAATTGGAGGGAAAAGCGGCAGAGTGGTTTCATTCCAAAGCTGAATATATTAAATTAGATTTAACGGAGCTTTTGAAACAAATGGCTTCGGAAAAAATTTGAACAGCGTACATGGAAGGCATCAGAAGAATTTCAAATATACTATCAAGATAAAGTAATATTAGCAAACAACATCAAAATTGACAAAGATGAAGTGGTCGATTATATCATCGATGGCATAAATAATATCCGTTTGCAGAGTCAAGCGCGTATGCAACGATTTGAATCGAAAGAAACTTTACTGTCGGCGTTTATTAATACCACGGATAAGAAGAGAGGGTTTTGCTTAGAGGGGTCTTCTAAACCTAAATTTAGTAAATCTTTTAATAATGCTAAGCAGTCAGCTGAACCAAAGTCAACAGTATCAAATCAGAAGCCCAGATGTTACAATTGCGGTGAAGTTGGACATTTATCATCAAATTGTACGAAACCAAAAAGAGAATACGGATCCTGTATAAAATGTGGACGACAAGGGCATAAAATTTACGATTGCCCCGAGAAAAGTAAAGAAAAAGTAGTCCATTTATGTACCGAAGAAAAACTAGTTAGCAGTACAGGTATATACGTAGATTTGAAATTATTTATAAAAAATTTAAATACTAAATGTTTGAAAATTTCTGCTTTGGTTGATACGGGAAGTCCTATCAATATCATCAAGGAAAATTGTCGTCCTAAGGATTGTTTTGATATTATAAGAGGTACAGATAGTGAATATTCCGGTATAAATCAAAGCAAACTCCAAATAATTGGAATTGTTGAAGTAAAGATGTTATATTGTGATAATTTATATTATATGACATTGCATGTTGTCCCAGAAAATACTACTACGAGTATATGTCTCATAACGTTATCGTAGGAAGAGATTTTCTTGGTATGTGTGACACCGAAATTAAAATTGGTAATTTAGAGATTGAAGCCCAAAATAACGCTAACATTGATTCCGATAATGAAATTTTAAATATTTCATTAAATGAGGATAAGTTGGAAGAAATTGATAAATTAAAATTTGATAAATCTTTAGATTACAATATAAAATTGAAAGTCATGGATATTTTTAATGAAAACTATTTAGAGTGCGTCAAACCCGAAAAGCCAAAAACCAATTATGAAATGCAAATATCATTGATAAAAAACGAGTATTTTAGTTCAGAACCGCAAAGATTGTCGTACGCAGAGCGCGAAATAGTTCTGTTAGACAAAAATATTATTCAACGAAGCGATTCACCTTATTGTTCACCAATTGTGCTTATAAATAACAAACAAGCAACAGAAAGACGATTGTGCGTCGATTACCGGCAGTTAAATAAACTGACTTTAAGGGATACATTACTGGTAATTGAAGATTTGCTAGACTATTTACATGGAAAGGTTTACTTTTCCGCTCTGGATTTAAAAAGTGGTTTTCATCATGTTGCTATGTCTGAAGATAGTATACGATTTACCAGTTTTGTGACACCATTGGGCTAATTTGAGTATTTGAAAATGCCAATTGGCTTAAAAAATGGGCCCGCGGTGTTTCAAAAATTTATTAGTTCTGTATTTTCAAAATTACTAGATGAAAACAAAGTCATAATATATATTGACGACATTTCAATAGCCACAATAACAATAGAAGAACACTTGCAAATTCTTAAAGAAGTTTTAAAATTATTGACCGAAAATTTATTAGAATTGAGGTTAGACAAATGCGAGTTTTTAGTAAAAAAAAAATGAATTTGTAGGATAAACCGTAACAAAACAGGGCATAAGCCCAAATCGTAAAAACGTAGATGCAATCTGCCATTATCCTTATCCCAAAAACATTAGAGAAATTCAAAGATTTTTAGGAATGTGTTCCTACTTCCGAAAATGTATACAAAGTTTTTGTCATATTGCTAAACCTTTGCAAGACCTTGTAAAAAAGAATCCAAATTTGAATTTGGTCCTAGTCAAAGGGAATCATTTAATTGTTTAAAATCGAAATTAGTAGAAGAGCCGATATTAGCTATATTTTCACCAAAAGACGAAACAGAACTCCACTGTGACGCAAGCGCAAATGGATTTGGGGCCATCTTATTGCAGAAAAAGAAAGATCTAAAATTTCACCCTATTAGTTATTTCTCGAAAAGAACCACTGCTTGCGAATCTAAGTCTCATTCATACGAGTTAGAATGTTTGGCAATAATTTATGCGTTACGACGGTTTAGAGTTTATTTATACGGACGAAAATTTAAGGTAATTACCGATTGTAATGCAATTACACTAACTCTTAACAAAAATTGATTAATCCCCGAATTGCTAGGTGGGCCTTAGAACTCCAAGAATTTGACTATGTTATAGAACATAGAGTGGGAAAACGTATGCAGCATGTTGATGCTTTAAGCCGCTCTGAATCTATACTAATAATAGAAGAGAATCCTTTCGAACAAACTCTGGCGATTCTACAATATCAAGATCCTACCTTAGAAAGCTTACGTAAAGAATTGGAAGTAAGGGAAAGCTCTTTATTTGAATTGCGAGATGGGTTAATTTATCGGAAAATTTCCAAAACTAAAATTCGTTTTCATGTGCCAGAAATAATGGAACCACAAATAATTCGTAATTCACATGATAATTTGGGTCATATTGGAATTGAAAAAACCATAGAATTTAAAGGGCGAAATTATTGGTTTCCACATATGAAAGAAAAGGTAACATCTTTTATAAAAAATTGTTTGAAATTCATTAACTATAACGTTCCAAGTGGAAAACCGGAAGGATTTCTGCATTCTATCCCGAAAGGAGATAAATCATTTGATACCATTCATACTGATTTTTATGGGCCCTTAGAACCAACAAAATCAAAAAAACGATTTATTCTGTCAATCATAGATGGATTTACTAAATTTGTACGTTTGTTTCCAACCAAAACTACTAGTGCTAAGGACACTATTAATGGTTTAAAAATATATTTTCAACAGTATAGTCGGCCGAATCGGGTCATAGCAGATCGCGGAAATAATTTTACATCAACGGACTTTAAAAATTGTTTACAAGAAAATTGCATTCAACATATTTTAGTAGCTACTGGTGCACCCAGAGCAAATGGTCAAATAGAGCGAGTCCATCGAACATTAACCCCAATGCTTGCAAAATTGGTTGACAAGGAACGGCATATTTATTGGGATGATGCATTGGACAATATTGAATTCTCTTACAATAACACCCGTAGCAAAACTACTAAAATTACGCCTAGTATGTTATTGTACGGTGTAAATCAAAAAGGTCAAGTTCATGATAAAATTGTCGAATTTTTTAGTCAAAATGTTGAGCTTGATTCGGTGAAATTGTCATTAGATGAATTGCGCCACCAAGCAACCAGAACAAAGCCAGTCCTATAATCAAACTTACTATAACAAAAAAAGGAAAATTCCTACCCAGTATGACGTAAATGACTTAGTGGTAGTTAAGAATGTGGATACCACTCCAGGCGTTAATAAGAAGCTTATTCCTAAATATCGTGGACCGTATAAAGTAATAAAGGTACTGGGCAATGACAGATACTGTGTCGAAGATGTTGAAGGATTTCAAATTATGGGAAAGCCTTTTCAAGGTGTATTTGATGTCACCAGAATGAAAAAATATATTGACTTTCAAGAATAGAATAGTTTATAGTGTATGTAATTATGAAAAAAAAAAAAAAATAAATAAAATATAATTATTATTTATGTATATGAAATTGGAATCCCGTTAACATAAATCATAGAAAAAGAAAACTATTTTACAAGATCGTGGTCGATCATCTATAAGATTGACCGAAACTGTAAGGTTAAATTTGGCAACCTCGATATATTAATTTTAAGTTTTATATATTTATCTATAGTGAGTGAGATACAAATACAAGCATGGATACGTACGATCCCTTTGTTCGTGCTGATTGAAGAAGAATAAATTAATTGTGTTGCGATCGTCATATTGTTCGGACGTATTGTATCAGAGCCTTCTAGAGTATAGAGCCATAATCTTAATGACGTATTTTTTAGAAGCTTTTTTAGTGGTATAACTTTTCACTGATTTCCATAGGAATCCATAGTAAAAATGGTGTTTTTTAGCTTCAAGTTTTTCAATGAAAAAAGCAAAAATATTATAAAATGTTTATATAAAAGTTGTCTACATATCTTTATTAACAATATACAAGAAGGCCATATTGGTATTAAGTAAATATTAATTGCAGAAATATTAAAATTAAATTATTTCTAAAATATATTTTTTCGAACTTTCATTTTGAAAAATACATCAAAGTTGGCTCTGACAAATTAAAATAATACTTGCTAAATTTATCTTTAGTTTTACTAGTGTACGTAAGATGTCTAAAATGGCCACAGAAAAATACGAAAAAAAATTATTTAATCGCAAAATTATCACCCGTTCCTATATTTTGTGAATTTGTTTTGCTTTTCCTACAATTTTTGAACTTGAAATTTCCCCAGGTGGTAATTTTTGGTACGATTTTTCCAAATTTTTACGGCCATCACTGCCATCTATGTAATGTATATTGACTTAATGAGCAAACGAATCGTAGTAAGCTTTAATTTTAATTTGACCAGAATGCTGTTGTTATGAATTTTTTTTTTTTATATTTTGGTTTAAATAATCAATTATTACAAGAAAATGAAAACGATTTACTTAAACGACATTCATATACGTTGAAATTCAAACATTTATGAAAGTATTACAGAAATCATAATTAAGAATTTGTAACGTTTTCATTTAAAAATTTGTCTTAGGAAAAAAAGTGATTTCCCATATGTTTTGTGTGTTTTACTATGAAAAGTTTCGTTTTTTCCTCGTTTCTAATTCCCTTATAAAAGCTCAGATTTTTTGATTATGGCTCTATAAAATACAGGGTGCTCTGATTGTATACGTGTATTTTCTTGTATTTCATTTCATTAAACTAACACATTATTGTTTGTTAGAAGTTTTTATAATAAATATATTTACCAGTAAAGTAAATTAAATATTGATAATAAATAATTTGTTTATAATTAATCCCTATATTCCTGACTTTTGACTTTTTTATCGATTAGGCGTCTGGACTACAAACGGAAAATAGCGCAAGCTGAATTTTCGGCATAAATAATAACTGAAGCTCCTAATGAATAGAACCATGTTCGACAAGTTGCGCAGGAACAAATGACTGTACATTGCACGTTGAAAACATTATATAACAAAAGCAAAATGAATATTGAAAATTCAATGAAATGAAATGAAGTTTAGCGCCTAAATCAAATCAAACATGTGAAATATGTGAGCTAAAATGCATCATATTCACAAAGCTAATTGTTTTGATAATTTGAGTATATTTTTGAGAAACTTGTGAAAAAAACTGCTAAGCGCAATCCTTATCCTTAGCAGCAAGAAAGAAGTAAAGAAAGCTGATTTCAAGCGGTGCAAAACGATGAATTGATATATAACAATAAGATTGGAAAACTTGGCAGAAAAGGAAGAAGTACGAAAATTATTTTACGCCGTGCGATACGACGAATTTTTCACTTAAACAAATCATCTACAGCCCGCAGCACAACAGAACCTTTCTTGCATATTTGTATATTTTGGGGATTATGTTGCTAAAGTTAAAACCTTTGATGAGGCAGTTTTGCAAGGACTCTATAACGAGATGGACAACATGAGTTGGTCGCTCGTTAGCAGAATCCATCTGAGTCACTACCAGCAGCTTTTGCCTGGCTATCGCGCAGTCTAGGATGGGAATTAGAAAGTGTCCATCAGGGGCTTGAGAGCTGATAAATTTACTACACCGACATTCTTCTAATTAACTCAGCACACACGTACGCCACACACATGGTCACTTCTTAAAAGTAGCACTTAACAACACATTGGATTTATCTTATCACCATTTTGTAACAATATATTTAAATTAAAATTTACAACATTAAACTTTATTATTTTACAAAGACAGAACGACGGTGTTGATGCCTTTAAATGGTTGAATGAGTAATCCGTTGCCTTCCGCTGATGGGACGGTGTTGAAGGCTTAACAGCTGTCGCGCACGGAGAGCTCTTCATCATAGTGGCGTCACTAGATATCCGCAGCACGAATATTAGTCCAAAGTCGACATTAGAGTAAGCTTAAAGTAGGTCACCCTTTCAAACTTGAAAAAATGGGACATTTCTAGAGATATGTTTCTGATTTACCGAACCCTTTTTACTATCGGTTTTCGGTGAATAAAAACTGAATTTACCGGTAAGCCCATTAAAACCGGCTTATTTTGAAAAAGCAGGGTACTCCTGCACTATATCACCTTATCTTGGATTTCATTTTTTGATAATTTTTAAAAATTTCTCTATGTGAAATGGGATGCGTGAGGTTCGAGGTTTAATTGGTGATTCGGTGCTTCGAAGCAATCAGGTTATTCGAGATTATTCGATATCTTTGAAATTGTCGAATGTATTTGATAGTTCGATGGTACTCGAGAATCGTAGAGCCTATTCGAGGAACATGATCATTCAATATTTACGAAATTATCCCCAAACTCAGATACTTTTAATTAATGCGAGGTTGGACAGTAGGAAGAAATAATTTTTTAACTAAAAGCTTTACGTATTCATAGGTACAAGATTCATTTTAGGGGCCCCAAAAATTTTTTTGTGAGGGGGAGGGAAGCGGGGAGCCGAAATTTGTCGTTACCCCACTGCTCTGCGAACACGCCCGTAGGAAGCTAACAAAATGCAATTAAACAAAAATAAAACCACAACGGAATACCGCTTGTGGCGGAATATTCCACAACCAAGAAAAACCACCAAACTGCTTATGTAATCGACACTAACGGTAATTCAATTTGGAGGCAAATAAATCCACTATCAACAAATTGTATTGGCACAACTGATTTCACCACGGGAATTCACTTTCACGTTTGTCTTCTTTAAAATTCCTTAACGTCTGTCTTCTTAAAAATCGATCTCCCCCCCATAACAAAAGTTGATGTCATAAAAACCAAACCAAATGATACCAGCGCCACAAAAACGTTTCTCTAGTAGCCGAAACAGAATACAATATTTAACTCAGCCGTGCACTGATTTAAGTGAAACAATATTTTCAATTTGTTTATAGCTGCGCACAGATTTCCGGGGACTTTCCCCCAGCGTAACCACTAATTCGTTACAACACATTCATATATTTCACTAAGGATCTCCCAATTCTACAAAAATTTACATTGTGAAAATGAATAAATATAGCTCGAACACCTCAACATTTTGAATCCATGTTCGTTTCAAATTCATTTTACATTGGGGCTGACAATTTTGTTGGAAATAAACTATCGATTTAAAATCTCAACGGCTGATTCACATAAATATTCTTATTTCATAAAATATGCGAGCTGAAAATGTACAAGGCAAATAGTAATTTCAGGAAAATAATGTTATTTTAGTTCTAATTTAGTATGCTATAGTATTTAAACAGACAGGTAGCATCTAACTTTATTCCTTTAGGCAAACCTATTTGCAGAACAGCCTCCGTAACGAAAGCATAAAAAATCGAAGTTTAGGAAAAGGAACAGAATACGGAGACGACAAAGACTGTGTTTTCGCTCCTTTCGAGCTGCAGATCTCTGTAAATTTAGGGAACTTAGAAGTAAAATGATGGAGTTACAAATTACTATAAACTGAGCCTAAACACATTTCTGGCAAATATTTACGGTAAGGATAATATTTGTACCAGAATAAATAATATCTCAATAAGCCTGCCTTAACATTGTTTGTTTTGGCCACATTAAATGCTGAAGGAAAGGCCGCTCCATAATTTATTTCACAGCCTAGTTGTCCGCGATAGAAAATGTGGATCTAAATTTATGTGTACAAGAATACTTCCACCTGGGTGTGTAGTTCGCCAAGAAAATTGTTTGAAGCAGCTTTAACTCCTTTAAATTAAAAAAAAATAAAAATAAAGCTTGGATAAATGTGTATTCTTACCTAAGACATCTTATTCATCTACTAAGAATTGTAACCTCAACATGTTTCCTAGTAAATAAAATCTCGAAACTTTAGATCGAAAATAACCTAAGTAATTGTTTGATCTTAGTAAATGAAATGCCGTTCTCACATACTTATTTAGATTATTTTGTGAAGCTTAACAAAATGTATTTACTAAGAAAATGTTGGAGATTAAAATTCTTAGTGGGTGGAATGAGATCCACATAGACAGTATTTGAAGTATGGTATATAAATCAAACATCATGTTCTACAAAAATATTTGAACATTGTTGTTTTCAACCCGTGTAGATTTAGCCCAACTCTCTAAATAATACCTTTTTAGATAAAGACTTCCGTTATTATTTTGCGAACCCGCTTTATTTTAGTCAATCATAGCTTTTATTTCAAAATAGTCGATCAAATGAAATTTTAGTTTTACATCTAAATCATCCAACCATAATGAAGAAAATTTCACACTCTAACAAATAATAACAAAATTTGTAACAATTTGCAATTTGTATTTTGTAACATGTCTGTCTGAAATGTGATTGGAATTGGAAGTTAATTTTGATGAATTAATCTTATTGTAGACATGCGACTTGTTTTGAGTAATAAAAAAAAAAAAAGTTGAGGTGAGACCAACACACGACTTTCTTTTACGAACTAGAATTTTGTACTGAATAGTTTTTCTGTAAATCTAATATTTTTGAAGATATTTGCAGAATAAATTTTCTGGTTCACGAGAGCTCTCAATTTCAGTTCGATTAAACCATCTGGGATGTAGGAAGAACACATACAGACAGACCAACAGACACTACTTTGACACCCTGAAATGAATAAATATCCAAAAATCTCAATGTCGTAAATAAAATAAAATTCCGCATAAACTAAAACTACAACTAATTAAAATTTTTAATTACTTACGATTCAAATTATTTAAAAGATCCTTAAGCTTACCTGTAACGATAAAAAATAAACAATAAAAGTTAATTCACCAATCTAAAACAAAATTTATTGTAGTTATAAGTAGTTTGTAACGAAAGTAGTAAGTAATTGATTTGAACTTTGTGATGAAATATTTTAACTGGTTACCAACAGGTTAACAAAAAAATGTATATACATATATATATATATATTGCAGTACCAATAAACGAGCAAAGGATCAACAACAATTACGAGTAAAAACTAACAAAAAGTAAAAATAAATGAGAACATTTTATTGTTTGAATATTGTTATAACAATTCACCTTAGAGACGAAGAAGAAATTTATATAAATTTATATACGGCAATTATGGGGTAATTTGAATTTTCTTATTGCATGATTATAAGATGTTATCAAGACGAAACCAAAAGAAATAAACCGAAATTTCCATGAATTTTCCATCAAATTGATGGTAGTATTTATATTCTTTTTGTGCTCCTCTTCAATCGAAACGGCTGCGGTGAGAATTCATTCGTATATAGCTAGATATACAACCAATGGCTATAAAAACATTCATTTAAATCGAATTGCCTATAACTATAAAGGATACCTTACAAACATGCGTATTATTTTTTTTTTTTATCAGGTAGATATTATAAGTAAACACTCGTATTTACATACTAAGTAACTTACGTATTATATTCTTGTTACAGCTTTAAATATTAAAAACAAAGGAAATAAAATTCAATGCTGAATTTTGTACTTATAGTGTAACAAGACTATAAGAATTATCACAACATGCCTACTAAAGAGAAAACAACATAAGAAGATAGTTGAAAATTGAAAAATTCTATTAACGCACGAACGTGTAAAAAAGCTTAAAGCACATAAAAACCTTGATAATAAAAAAAAAAAATACGTCTTGAAGTAAGTACGAAGAAAATATGGTGTACAATGTTAAATGAATTTGTATGTTTATTTTATTTTTCCCAATTTTCTTTTTCTTCATATTATGCCATATCACATTTTATCCGTCTTTCGGAATGTTTACGTTTTATATGTACATTTCCTAAAACATATACACAAACCTAAGATGAATGTCAATCGTTACATTTTCTTTTCATTTTTTCCCTCCGATTTTTTTTTTCTTTTTTGTTAGGTTAGTTAAACTTGAATAAGTAGTTATGTGATAAAATTTTATAGTTATTATATGCTTTTAGATATAACGGGATACTAAATTATACCGCATATAACCCAAGAAGGAGGAAGTTAGTTTTTTCATTTTTCAATCCCAAATAAAATTATTAAATGGTTTGTTGCAGTTAAGAAAAAAAAAAAACACCAAACTCCCGAGGAACGGAAAAACTATGAAAATTGCTATTAGATGAAAAATTGATTTTGTTCGATAATATTGAAAAATAAAACGATGAATCTCATTACCAGCAACCATATAAAATAATCATTTTATCATTGGGATTATATTATCATTTCAGCTTATTTTGCTGTCTTAAAAAAGAAAAAAAAAACTGTGTTTTTTATTTGGGGGGAAATGATATTTCCCAATTTTGATTATTTTTATATTCATTTTCATACAACAAGGGCGAAATAGGGAAACAAAAACTTTGGGAAAATAAGTTTAAACTTCTTCGTTCGATTTATATGGTAAATATTTTGACATGTTTTCTCATTCGTCTGGTATATGTTTTGGTTTGATTATTATGATAATTTTTTATTGATGAATTTATTTGTACAATACGGAAAGAGTACACAAGAAATATATTCAATATAGTATTTATATAAAATATAAACACAACAGAAGAAAATCATATTTATTTATTTTCCAATTTTCTGAGACGTTTTATTTTGTTAAATCAATTTGTATGATGTTTTTTGGAATTTATGCATGCATATGTACATAGAAAAAATAACAAGTATGTAGTATTATTTTCAATTATGTAAACTGAATCGATTTCTTAAGTAGGAGAATACAAGAAATAGTTCCATTCATTTGAAATCGGAATTTTCATTTTCTTTGGGATAATTGAAATTTTATCTATGCAAATTTAATTATTACATAAATTTACAAGAATTGCATCAATTAATCAATTCAATTCAATACATTGTAGAAACGATGAGTAACTATACATTAAATAAGTTATAAGTATGCAAATAAATAGAAAGTAATAAAATATTTTACTGGTATCAATATCCAACTTCATTTTCTATACAAATACATTTCTCTAAATTAAACACTTATTTATATATGCACCATGTTAACAACAAAACAAACTAAAATTTAATTCTTTTCACTGTAAAATTTCCAAAATAGTTTATCTCAAAGAATAAACTACTTATAAGTTGAGAAGGGAGCATGTTGGGTTTGGGGAGTGAAGTAGGTTAATACAGTGGTATGACCCTAGAGATGATCCATACGTGTTGTAGTATTAGAAGCAAAGAAATCGTCAAACGTTGCATCATGTAATTTACATTGGTTAAGTAAACCAGAAAGTTTGAGTTATTTTTGAATAAAATTCGAGTTGCCCTTTCTGTAAAGGAAAAATACTTAACTTTAAAGATGGCGAGATAAAACCGTATCACCAGTTCGTGAAGCAATAAAGTGCGCCCTCTTTTAGTGGCATGAAACATGAAACATTTTGTTTGTTCCGATTGTTCACAGAAATATCGCATGATTCGTCAAGTAAAAGATGGGACGGGAGCGCTGGTTCCTCAAACCAGGCTTCAAAAACCGTCGAAACATATTATAACTTTGTAAATTTGTTGTACTTCAAGTTCTTTGAAGAGATAATTTCGCCTTGTCAATTGCTAGGTTTGAAAATTGTCTCAACCAAAGTTAGGGACTGCGGCGCTAAAAACAGCATTGAAGGAGACTGAAGGAGAGGCACTGAACCAAATATTTTGATCATAATTCCAATTTTATTTATTTAATAAAAATTTCTTTCTCTCTCGGTGTCGGGAAAATTGTTGTGTGCAATTATGCTCTAATGCTAAGCAGTTTCAAATAGTTCTTTATTTTAGTCTGAATTATGAATACGAGTAACACCACAATTTGATTTTAAATATATCTATTTGAAAATATGTATTTGGAAATTTTCCAAAACGGTTAAACTTTGTTAATTGTCGTTACCAAACTCCTTTTAGCTTAGCTTAAACCTCGATAATTTTAAAACATGATTTTTCAGACAACGGATTTTCGAACAGCAACACTGAGTTTGTTGATCCACGCGAATGAGCGAATAAAAATGAATAAATGTATTAGAACGAATATAAATCGTCACAATAGGGCCTTCTGATTCCTGGCATGTTTGCAGATCCCCGCTCCTACGGGCTTTGGAAAAGCTGTATCTTATATAAAACCTCTCAGAACTCCCGTTGAGCAGGGATCTAACGTGGAGTCAATATGAATTTTAATTAAAATGGGGTTAGGCTCCAGCTTCAACGGGCTCCTTTTACAGAGGACGTAGGAGTGGGGATCTGCAAAAAAAAACAAAATAGAACGATTTATAATCGTTAAAAAGTACCTACCTACATGGTCCAGTGAACTGAGACAAAACGAAGAGTAGTACATTCCAAACCCTGCACTAAGAATCGAAGCAAAAGTTAATTCCGGGTATACACAAAGAGGCCGTAACATTCTTTAATTGGTAGAAATTTGAAATTACCGGCTGCTTGTATCTTATTGATTTACCTTTCGATACCAAAATACGAAATTCAGCACCGAATACCGCTAGCAAATGGTAAAATTTTACTCTTTAAATCAACGTTCACGTTTACTAAGACCGTCTCGCTTCATCCGCGACCAAATCTATCGGCATCATTCCAGCCAGAACGAAGGCTGCTTCGTCTGATACGGTTCTGTAAGCGCTGATGACTCTTAAAGCGCTCAACCTGTAGACTCTTTCCACGTGCTTCCTCTTGCTCGACACTTTTAATGCCTCCGCCCAAATCTGTGCACCGTAGAGTAGTGCCGAACTGACCACTCTGGCCAACAGACGTCGTCTGCTACTCCTGGGACCTCCGATATTTGGTAGCATATCTGAGAACGCGGAGCAGACCTTTGATGCTTTCTCGCCTGCATACTCCAGATGGGTTCCAAAGCTCAATCTGGCATCCACCATGACTCCCAAGTATTTAATAGCTTCCTTGGTTCTAACGAGATATGACCCCACCTTGACTGTTGCGCTTTCTGCTACTTTCCGGCTGGTAATCAGCACTGCCTCGGTCTTATTTTCTGCCAGTTTCAAGCCCACTGCCTGCATCCAGTTACTAACCGTTTGAATTACTTCGTTAGCCACATCTTGAACCTCGTCAATATGTTTCGCAACTGTAACTATAGCAATGTCATCAGCAAATCCCACAATCTTAACCCCTTCCGGCGTTTCTAGTTTAAGTAATGCATCGTACATTATATTCCACAGAGTTGGGCCAAGGACAGATCGCTGTGGAACGCCAGACGTAACAACATACTCTTTCGTGCCTTCATCGCTATAGTACTCCAGTACTCTGCCCTAAAGTAGCTTTCCAGAACCTTTAGCAAGTATCCTGGGACATTCAGGTTTGTTAGCGCATCCATGATACAACCCCAATTCGCCGTGTTGAATGCGTTTCTCACATCAAGCGTGACAACCAAGCAGTATTTCTTGGTATCCCCTTTCCATCGCTTTCCATTCAATGCCTCTCGGGCAATTTGCACTACTGTATTGATAGCATCCAGGAGCGATTTGCACTACTGTATTGATAGCATCGAACGAGCCTTACGGAACCCGAATTGCTGATCTGAGAGGCCTTTATCACCTTCTGTGATCGGAGTCAGTCTATTTCGGATGATGTTCTCTAGCACCTTACCCATTGAGTCTAGCAGGCATATCGGGCGGTATGATGACGGTATTCCTGGAGGTTTATCCGTTTTGAGAATGAGGACCAGTCTTTGTCTTTTCCATTTGTGTGTGTGTGTGTGTGTGTGTGTGTGTGTGTGTGTGTGTGTGTGTGTGTGTGTGTGTGTGTGTGTGTGTGTGTGTGTGTATGTGTGTTGCATGAGAAACATATTTTACTGCAGTTTCTTGTATTTAGGTGTATGTGTATGATTATGTGAATGTGATATAATAAACAATAAATGTAATATGACCTTTAGAATTAATTAGTTAATCAATACTTGTATCTGACAATCAGTTCACTTAAGCATTATACCTTGACACTGCATAATTTCCGGTTTAATCAAATTATCCGTATTATATTCATTACAGAGGTTTCGCAAAGATGATATACTGGAAAAACGTATTCCAGTATTCGAATCCAGTGGATTAGCTTCTAAAATTAATTCATCTCCAAATAAAAAAGGAATAAACAATCAAATTAGTGTATCAAATGAAGATATATTGTCTATTCCCCAAAATAGCATCCAGGAACAAAAGCGTGATGCAAAAACATCGAACTTTCTACCTATGGTTATGGAATATTATTTGCGGCATAATCTGTCATGGGTGGCACTTGAAGAACTTTTATTTTTAATTAACTCCATAGTAGGATCAAATATTTTGCCGTCTTCTATATACCTGTTTCAAAATTGTTTCAATTCTAATGAATCTCTCAATTATCATTATTACTGCGAAAATTGTGAATCGTACTTAGGAAACAAGAAAAATACTGAAATAATAAATACATTCTGTGAAAATTGTAAAAAATTAAACATATCTTCAAAATGCAAATTTTTCATAACTCTACCATTTGAGCCTCAGCTGAAATATATTGTTCAAAATAATTTGGATAAAATTCATTTTAAATCAGAATGCATGGACAGCAATATTCACAGTATATATAATGGTAATTTATATAACGCTAGCAAAATTGATTATTCAAAGGAAAAATTAATATCGTTAACAATAAACACTGATGGCGTTAACGTGTTTAAATCGGGCAAGCACGCTTCATTATGGCCACTGCAAATGATTATAAATGAGCTTGATGTAAAATCTAGGTTTAAAACGAAAAATATTGTTGTGTCTGGTTTTTGGTTTGGTTCAGAACCCATTATGAAAATATTTTTAAAACCATTAATAGATGAATTAAATTCGTTATCAAAGGACATGGGGCATGGCACTTCAAATGAAGAACGATATTGTTCAAATATTTATTTTGCCGCTGATATTATCTGTTGATACTGTAGCCAAAGATTTAATTCAGCGTAAAAAACAATTCAATGACTACTTTGGGTGTAGTTATTACCTGCATCCTGGAAAACTTGTCCAAATTTCTGGCAAAACTAAGCAAGTAAGATATACAAACCTTAATAACGTTGAATTACGTAACCACTCTAACACTATCCGACATATAAAAGAGGCATTTTTAACAGATTCCGTTGTTAATGGTTTCAAGGGATTGTGTCCATTGGCAGCTCTTTCAAAATTTAACGTTATTGATGGCATCGGACGGAAACTTCTAAATTTATGGTTTTCCCCAACTAATCACTCTGAACGTTTTTATGTAGGAAGGGAAAAAACGATGACACAAATTAATGATAGACTTTTAAATATTAAACCATCAAAACAAATTACTCGGAGGCCGCGGGTTATTAATGAGAGACATTATTGGAAAGCAAACGAATTTAAAAATTTCCTTTTATTTTATGGTGTATCATGTCTATATGATATCCTTAATAATGAGTTTTTAAATCATTTTGTGATGCTGTCCGAAGCAATAATTCTTCTTTTACAAGAACAAGTGACTAACAGTGATCTGGAACTAGCAAATCAAAAACTGTCAAACATTTTGTTGAACTTTCAAAATTTATACGGAGAAAAGAATATGAACTATAATATTCATTTGCTTTCACATATTTCAAACTGTGTTCGGATTTGTGGCCCGTTATGGGCCCACTCAAACTTTTGTTTTGAAAATAATAATGGAGTTTTGCTAAAGTATGTTAAAGGAACAACTGATGTCTTAAAGCAAATCATATCTAAGTATATGTTTAAACAGCTAACTGAAAAAACAATACAATTAGGTGACGAGCAAATAATTAGTTTTTACAACAGGAACTTTACTAAAAATTATTCACAAACGGATTTCATTTGCCTGCTTGGGAAAGCTCAAACTAAACAATTTTCTAATGCAGAAAAGCAAATATTGTTTAAGAATAATCTGCATGAAAATGTGTTTGTTTATCGTAGAGCCATTTTAGAAGATATAATATATCATACTGCCGAGTATGACTCCAACATTTCATCAAATGATTCAACGATCCAATTAATTGATAAGTCTTACGGTACAGTTAATTTGTTCATAAAACATAAATTGTCAGTATACTCGTATATATTGGTCAATTTAGAATACGAGATAGACGATTCCATAATATAGACCATTGATTCTGTTTGTTTAAAAAGAATTCCAAATAATTTAAAAATTATTACTCCAAATGACATTAAACAAAAATGTATTCTTGTTGATACAAAAGAAAACCTTTCAGTTACAGTATTTCCTAATATGTTTGAAATCGATTAATTATACAGTGAAGTATTTTAACAGATTTTGTATCAAAATAATACATTACATAATCCTAACTTTACATTTTTAGATATAAATTAGAAATTCATATGATAACCAAAATGAAACGTGGCGGTGAAAGAAATAAAAATTTAGGAGAAGCGATCAAAACCAAACAAAGTAACCGCATTAAAAACAGCAAATATATATTAAAAGAAATCGCACCAAATGAAGATCTAATTGAAACACAAATGTCAGATGATTTAAATATTATCTTATCGAGCAACGCACAACTTATATGTCCAGATTCAAGTAAAGAAAATAAATATATTGCAAGTGATTCGTCACCAAAAATCTTAACACCTCTAAAAAACGTAGAAACTAATTACACAGATGTAGAAATATTCAGCATCCCTACCTCGAGGACGAACCAACTACGGAAAAATTTCTTCGTGATTTTTTCGAAGAAAGAGCGATAACAACTGACAATACAGCCACACAACCAAGCGTAACCACCATAGAAAGCAGTAGTAGCTCAACATCAGTGTCGTTATCTTCAAACTCAACGAGTTCATCATCAGACTCAGATATTTCTGCATCCAGTTTATCCGATTTATCTAATATTTCGTTACAAACAACCAAAGTAAGAACAAAATAACATCTTAAATTTTAACATAAGTACTAAACCTTTTCTTTAATCCCTATTTTCTAGAAGCAAATCAAACAATATCATTAGAGATATTTAAAAGCCAAAAAGGAAAATAAGCATCTTAAAAGAAAACTGGAAACAATAAAGAAAAAAAAATACATTTATGCAGTACTCGACTGATGAAGCTGGCGACATAACATAAGAAATTTGAGTTAAAATAACTAAGCTGCAGGATATTTATTTAAATAAAATTCCAGATACAGAAAAAGGAGACAGGAAATTTATTAATACAATGCTTCAGTTTGTATTTGATACAGAGGAACTAAAGAAAAGTAGTCGAACGGAAAGATCACGTTCCGGAACATCATCACACCAATTAGACCCCGGAAAAATAAATTTGTAGAGCGGATGTTTTGGGAACGGATTAAGACATATAAAAATGCCAAAGGTAGATTTTCTATTTACAATCAGTGCGTAAATAGAAAAATTCAAAACACTAAATATACTGCGAGAAAACTCTTACTGTCCGATACTAGTAAAAAATCTGATGAAGCTTTAGTTCAAAAACCACAAATTATAACCAAAGCTTACCTAAATATATGTATATTTAGGTAAGCTTTGTTATAACAGACATATATGTACGTACCTATAGGTTAAAGAAAATCGAAAAAGAATAAATATGCAAACAAACATAGACAGCAGAAAGAGAAAGATACAAAACAGCACGACCACCTAATATTATACTAATTTTTGTATAATATATATATATACATATATATATATATATATATATATATATATATATATATATATATATATATATATATATATATATATATATATATATATATATATATGTATATATATATATATATATATATATATATATATATATATATATATATATATATATATATATATATATATATATATTTATATATATTAAATATAATTTAATTGAAATAATACTAATATACCTTAAGGTATGGTAGTATTCTATTAGTATTATTTCAATTAAATTCAACTATGTTCAAACGACCAGAAATATACCAAATTTTTGTATACTGTTTAAATCAATAATACTCTACAAAAATACCAATCGTAGTATGCAAAATTTGGTATATTTTTAATATAATTTAACAAAATATATTAAAGTAAGTATTTAATAATAAACTTAAAAACGACTTATAAAATACTGAAAAAGATACATATTCACTTTGTATGTTTCTGGTCTTATTTGCTCAGAAATACCAAAAATATACTTGTTTATAAAAACAAAAAAACACTCAAAATAATACTAAATTTTGGTATAATCTTCGTAAGTATATTTTTGGTTTAAATCGGGTTAATATACATAAAACAGATTGCCATAACAGACCGACAATATACTTATAGAAGTGATATTAGTTCATACAAAAATGAGTATAATTTTAGTATTCAAGACCCAGGATTTTTCCACTAGGATATACAAGGGTCCCGGTCAAAATTACTTATTTCAAAACAGAATATGACAAAACAGAATATGAGAAACATTTACTAGCTTTGTGTAAAAATCATTTTGGAACTCCATTTCCGTCCCACATGTCGAATTTCAACACGTAAGTGGTGGTAAATTCTATCACGCGAAATGTTAATCATTTAATTGAAATTATCTGTTTCGTGTTATACTGTTTTGTACCTTATAACGATTCCGATACAGTATGTAGGATTAAAAAATTTGGTTAATTGAAATTTTACTATATTATGTGGATTTCTTTTATACTCAGCTTTTAGGTTTTCGACGAGCAACCCCATTGAATGCCGAATCTCAAATGTTGGTGAATATATTCGAGGGATCAAGCACCATGTCAAATATACGTAAATAAGATGTTTTGTTTTCAATGAGCAACGAAAACAATGCCCTAAAGAAGTTGAAACACAAACAAATTGCTCATGTCGCTCAGGAAGTAATCCAGAATTTGCCAAATTTTTCTAGTTGAAAATGTCTCATGAGATTTGTGTGCCAAATTTCCACTACCAAGTCAAGAAGTCAAACCACACAGACCTCGTTTATGTCAAATTGAATAAAAGGGGTAAAGAAGAAAAAAAAATTTAATTTGATTCGATTTACAGAATCGAATATGGCGTCCATTTTTTGTTAAGGGGTGTGCGCGTGGGAGTGGATGTTAGTGTGGGTGGATGTAGAGTCTTTAGGTGTGGATTTGAACGAGCACATGGTGGTGGATGAAGTAATCGATGAGGGAGTGGGACGAGCTGTGGGTGCACGGGTGGAGGTAAGTGTACGGATGGATGAGCATTTTGGTTTGGGTGTTGTGAGGGATGTGTATAGGTAACAAAGTGAGAGAGAGAGCTGTTAACGTACTAGCTGGTGGGCTAGGGTGCGGAAATGTTTAAAGGGCTTGTGAGGGTTTGGATTTGGGTGGTATGTTGGAGTGAGTGGAGTAAGAAGTGGTTGTATTTGAGAGGGTGATGTTAAAAATAGGGTATGGAAAGTGAGTAGGTGTAGGTGCATTTTGAGTATTTTAGAGGACTACGGTAGAGGGCGCCGGTATGCAAACCGTGGCTGGTTGAAGAAAAGCTTGCATACGTAGGGTTTTATAATATGTGAAAAGCGTTGAGATGTTTTTTAAATTGCGCTACAGCCTTTGCTATGTAGTGGGGTTTTTGGTGTGATTTGTAAATTTGAAGTCTATTATTATTTTATGGGAAGGCATGTTAATTCTATTAGTTGACTGCAGAGGCCAATTCAGTGTAGGTTCTCAGATAATATTTTTTAACGAACCGCAATTTTCAGTGGGCAGAATCCCGTAGAATCTTTATCTAAGTCAGTGGGATAATCATTTATTTTCATATCACACAGAAACATACCAAATACAAACATTTTGAAAGTTTGAGGACCTTTGATCACCTTACCAGAAATGAAAAAGGGAGATATGTTGTAACTCTACTAGTGAAGTTTATTATTTGAATTGGATCAATACCATCCGGTTTTGTAACTTTCTTGGCAAATCGAATTTCCTATTATTATATATTGTGTGACGACGAGGAGAATAACGACGAAGGGAGTAAGTCCGCACATCACTAATGAGTCAGTCGAGACGAGCTCATCATTGGAAACAGACGTACAATAAATTGTGAATGAATTATTAAATATTGTTGCGTTTGATTTGTACTTGTTTTAACTTTTTAATTCAGAAGTGGGATTTAACAACAATAATCATTTAAATAATTGATATTTAGTAAGCGTTGGAATTTTGGTTTGAAAATAATAAATAACTTCGTGTAGCTGCGGCTGATTATTCGAAGTAAGGAAAGTATGATTTCTTGGAATTTTACGGTTGTGCGTGTGTGGCAAATTAATATGCTAAAATATTCTAATCGAATCTCGATGGAAGAAGTTCCTATGTTTTGTGTGGTTGTGCATAGGAGATATAGTTTCTTTAAATTTGTATCTCGTGCATGGGCCGCGAAACTTTAATTTACATTGGTGGTAGTGTTATGAATATTCATACTCTTTGAATATGGACGCAACGATAGTGGTATATACACACAGGCATAGAGATAAATAAATATGTTTACCTAATATGATGGAAAAATGAAAAAGAGAGATGAAATACAGTTCTTTATTCTGCAGTTTTGGTGTACAGAACAGTGTAAGAAGAAGGAAAACACAGAGGGACTGAGTCCTGGTTTTGGTTTACAGAACGGTGAAGGAATTTCAGTATCAAATTGATTTTAATTAGTTACATGAAAAGTTTAGAGAACAAGATAATAGTCGTATTGTTTTTGGTGGTATGTGTATTATGTATGTATATAATGAAACATAAATAATTAGAATATTAGGAATATTCTGTTCCTGGTTGTTATATAATTAAGTGAATGTTTTGTTTTGTTTTATGTATATAATGATTAATTATATATTTATTTATTTCAGTACAATGGAATTGAATCGAATGACTATAAAAGAAATTAACAGTGCACTGACACAACTAAAATGTACTAATTTGAAGGGCAACAAGAATATATTATTAGATAGATTGCGTAAATTACAAGCTCCGAACCCAGGGGAACCTTCAACGAGTTTTAATGAGTATACTGATGTATGTAGGGAATTGAGTCCGATATCCAATCATATTGTACAAAGGGATGATCAGTCTTCAACTTTAAATCGGGATATGACACTTGTTGCAAAAGAACTTGAATTAATTAAGCGTGAAAGGGAATTAATTCAAAGGAAAAGAATATTGTTGGAACGTGAGAAGCAGATAATAAATGATAATATAACTGGCCGAACACAATTGGAAATTCAGTCTAGTCTAGAAGAACTCGATCCAATTCCTTAACGAATGAATAGTAATACTATAAAATATGGATTGAGAGATATTAGTGACGTCTTGCAAGAATTTGACCCAACAAATTTAATAATAATGACAGCAATTCATTGGGTTGAAAGGGTATCTTGGTATGAAAGTATTCAGGATATTGTTTTTACATGGGAACAGTTTAAAAATAAGTTAATTGCAAGTTTCCCATCAAATGATAACGAAGTACAGATACATCAACTTTTGTCAAATAGAAAAAGAAAATATAATGAAGATATAACGACATATTGCTATGAAATGAATATGGTTGGTAAACGAGCAAAATTAAGTGGCCAATCAATATATCAGTACATCATAATGGGATTAAAAGATTTTAAATTAATAAATTCGTTACCGGCAAATAATTATACAAATATATTGGATCTCATTTCTCATATTAAACAATATGAAAGTAAAAAACAGTACATGCAACCAAGATTAGAACTACCATTGAATGGTTCTAACCAATTTCAAATTTTTAGATCTACAACAAACGCAGAAAATTCTGTAGGTATACAGAATCGAAAATTGATTAAGTATTATCAGTGTAATAAAATGGGGCACATAGCAAGGAACTGTTTTGCAAGAAAAGGACAATCAAATATAGAGATACAAAAAGATACAAATAATCTGGAAGTTAATAACATATATGAGAATAATATTGAGGACGGTTTCGACAAAAATGTAAAAATAAATGGAATACTATTAAAAGCCTTAATAGATTCCGGAAGTTCCAGAAGTATTGTATCAGAGTTAGATGTGTTTAAAAATAAATGGGCAATAAATGAAGAAAATGTAATTTTATCGGGTTTCGCTGGAGCAAAATGTAAGAGTGTCAGTTCTATGTTAGCCACCTTAGAAATTAATGATGTCAAAGTTCATCTAAAACTATATTAATTGTTAAATCAGAGATTAAACCAGGAAATGTTATAATAGGAAGAGATTTTCTTAAATTGCCATAAATTCAATTGATTATTGGAAGTAACTCAATCGCAATCAGTCTTATTGGTCAAAAAAAAAGATGTTGATAAGAATAGCTTCATTTATGATGACACACGTACTGAGAGAACATTGAGAGTTATGCTTGAGAATTTCTCGGACTGCGTGTCCACTGGATTTTCTGATGTAGGATTGTGTAACTTGTATGAAGTAAAGATAGAATTATTAAGTACTGAACCGGTTGTATATACATCACATAAGGTACCATATGCAAAAAAAGCTTAACTCAAATAGATGATTCATGAACTATTAGAAAATAAAATTATACAAGAATCGGAGTCACCATTTGCATCACCTGTCGTTCTAGTTAAAAAAAAATGGAGAAGAGAGAATGTGCATTGATTATCGAAGATTAAAAATGATCACAAAAAAAGTAAAATATCCAATGCCAATAATTGAAGATCAATTAAATACATAGTTTGGTGGGTTACAAATATTTTACAGTACTTGACTTGGCATCTGGCTATTACCAGATACCAATAGCAAAAGAATCCAGACAATATACAGCCTTTATTACAACTGATGGCCAATATGAATTCTCTACTTGTTTCCAGAAAATAATGAATAAGGTTGTACAATTAATAAAACCGGATTTTATAGTCGTTTATCCGGATGATATTATTATTCCGAGCCATACAATAGAAGAAGGAATATGTAAACTACAAAAATTTCTTGTTATTTTGAGACAAGTTAATTTAACATTAAATATAAAAAAATGTTCATTTCTGAATGAGAAAGTGGAATTCTTGGGACATATTATTAGCAACGGAAGTATACAACCGGGCAAAGAAAAATTATCTGTTATAAAAGATTTTGTTGTACCAAAAAACGTACATGACATAAGAAGGTGGGCTGGGCTTACAAGCTATTTCCGGAAATTTATAAAAGGATATGCAGAGATCGCTGAACCATTGACTACCCATTGTTTATATGGGGAGTATGTCAACAAAACGCGTTTGATAAACTTAAACAAATGATGATGGAAGAACCAATACTGGTTATATACAACCCAGAGTGTAATCATGAATTGCATACAGATGCAAGCGCAATAGGAATAGCAGGGGTTTTATTACAAGAAGAAAAGAAAATACTGAATCCAGTCGCATTTTACAGCAGACAAAGTACTACTTTTGAGCAGAATTACCACAATTATGAGGTAGAAGCATTAGCAGTTGTAGAATCTGTTTTAAGATTTAGTCAATATTTATTAGGAAAACCGTTTATTATCGTAACCGATTGTCAATCACTAAAAACGGACATGAGCAAATGGACAAGTGGAAAGGTACAACAGAACCTTATTGAGCTTACTCGTAACTCAACCACAATGTGAAGAGAAATGGGACCAAAATATGGAAAAAATACAGTGGAACATGAACACAACGTTTAATGAAAGCATTAATCAAATACCATTTGAAGTATTGTTTGGTTATTTTCCTAGAGCTCCTTTCGCAGATATCATATCTACATCAGTCGATAATGATATTTTTAAAGAAAGAAATCTAAAACATAACAGAGAAATGGCTGAAACGTCAACAAAAATAACTCAGGATAAACAAAGAAAGTATTACAATCGACGTTCCAAACCAGCAAAACAATACGTTGTAGGAGATTTGGTTTCTGTTTTGAATGATGGTGTAACACGTACAGGAACAACAAAAAAAATTAGAAAGTAAATATAAGGGTCCATATATCATAAAAAAAGTTTTAATGAACGATCGATATATAATAGAAGACATACCGGGAACTTAGCGAACGCAACGAAATTCAAATACAATGTATCACCTGTGAAAATTAAGCCGTCCCTTAAATTTGATTTGGTCCTGAAAAAGATTGTAAAACATATTTAGCTAACTGAATTTTCAACCGAAATTGACGTTTCTTAAACGAGCCAATTGTTGTTTCTCAACCCTTTTTTCAAAATCCAAAAACGTCCGTTCTGTACAAGTCGATGTTTGACTTTTGCAAAAGAGAGTTTTTTCTAAACTCTTCTTAAAATAACATCTCAAATTATGGGACAACTACCGAAGGAACGGATGAAATGTTCGCATCGATTTGAAAATGGTTGGTGTCGAATATTGTGGTCTCTTTCTTCTCAAAAGAAGCTCCGATACCGAGTTGAAGGAGAAAACTATACCAACGCTTAAGGATTGCAATAGCGGTATTAACGTTAAAAAACACAAAATATTGAAAAAAGTGATATGGTTCCAACAATTTACCGGTATTACCGGTAATACCGGTATCCTTCTTATGCTTTTCGACCCGAAAGTACTCCATTTGGAGGTTGTAAACGGTTTCACCACGGAAGTTTTTTTAGGTTTGCGGGTGGTATTCAAATATGTAACGCCAGATTTGCACGAATCATCCCGAAGTTTACAATGGATATTTACTCCAATGAAATGAGAACGTTTTCATTAATTGAAAAACGTAATATATTTATACATATTTAGTATTTTCTATGAGTTTTATTTCCTCAGTCACGAAAAACGAAATTAAATTTCCTGTTTATTTGTACCAAATGGATTTGTACAACCCTTTATTTAATTTAACATGCATCGTTTTAGGAAGGTACTTCGTTCAAAACAATCGTTAAATTAAAATTAAAATCTAACCGAAACTAAAAATTCCAGTTTCAGAGAGTTCTATTTGTTGTTGGAGTTGAAATATTGTGTTTAGTATATAACTATGTTTATTCGATGTGAGATAGGTAGCCAACTGGTAGCTAGAATTCACCCAAATGGAAAGGGGAAAAAGTAGTAAAATAATAATAATTAATTAGTTCCTCACAGCTTTTCAGAACTTGCGGCTCTAATGAGGAATGCTGTTTAAGGAGATATAGACTGCATAAACCGAGACGAGTCTCAATACTAACATACCTTTCCTATCCTTCGGTCTTGTTGTATGTAAAAGAGTGAATGGTGAACCCGGCGTGTTCCGGAAATCTTGATTAGGCTTGGTCGTACTTCTCAATCAATCAATAAATAAATTATTGGTCTTCATATTATAAATATAGTGATTGGTATTTGTCGTGAAATTTTTTTCTCGAGAAATCGAGAAATATTCTTACCAACTCTCGAGATTTTTGAGAATTCCGCAGAAAAATTAAAACCTAAATTATAAATATTACTTCACATTATGTCGCAATCTCCAGATCCAAGGAAGTTTCAACAGGACTTCTAAAATTTATTTTGTAATGTGTACAATGCTATCTTATATTTGACCAAAATTAGGCTCTTTGCGAATTTAAAACCGAGTCTAATATTCTTCCGAGTCGCATAACGAAAAAACATATTGTACTAAATATTGACTACTTAGGTTCGGTCTCATCCGCAAGTCGAGCTTAGGCTTGATTGTACATTCTGAAATATCAATTCAGGATTCTACTGTGTGGGTGCTTCAGGCCAGGTAATTTTTTTTATATTTCACTCTGTTGGGGAAAATGTGGTGGTAATGAGTTTAACAAAAATAAAAGTGGAGTGAATTTGAAGTCTATTGGCTACTCTTACGTATTTTACTTTAAACAACTTAGCAGGATTTTTGAACAATTTGCAAACAGATTCGTTCTCTTACCAGAACCGAATACATACAGATCCGAATTTAGCTGTTCTTTCTCTTAAAATTCAATGTAACATTGTTATTTTATTTTTGCTTAAATTAATCTAATCGAATCTTATATTTTATTGTCTTTTATGATGTCAGTAAAATTGTTTTTAGAAATTCAATAATCCAAGTTTTAGTCACCTCCTACGAGAAGAGCTGAAATCTGAGGTGAAAAAGTAATCAATCTCAATCAATCAAACAAAAGTGAATACCTTCCGGCCATAGGCGAAATAAATAAAACAAATCAAAATATTTGCCTTATTATGGCAAAATATTATTTATAAATATTTTATTTGTAATCCAGCTTTGCGGTTTTAATGGTGTATTACGCCAACCTAACTTTTCGTTTTGGAAAAATCTCTTTACGTATAGTATTTCTCGCCAAAAAAATAAAAATAACCAAATAAAAGAAGTACTTATAGAAAATTTTCCGATTATATAAAAAAGAAAATTTTAATGAACTAAAAACGAAAATAATAGAAAGTTTTTAGTTTAAACACAAAAACCACATAAACGTAAAACATAATCATATAAAAATATGTAACGAAGCGAATGTAAAAGTACAATGTTATTCATTTCAAAAATTGATTAGGGTCATAATGTTGAACTTAATAACATGAAGTTATGAGGTTAAAGTGTAGCAAAGATGTCAATATGAACAGTATTTTTCGCACAGTAATTTAAAATAATAACTCCATAGATGAATAAATTACGAAGACATAATACTTTTGACTTTTTCTATGATTCTTTGTTTTTGAATAAAATTCTTTAGCTCCATGACATTTTTTTGTTAACACGATTTCTCACCTATATGTACTCTATATTTAGATTACAAACAATAAATAAAATTAGATTTTTCGATTTAGAAATCTCGTAACGCACACAGGTAGATAAAACATATTCATCAATATGGATTTTTGTTTTTATGAAAATTCAAATCATTTTTTTGGTTTTCCTTTTTTCTCCATTTTTTTTTTTTTTTTACACCGAGGAGAGAATGATCCTAAATAATTTATGGATGACATTTTTGTGATTTTTTCGACAATGTGAAAAATTCTCAAAATTCATTTTATTTTCAATTTTCCATCATGTTAGAAAAGGTTAGGTATTTTAAATTTATATACGTTTAGCATAATACATACAATTTAAAGGGTGAACAATAAATTTAAGAGACATGTATGTACTTGCTGTACTCTTCTTTACTATGTAGACAAATAATAATAACTTAAGTAATAATATTCAGAAGAAATGAAAATACGTATTACATTGAAACCCAAAAATTTTTGAATTATTCAAAATGTTTTTAGAAAATAAATAATTTTACAGCACACTACCGATTTAAAATTTAAATAATGTTCTTTCCTTCATTTCTTTTCCAATACATATGTATCAAGAATTTTCCATGTTTTATGTTTTTGCATTGAGCATTTTGGATGGCCAAATAAATAAAAACAAACCAAAAATCGAAATAAAAGAAAATTTATTATTCTTATTGATGATTTTATTACCATCTCTGTGTTCTTCTGGTTGTTGTTAGTTAAATGAAAGTCTAATGTTATTTGTCTCACTTGAGAATTGAAAAACTTTTCTACGCTATCGAACAAATATCTACAATTGTGGTTTTACATAACTCCGATGAACCATCAAACGAGAATAAAAGATGTTTTAGAGTTTTCTATTTCCATTAGACAATACATATAGTGTATTTACATAGGTACAGGTAATGTTTAAATGAAAAACCTGAATTGTGTTTTTTTTTTGTAGTCATGGCAATAATTTTCTCGTAAATGTACATATGTATATCGTTGTTCAACACTTATGATGATCTGATATTTTACACGGAGAAAAAAAAAAAACTAATTTCTTTCCTATGGCAGTCAGATTGTTGTATTCCATGCGGGTTGGGGTTGTATTTCCAGAACCCAATATTCCAGGCATAAAATTCCAAACCAAAAATTCCAAAATCCAAAATTCCAAAAACCAAAATTCCAAATCCAAAACTCCAAAACCGAAATTCCATTCCAATTTATTTTCCTCAGAATAAAGAAAAAAATCGCGCGATTTTTTCTATATTCTCAGGAAAATAAATTGGAATGGAATTAGGGCTTCCAATTTCTTTCCAAAATATGAATACCGGTATTTCGGTATTACTTGACGACAAACCCGGGATTCCGGTATTAATACCGGTCTTGTTTAGTTAACACTTATAAAAAACATTGGACATTTAAAAAAATAGTTTTGTTCAACTTTGTTATAAAATTTTAACTTTTCGTTGGATACATGAGTAAGGCCAGACTTTTTCAAATTTAATTGTAATTTAAATATATGTACATATTTCTAATTGAGCTAGTGACTTGAAATTACGTGCACATTCCTAAAATTTTATTAGCTACCGATATATGGAAAAAATCAGGACCAAAAACCTATACAAGGATAATTATAATAGTATTGTGATATACACATCGTTTTCATACCTCATGAGTCTGGCCAGACCCCTTATACATTTTATATGGAAGTTTATGGAATTTTTCAAGTTTTTTACTTTTTATTGGTAATTTTCCCTTCAAACTGCCATTAGTATTCTATCAGAATTCTCTGTATACATAAACGTAAGTGCTCATACTATTGAGCGATACTTTTCCAATGTTTTCCTTGTTGTTTTCTATACAAACTTCTCTTTCTATTCTGGTGTAGATTCACGTTTGCGTTATTTCTTTTATACTCATTCGCATTAGATCAGTTGACTAGTGAACGTTGAAGGTGGAACTCACAGCACGTTAGTGCTAATAAAACATATTTTACGTGCAAAATTCTTATGATTGTTCGTTTTTTCAAAATGAGTGATGAAATGGAATTTATTTATAATACGCAAAAACGGCTAAGTGGTAATTTAGATTTCGCATTTTTTGAACGATTGTCAGCGGCTTTAGCCAGTACTATAGAGCGTGAAAGAGCTGCCGAAGAGTGCGAAGAAATCGATCCATTCTCTGACGAAAACGATGATAATGATACAGATTATGTGCCAAACGAAGTCGATGCTTCTGATATTGGGAATGAAATGGACATCGAACCAAATTAAATATTTACCAGTGATGATGACGAAGAGGAAGTGCAGTCCGAAACTCAACAGCAGAGTACTGCTGAAGATTGTTTGTATGTTAAAGATGGCACAAAATGGAATAAAAGGGAACCAAATGCTGCTATTCGTCTGCGTTAACACAATATTATACGTTTTCGAGCTGAACCCAAGGAACAAAATTGTATTCCAATAAAATTATTCAAAGTATTCAAGAAATTTTTCACATAAAATATTGTGCTCATTATCATACCGAAACGAACCGTTATGAAAATGAATCAGTTCAAAAATGGAATATGGCTAATCCTGATAAAAAATAAAAAGTTTGGAAGGATGTGACCGAAAGGGAATTGGATGCATTTATTGCAATAGTTTTGGCTGGTGGTGTTCACATAATAATATGCAAAAGTCAGACGTTTTGTGACGTACAGATGGCCTACCCATATTCAGAGCAACAATGTCTCATCAACAATTCCGTGCATTAACCCGATTTATTCGGTTTGATGATGGGCGAACACGTCCTTATCGTTTGCAAAGCCGCAC
The DNA here is from genome assembly GCA_958295665.1 of Tipula vernalis. NCBI lineage: Eukaryota > Metazoa > Arthropoda > Insecta > Diptera > Tipulidae > Tipula > Tipula vernalis. The sequence continues at coordinate 286,776,758 of OY282559.1, read as the reverse complement.
TAATTTGTGACATATGGAATTATTTGAATGAAAACCTCGTCAAGAACTATAGCCCGCGTAAAATTTGGTGATCGTGTCAAGGCCAAGCAATGAAAGCCGAAGCAAATTTGTATTTTAATGCAAATAAAGCAGGCATCGATTGCATGGATCAAATAATCACTATAGTTTCACATCAAAACGACCAACAAAAAGGAGGTACGAATGTGACTCATGAGGTACGAATGTGACTATCTGAACATGTGCCTAACGAGGAGATTAATAGATTATAGGCACTTTTAAATAATATACACAATAACATCATTAAACGTCGATTTAATTTTTGTGTAATTTTCTTATTGACCTCATTGTTGATTGCAACATCAAGCCGTTCTTGCAATCTTAACGATAAAGATTTCGCTTAGTCGATTAAAGTTGACGGCCGAGTTAAAAATGTTTTGGACTTGCTTACCTTTGCACAAATATTACAAAAGATAAGATAAGTTCGTCTTTCTATGATTCTCGGGACCAAAGAGGTTTTCATTCGGTCAGCTAATGGTTCTTCTCGCAAATGTTGAAGCATGAATGCCAGGGTAGCCTCAGCTGACAGAAGAGATCCCTTCGACACAACGCTTGTACAGCCGATTAGACTAATAAAATCATAGCAACCATTGATTTTATACTCTGGAACTCCATTTCGGTAAAGCTGATAGTTAATTTGACTTTGATCAGAGCTTTAAAGATGCAATTTCTTAATTTATAAAAGCGCTCCAGCATAAAAAGTAATTCGAATTTTGTGTCTAAGATTACAGATGGTGGAATCGTCGAAACAGCTATACAATCTTTCTAATTTTGTTTATTAATGGGGCCAAATTATTGGATCGTCATTTGTGTTATTTTTTCATCAATCAATTATATTTATCAATTATTCATTTTATCAATCATTCGAATCATACGGTTAGATTGTTCCAACGCTCACAAAATAAAAATTGATATATTGCGTTACTCTTGCTGAACTTTGAGTTGTTTATAAATTTTCCAAAGTTTATAAAAAAATTTACTTAATACGATTTCCATAATAACTATTTTTGTCATTATCAACAGGACATTGAAATGTATAATTTCAATGAATATTGGGCGAATAGTCAATACAAATTTATTTGCCGAAATACCGGTATTGATCTCTCAATATCGGTAATGATAAAAATGGCCAGTCTACCGGTATTTCGGTTTCCGGTATACCGGTATTGGATGCCCTAAATGGAATATGTACTGTGCGTTAGTAACTAAGGCATGCATATTTTTCTTTGTTTTATTTTATCTCACTATTATATAAATTTTATTAGAAAATATAGTATAGTAAATGTATTAAATTTAACTTGATTGTTAAAATTAATTTAAAGATTATATTGTTGAAAGAAATTGAAAAAAGCACAGTGGAGTATATAAAATAATTGAAGAATTAAGAGGTGAACTAGTCCTTTCATACAATAATATAAGAAAGATCGAAGCCGAAGAAGAAATTAGACCTCTTAATATAAAAGATATTATGAAATATAAATGAATTAAAAGTATGCTAAAAAAGCAATATAAAATGACTAAATATGAATTTTTATCAAAATTAGCAAAGATCATTGTTTTGATTAATAAATAAAATGTTTGAATATAATTTATTGTTTGATTATTTTTCTTACTTTACTTCTTTTCTGTGGCTGGCGGCACTCCTAACTCTTAAGTGAATCACATTTTACGTTCTAACTTAACTGATTACAGCGAAATCGTAGAGGTTCGAGGTCCTATTTACTTATATCAACTATTTACTCAGCACCAGGACATCCTATACTACAGACATATAATATGGTTTGGTCCATCAATTCAGCACTCGCATTTCAAAGGAGTCATAGATGTATTTTAGGGTAAATTTAATTTTATGGAACCTTTTGGAATTTTAGAAATTGGAATTTTGTACTTTGGAAAACTGAAAAAAAATTTAATAAAATTTTTGGAATAATGGAATTGGAATTTTTTTTTTTTTTTCTGGAATTTTGTCCCCATTCCATTCCATGCTATACATGTTTATATAATGTACTATATGCATGGGATACTGTCTAATTTGCATTGCAATAAGCGCTATATAAGTAAGCGCGAATTCCCGTTCTAAATTTATTAGATACTTTATTACTGTTGTCTTTCATTCTTTAGAAAAGGTGCGTAAAGCAATATCATCGTGAAATTATGTGTGTTTATTAAAATTAGTTTAATAGTTTTGGTTAAAAATGTTTTTAAAGTGTTATCTATACAAAAACTATGAGTATAATGGTAAGTCGCAGTGATACTAATCTAAACTTCATATAAGTTAATGAAATTTTATAATTTTAAGCAAATAAAATTGCTGGTGTTATGCTTCTGTTTTGTGGGTGCATGGTAGTTAATGTTAAATCGAAATATCTCAAAATAATTTTCAATTTTATTTTATTTGTTTCCAAATAGCTTTGTACAACATTCACGTCTCCATTTTAATCTGTTGTAAGCGTTAATTTTGGATTTTTATATTTTTGTGAGATATTTAGGACCACACAAAATGGAGTGTCAAGTTTACTTTATTAAAATTTTGAATTTAATATCTCCTTAAGCAAGGTGGCATGTTTCTTCATATTTGTTCTTTTACATAGCTAAAAGAGTGGTCAAAATGCTGTGACACTTTATGACTAATACTATATAATATCAATTTTACTCAATTTCTTTATAGAAGTGTAACCTGCCGCAAAGCAAATATCTCGATCATATTTCGTTTAGAGAAATCAAAAAAACAATACTACAATTTGAAAAGTATGTAGCCTATGCAAGCTCGGTAAGTACGTAATTATTGTAAGAGGTTCTATATTTATAGAACGGTTTACTAACTTATTGATTATTTTTCATTTCAGACCAATTTTCGAACTAAACATCTAAGTATAGAAAATTTGAGTAGTAAAATTTAAATTTTAAAATTAATGTTATATATTAAATATTACATAAATTTAAATATTTTAATATTTCAATAAAAAATTAATTAAAATAAATATTTTTTGAGTTTAATTTACAATGTGAAGAAGTAATATAATGTAGGAAGGAGTTCTTAACACTTAGGTAAAACCTACTGTTTCAAATAGCACCATCAGTAGAACAGTATTGGAAAATACGCTTTGTCAAATTGTAAACTAAGCTTTATTAATTGGAAACTCTGTTATAATTATGTGAAATATAGCTATATCTTATAACACGTACCATTAAATAAAATAATCTATACAAATCTACATTGGAAATAGTACTAATAAAATAGCATTGATTACTTTAACAATCAACATATTGTCCTATCTCCTATATAAATGGTAACCATTCTTTAATATTTTATTAAATGTTACTATCGTAATAGTGATTTTTCCTAATTTGTTTTTAGAACTGTTTCCGATAATAAGCCACTATTCCGTGGGCTCCTATATTTTATTGCAATGCCTCCTTACAATTTTTGTGCCGATGCAGAAATTAGGCAATATATAAATATAGACAAATTCTATTTTCTCGAACATTTAACATCTCGTCGTATGAGTTCTTTCTTGGTGTAAGTGCCAATATACCACAATTTCTTATTTTAAAGCATTCTAACTTAAGTAACTTCTAAAGTATAGTAATTATGAAAATTTTTGACTATGAGATTTTTAGATATTTATCTGTTTTAAGGTCTCCTAAGTTTGAAAAAGAAGGTTTCGAAATGGTGTCCATCTGTCAGTCAGTCTGCGTCCGAATCGCACCGAAACCTCATATTTAAGGTATTTTCATAAATTGCGTAGTCCCAGTGTATTTTAGTGCAAATCGGCTAACTGTAAGTGGACATCCGCTTGGGCCAGAAAATTTATTTTGCAAATATCTCAAAAAGTATAAGGTTTACAGAAAAACTATTATCAAAGAATCAAACTGCAACTTCATGTTTGAACTTTTATCATACATTTTTAGGTCCCAGCTCCCAACTTTCGTGAACCAGAAAATTTATTAAAAAATACAAAATAACCAAATCTTAAGTTTGCAAGAAATTTGCATAGTAAATTTCTCAAAATCCGCTGTTCGTAAAATAAAGTCGTGTATTGGCAACACCTCAATTTTTTGTTTAAATATCAGTTTTCGGTAAAATGGAAACATTTCGATTTGATATCTGCATCTGCGAAAATCTTTCAATGTACTAGGCGATTTGAAAATTACTTTATTTATAATTTGTCAACAGCATTCTCGTACCTGATTCCTTCGTTAAAATATGAGACATCCGGTCAGTTGAGTTACCCATAGCCTCAGCAATTTTAGAATTAGTCAGTCGTCTGTCTTTCGTAACCATGTCTTGAACAAGATTTAATCATTTCATCGATAATACCAGTTGTTCGACCTTCAGAATGAGGATCACCTTCAAGGCTTATACGGCCACGTTAAAATTCAGAAGCGCAGTATTTTGAAGGAGATTTACCATTTTAATATAAATTTCTAACGCTTTTAAACCATTTTTCTCAAAGAATTGAATGACCACACGGCGCGAAAAACAGGTCTACTTTAATCAGCTTTCTGAACAAAAATATTTGACAGATCCACCTTGAAATTTCATACGTTCATATTATTACGTTTTTCCCTTGTCAATCAAGGTTCGAATCACTGGATTGTGAATAAAACAAATCAATTCAATTTTCTCACAACAACTTTATTTATTGAGTACAAAAATTAATACAACACAATTTAATAACAAAAATTCACAGAAACACTTATTATAAATTTTGCATAATTTTACTATGCATTTTTGATTTTTATCGTACTAAAACACTTTTTAAAGCAATTTTTAATTCCTTTTTAATCTTCACACTACCGCGTCCCAAATACGAATAATCCAATTCGATCTCATTCGCCTTTTTATATACTAAAACTAAACTTGTAGAAATTGCATGCTCTTTCCAGTAAGAATTTATGGTTGCTCCGTAAGCGTGGTTGGGATTAATGCCCCAAAAAAACTTTGAACACAAATAAACGCACCAGATTTGCAATTGTATTGCGGCCGCGCAATTCACAGTTTGTATGTGGCCACCATATATATTTGAGTAGTATATAAAAAACAGTATACAATGATTTAAACGATTAAAATTCACCACCCCGTTATCACTGTTTTACTACGTTAATTTATTTAATTGCAACGAAAAACTATGCGTATTAATATTCGCGAAATAAATTATATTACGCGCCACGGATTATTTTTGGATTTTTTAATGTGTCACTTGCGAGCAATAGAACGAGAGTGTATATAAAAAATCTGTGTGTATAGTTGAGACAGCATGATAAAAAAGTAAATGGTATAATCGAAGAAAAAATTGCTGATTTGCTGTTGTACTAATGTGTCCGAGATATTATTTAGTACAAAGTAGTGATTTGTGCATATGTGGAATGTATTTATTTAAAGTACGGATTCAAACCATAGAGTAAGTCAAAATATACTCCATAGTTGTCACTACTAAGCTGAAAAAGGCTATTCAAATACAATTATATTTTCAGTCGAAATGAATTGTATTTCGAATAATTGTAGGGATAAACGAATGTAATAAATTCATTGCATGAGTGAATCACTACGAATATCTCGTACAATGTAGAAAGTTGTAGCATGGAAAATTTCCATTTTAGTACAATAAACTTGCAATACCTTAACATAGGTGTCACTATTAATCACTACTAGTAATAAACTTTGTATGTGTAAATCTTCCAATTAACGAATTCTATTCTCCCCTAGGTGTCACCGTAACAATGGGGTGGGTGAATGCGTTCAATATTGTTACGGTGACACATGATGTATAATAGCGGAAAGTTTTACTGTACTAAAATAGAATTTTCCTCGATAAGACTGTTCTCAATGTTCTAGACTATTCTTACTGGAAGAATCATGAAATTGCTAGGTTTGAGTATACGTATAAAAAGCGAACGAAATCGAATTGAAGTTCATCAGCATTTGGTAAGCAGCGATACTGTGAAGTTTGAATAATCCTTTTCAAGTGATTTAAAAAGAGAATTAGTGAGATATAAAAAGTAAAAGTAATCAATTCCAAGACTCCAATTGATTTTTTTAAAACACTTATGGCTTTTCTGTTGACCAATTTTAATAAAAAAATTTATTTTTTGCCGATTTCGGTATTGCATACCATTTTCCACGCTTTTATTAGTAAAATAGTTCCTTATTAAAAAACTTTCATGCTTTAATTAATTCAAACTACTTTTTTTACAAAACTACAAAAAAAAGTAGTTTGAAGGAATTGAAACGTGAAAGTTGTTTAATAAGGAACTATTTTACTAATAAAAGCCTGGAAATTGGTATGCAATACCGAAATATCGGTGAAAAAATAAAAAGTTTTTTTATTAAAATTGGTCAATAAAAAAGCCATAAGTGTTTTAAATCAATTATAAAATAGACCAAAATAAAACGTATATTAAAATTGATTTTGTGAATTATTATTAATCCTGCAACTCATGACTTTATTTTTTTACCTCTTCTGCAACTCTTGACTGGGGTCCGAACGCACCCCACGCTTTTCATTATCATAAAACCGGTGCTATGCTGATAAACAGACTTTATCATATATGGTTTTCTTCGTTTTTCATAAGGAAGAGAATGGTGTGAGAGAAATCTGATTTTATTAACAGTTAGTTAAAGAAAAATCCATTCAAAATGTGGGAACCGGAAAAATCAGCAAAAAGCTCATTTTTTTATAAAAATTTGTAACTGGTCAACCGTTCAACCGATCTGTCTTTTGAAGGAGATACATACATCAGACTATTGAAAAAAAAAATTACTGTCACTTTATTCAGTTAAAAAAGTATATTTATCTGGGCCATTGAATATGACGAAAATCCGAAAACTGAGAAGTGCGAAAATCATTGCAAAGTAACCAAAAATTGTGTTTAAAGGTTTCTTTTATTATAAATTCGTACAAAAATTTAATCAATTGCCGCACAATCGTTGCAAAATAAAGGAGTTTGTGCTCTCCGCAAATGCTTATATACCGGGAGTTCACTGTATTTAAAATGTTGATTTCAATATAAAATATAAAATTAACTTACCACCATCAAAATGAAACGTTAACTCATGACTAGAGTTCGTTTATGCCCCAGACACGATTTCGCAACACACTGCATGACGGTCAGCGATCAACTTAAGCTGCAACCGACCTGACACCACTCATAGACTGTTTTTACTATATATGTTCGTGTTTACACCATTTTTTCCCGATGTGAACGTACGAGTTGATCGTTCGTTAAAAACGAATTCTACTGTATTAATTTGCTATTTGATTTTAATTAATTAATCGATTAAATTTGCTACATTTAGCATTTAGCATTTTAAGCTAAATATACCATGCTGTTCTGATTTCAGCGATTTTGATGTTTCCGACGTGAACCCAAATTTTTGTTCGATTGAAAATTCGACAGACCATCGTATGTACCATCGACAATATAATTTTAAAATATAACAGTATTAATAATTTAAAATTTTTGTAGGACGTGTTGAACCAAGTGATGCTGTTACAACCTATGTTTTAGTTGAAAACGTTGCAACACTCGAGCCCGTTGTAACACTAAAAATATATTTATGCCGTAAAAAAGCCACGCAATGTGCTATTGTGGAAGAAAAATATTATCTAAAATTGGCGAAACCAGGGAAAAGAGTATGAAGGAAAAGACGGCAACTACATTTAACTGAAGGATGTACTAAGGAGCGCAGTTTTAAGTGGTGACAAAATTTTAACGACAAAGAGCGACCAGACATAAAGGTACCAAAGGAGCAGAATCGAACTAAAAATGAAAAACCTACAAGACGAGGTACGTTTTTTTGAGTTGGTGTTTTTCCTCAAAACACTTGATTTCAACAGTGTCTGTGCCCTGTACACTTTTCATCAGTAATTATTCACACATGATTGTGAATATGTTCTTACCAAATCAAAACTTACTTATAAGATTTTCGAATTAAATGAGCTATTTTCGTATTAAACGAATTCTTTTCCGAAATTAGCGAAGCTATTTCCAAAATTAATAAAACTTGTTCCGAATTTAAAGAAAAAATTTCCGAATTGAATGAAACCTTTTACGGAATGAATGAAACCAATTTCGAATGGAATGAATGAAACCTTTTCCAAAATAAATGAAACCAAAATAGATAAATTTGAAGCCAAAAAATACACTCACCGACACAGAAACCAACCCACCCTAAAAAAATGTTTTGTTGATGCGAATATCTTTCGAACCGCACTAGCTGGAAGCTTGAAACGAAAATCAAATTCAAGGTCATTTAAAACAATCTTAAAAAATGTGGCTAAGACCTTCTCTTTCCAATAATGTGGTTGACGTTTTCTAATTTACGAACAAAAACCAAACCATGAAAAATTTTACGAATTTTATTTTAATTTTCACAAACAGAAACACAACAATCATAATTAACCAATAAAAACTCCTCCCAAGTTTGAATAACCGCTGCCATCCCCCGTCTCATACTTTCGATATTCTGTTGAATATCGCACTGTGATATTTTTCCCTTCCTCTAAAAACGCGCTTCGAAGTTGCTCCATCGTATTCGGAGCTGGAATATGAGACCGAATTAAGAATGTCTCAAAATTATTCTATGGCATTCAAATTGGTACTCCTTTCTGGTATTATATAACAATTCATTCACGACTCTGGCAACTGAGGTATTGTATTACCATGCATTAGCACGAAATTGTCGCCTTTAAATGGTGCATAGAGAACAATATATTCTTCCAATATTTCGTTAATATAGCGAACGACCGTTAAAGATCTGGTTGGAACTGATGATGAACTGGAGTCCTTTCGCTGAAGGTGCATTTAGAGTAACACTTCCCGGGTCTTCCGCAAATAAAATCTAGTTTATATCTCCAATCCTGTGTTGTGACAGAAGTGTAATCCTGTGTTCTAACAGAAGTTCTAGACCTGTGGCTGGTCTTCGTGTATGAAGATCTGTATCTCCCAAACTTCGCCTTATTATTGTTTGTATGTGTAACGATTTGTTGCAGGTCTCAACAGCGGTTCCATGGCGAGTTCTCGGAAAAAGACGTTGTACGGTATTAAGAGAAATCCAAAACTAAGTAACATACTGACACAGGAAAATGTAAACTCGACAATAAAACGATTGAATATGACTAAAATAATTTCACAAATTTTCGGTTAATAATTGGCCGATACATTTAAATTTTCCATGGCATCCTACGGCCTAGAATTTGGTTTTTCTTTCATGTTTTTATGTAGTGCGGTTCAAGAGGTATTCTCATTTGAAAATTTAGTTATAAGCCATGTGGTGGGATAAGTAAAAAACTCAGCCACATGATTAGACAAAGTATGCTACGATAATATTTGTTACATGTTTCCAGCTAGTACAGTAAACACATAAAATAAGCTGACTTTATGATATTTTCCGGTGTGAATGGCGTTACTTTGAAGTTAGTTTTAGTTCGAGTGATAATATTGCTTTATACCGTTAAATTAAATATTTTCGGCTTTGTGTTTAACTATATTTTGATTCAAAGTGTTTAATTTTTTTAATTTTTGTCAACTCAAGCAAATGAAAATTCTCAGCTCGGTAAACACAATAAAAATGATCGTTGTTAAGGCAAATACTGTTAATAGTTACCACAAGAAAAAATAAAACGCGAAAAAAAAAATATCCGCCTTTATTTTCCTGGCGATATTGTGCCCGCTATCGAATAGATGGCGGAAGGGTGTCATGTTAGGTGATCCAAAAAGAACAATATTGTGTAAAAAATATTTCGCGGCGGAAATCATGATAAGGGCTCCATGTGGATGACTTTATCTAAGCAGCAGAAAATTATATAAGGTTTCTTCTTTCCCAAAGAAAAAATTTGAGAAATTAAAATAACCCGTTGCCAATTTAAATTGAACTATACAAATATATGATCTTAAATTTAACTTTTTGAAGCATAATTAAACTGTGTCCAAATGATTTTAACTATTTTGCAAAAAACAGATTAGTTTTAGTCTAATTTTGATTGAACAAAGTTTATTTTATCTCCATCAATAGTTTAATTTAAATTGGTAAAGGGTTACTTTAATCTGCAAAAGCTATAAATCCGAAAGCATACGGTCTTCCTCGCTTACATCGAAAGTCATGTAAGGAATTGATTAAAAAGTATTTTTTAAGTAAACCGTGTTCAGAAGACGGGTTCAAATATAGATTTGAAACAATCACAGCTGCAGATTGGCCAAATTTCATGTTAGACACGATAGTGACACTCGACACTCCCCTAATGATAAACTAATGTTTTATTTCACAATTCATTTATTGGTTTTAAATTTACATATTTAATTCGGTTTCTTCGGCAAAAGTTTCATTCCACTCGAAATTGGTTTCATTCATTCCGTAAAGGTTTCATTTAATTCGGAATAATTTTCATTCATTTTACAAATAATTTTATTTAAATCAGATGTCTCGTTTAAAGTAGAAAGGGTTTTATTTAATCCGAAAAACCTATACATCAAACCAAATTCATTAACACCCAGTAAATTTAAATCGTAAGGGTAAAATATCTCGCCTCAATTATTACTAACGGGTGTTAAATACAATTTTAATGTTACATTAGCCAATTTTGGACAATTTAATCGTCGAAATTTCGAAATTTCTTGCGCCGATCTGAGAGATGTCCTCAACTAACCGGAAAGTGATGGAAGACGTAATAATGAATGAGAAAAGCTTGTGATTTCTGGTATAAAGATGCTACTTGCTCCATGATTGGTACGTTCGGATCCAAACAGAGGTCCGAGGGTTACTTGGAGTTGAAATTAAGTATGAAGAAGTTTGTACCAACTTAAATCTACGATCAAAAAGGTATCAGACCATCGAAGTCTGGATTGGACGCAATTTTCAAGATACCCGAGTTTTATCGGAGAACTTGTGTCGTTTAGGAGTAAGATAAATTATTACCATAAATTCAATAAAAAAAAATTTCAGAAGTTTCTGCACCTTTGAATGACTTGAGGAAGAAAGATGCTGATTCACGTGGAGTTCTGTTCATCAAAAAGCTTTTGGCCCAGTCAAAAACAGAATAATCGGTGCGGTAATTTTCCACATTTTCTCCGATGGCATAGATCCTTTCCGTTAAAGATGATGGCTGACGCACAAAAAAGATACGGACGAATTGAGAAGCAGACTTTGTTCATAATATTAAGTGTCCGAAAGTGAGTTCCACCAATAGCTCTACCGGCGAAAATGTATTTTAATCACGAATCACAAACCGTTAGTCAGTCTATTTGGGCAGAGCAAAAACTACCTTTGGTGACTGCAAACCGATTAACGCTACCAATATTAGATTCGATATCGCAATACTTACCTTCACAGCAATGCGGGTACTCTCGGTCGACTACGTGACTGTCGACTCATGATTGCTGAGTTAACACAAGTGAATCACGTTCTAACAAGGGTATCACATGGACTCTGACATTAGCAAAACTAAATGCATTTTTAGTCTTTATTTTATTATTTACCTTTTTTATTATGACGCCATATGGGGCTTACGAAGGAAGAAATTTAAAACTGTCCTCCTTATGGTCTAAAATATGGCAACCAGAATTCTGCACAAAAATTCACTGAATACATGTCAAACAAGACCGACAAATGAAATTCTGACTTGGGTTTTCTTACTTGGGAAAACACGAAAGAAGACTACATTCAACACTTCTGAAACTTGTGGAGCTTTATACTGCATGTGGAAGAAACATAACAACAAATACATAATTTTATTTCAAGTCAGTCACTGCCCACAAAATTACAATCCAAAAAACATGTTAGTTGGCACTATTTGAGCAAACCAAAAGTGCAAAATTGAAGATACTAATATTGGGGTCAAGGAAAAGTTTGTGACGTTTTTCACCAAAATTCAAACACATTTTTCCTATATTTTAAATGAATTTTATTAAACCAAATATGTGCCATTTTAATTGATAACCTTTTGCCATTTTCTGGTAAAACCGTTATGCCATCACTGTAGAAATTCTGCGATTTCTGGGCGAAAAACTGAACCAAGTGATTTTCACAGGCCTCGCAATTCTGGCCGCTTTATCTTAATTGGGCGCTTTAATCGCACTAGTTGTTGACAGTAGAGAGTGGAATCAATCGTCTGGCCAGGTTGGAGCAGCTCATACGCGTTCAGCCAGGTGAGCAAAATCAAGAATGGTAGTGACGATAATTCAGAATAATCACTTACCTCGTTTTATTTTTGTAAATGAGTTCTAATAAACAACTTATCCGAGATAAGTTGTTTTAGACACCATTAAACGAAACTACTTATCTCATAAATTATTCGGGCTACGTATACACAAAAATGTTTAAGTGACTAGTTATGAATTATAATTGCTAGAGGTTGGCCAGAATAGACCCAAACAAATGTATACTGCACCATATATTTTTCTTTCCGTCTATTAGGATTGAATTATATGGATCTTGATCAAATTGGGTTCAACAATTTATCGCCTATTTTTGGTTGGGTCACCATCATATAATACTTCATAGTTTGGAAAAATACTTTTGTTGGCATCTTATATGTAGTTGTGTCCTTATTGTGAACTCCAATTTTCTAAATAATATATGTAGAAACAACAATAATTAAAATACTTGGAGGGATACGATTTACGACATGCTCAAGCGATTATTACAATCCGCCGAGAAGAAAATGTAATCTCTTTATATAATCCAAGAAGTGTGATTTCTACTCGTTCACTGTATTATCGTCTTATCCTCTGTTATTCGCATAAGGAAGCAAAATTATTCGTTTTTCTTATCTATTTTTTAAAATTTTATTTAACAATACATTAAAGAAAGCTTATCAACTAAACCAAAATATTTTTTTTTTTTTAGAAAACATACATACAGACAAAAAAAATTATTTGATCTCCCTCAAGCAAATTATTCGAAATTGTTGTTTGTTTACAAACTGAATTCCATCATACCAATTTTAATTTTGTTTATTTTCTGCTGAGTATAGCTACTTGAGAGATTTGTACATTTAGAAAAATAAATATTTCGTCGTATTTCTTCTTCTTTATTTTTAAATTTAGATTAGAATACGTTATCCTATTTTTTATGACAACTAATTAAAATCGAGGCTGAGTGGGTTTGCTTGTTTATATGTTTGTGCATTTGTTAAAAACCAGAAAACGAAGTATGAAAATTTAAAAAAAAACGAAAAGCGTTTAAATAGAAAATGTGAACTGAAGAGAAGAACTTTTAGTATGGCAATAATAATAATAAACCATCCATGGAGCCAAAGCCAAAACGAAGAAGATATGCACTAGAAAACGAAGCAAAATTAGTGGAATTTCTATAGTATTTTAAATTATTTTTCTCGTTTGGGTTGATTTCAGCTTTTTTCATTTTTGGTTTGGTTTTTTTTTTACGTATTTGTAGCTAGGACTTGAAACGATATTTTCATATCTTCCGTTTTAATTTTATTTTATTTTTTTACGTACGACAAAGAAAAAATTGCAGAATAAAAGAGGAATTTTCATAATACTTTTTCATTCGTTTGTTATGAAAATTTTCCTCTAAATTTTAGAATTCCTGTTTTTCTGAATTAAAATGCATAAATTCTTCCTGTTTATTTGTATTATTATATCACATATATGAATGTCTGTACATAATATGTTTGTATGTCATGCTTTGTAAATAGTTTTTATATCAAAATGTCGACCATTTTTTTTTTAAATTTCTGTTAAGCAAAAGATTAAACCTTTGGTGGAATATTTTACTTAGACTCTCTCCATTTACTAGTACATACTCTCAAATGCAGATTGTATTCATTGGTATAAATAACATAAGAGAATCGTTGTTTAGAAATAAGTAACTACACCTGAAATTCCCTAACACCCACACACAATTTGTATAATTTGTAATAATTCGAAGAATTGTTATGCACAAGCTGAAATCCTTGAAATTTAACAAGGTATACGAAATAATTGGCGATTTAATCCGTCAATATAAATAGCACCTAGCTAGGTAGAAGAATGATTCAAACATGTTTTTTATGAAGATAACTGTTTGTATATTTATTTAATTTAAACAACTTGATTGTATTTAAAAATATTCGTTACTTGTAAATTTATTTATTTTAAATACACTACCAGTTTAGTTATTGCTGAGTTTTAAAGAACTAAAATATATTCCTTCAGGTGACCTTCGGAGGTTATGCAAAATGCAAATTAGGACGTAGAATTTTCCACTCATTTCGAATCATCAAAAATAGGGGTTTCCATTTAGAAAATGACCTTTACCTCAAATGACCTTGAAGATGAGGCTCAAGGTCACATTTAAGGCCACCATTGAATTCCTCGTTAAAAATTACCTAAGATTTAACCTGGTGATTCTTTTTTGACCGAACTCTACGAGATATCTAGAGGTTTCCGTAATTTTTCCTCATCTGGTATGTATTATACGAGAAACAATGGATTTTTCGGAGGAAATTTGTTACTGTATTGCTATGTAAAGTGTGTGTTGATTTATTTTCGTCACACGATTTGTTTTCCGAATATAAAATTTAGTTACACATGACCGCCACAGAATTTAGTTTCTATATTCGTTTGTTTTGGTGGTCAGGTGGAAGTTGCTCGAGGGGATTCAAGTTGGCACTTGCGGTCAGCTTCGTAACTTGCAACTTCCACAAGTGCTCGTGTTACCTCCACGTGGTGACCGCTGGTAACTAGATTGCTGATTCTTTAGCTTCTAGGCTAAAACACGGCGCTAAAGGAGTCAACCTTAAACAAATCGCTGGGCTGGGTTAAGGTGTTAATCGTACCGTGCCGATAATCGACCAGACTGGGGGCCCAGCTTTAAAACTAGCTCAGTTGCTAACGGTGGATCCGGATACTTGGCGCCGTCCGGATTAAGTAGCCTTATCTGTGTACTGCGGATCTCTGCACAGATGGATACTTCTTTCTCCGCTACTCGTGGAAACAATTATGGATCTTCATAATAACAAAAAACAACAAAAAGAGTCCGGCTCTCTAAAAAAAACCGGAAAATGTGGACAACGAGACTCGGGTCTGTAGGCCTGACTCTAAGTCTACAAATAAACAACGGGACATAAGCTCAAGCGAGGCTGGTCCCTCAACTCGGGTCACTAAGTCTGAGTATAGAAATACAAAGCGGAACCAAAGCACGAACGAAGCTGGTTCCTCAAAACCAACCTATAATACTAGGAGGAAGGCCTGGAGGGCCCTGGTTAAGATAAATAACATCTCGCCAGAAGACAGAACGGATAAGGACAAATCCACGCTTGCGTGGGCAAAAACAGTCACCGAGAAAAAAACGGAAGGCCCTTCAGCTGGCTCACAGCTTAAAAGAAATAGATCTCAGGAGGAAAGTCCTAAGATCGCAAAGCGAAAAAACTCCATGCTTCCGTTATGAGGCCTTTTAACGAGGTCGTCAAGGATCAGCTGGTTATTGACAAATTCCAAGAGGATGGCAGTATCACGCCCGCCAATCGGGGAAGGTGGAAGGGGCCTTAGCCACATTTTCCTGTTGGAAAATCCAGGACCTGCTCCGACTTGTCGGGACGCGAGCTGGCACAGGAATGAGGTGAAACTGACTACCTGTGCAGATCAGAGGTCCCTGCTGCTTTATAAAAAGGCAGTGGGGAGACTTGGCGAGAAGTGCCAAGAACAGCTTTCGGAGACTACACTGTGGCAAAATTCAGGAGTCTTCATAGATGTCTAGGCTACGCAAAGTACTAGCAACTGGTCCTTCCATCCCAAGTTATCTTCAACGGCCGGATGGGATATGGACCACTAATAGTGCGGAATCGCTGGAACTTCTGATGGAGACTCATTTTCCTGGTTGTTCCGAATCTGTACCTAGCACATCAGAAGGTAAAACGGCAAGTAGCCTCATAGGCCAAATTATTAGCAGAAAAAAGATCCTGTGGGCGATAAACAGTTTTAAACCATATAAGTCGCCTGGACTCGATGGTATCATCCCTACGGATATTCAACAAACTACGGATCTAACAATTTCCTGGTTAGAGATAATTTTCAAAGGCAGCCTAGAACTGTGTCACATTCCTAGTAAATGGACAGAAGTGAAGGTTGTTTTCATACCTAAGGCGATAAAACACTCACACTGCAATCCCAAAGACCTTAGACCGATTAGCTTGTCTTTCTTCCTTTTTAAAACACTGGAAAGGCAAATAGAAGCTCATATTAGAGGCACTGGAGTGTTCTGCGAGGAACTTCTGTTAAATCTCTCCTTCCGTCTCCTCGACTACTGTGGCATTTTTCAAGCTGAAGTAACTGCCATAAAGGAAGTCGTAGACTGGTTGAAGTATAATGTAATATCAGTTTGTGATATTCGCCTATATACGGACAGTCAGGCTGCCATTAAAGCGCTTCAATCACACCTCCTCACGTCGAAAGTAGTCCAGAACTGTCTTTCATCTATTAACGAGATGACAAATCAGTTCAACACCCACATTTTATGGGTGCCAGGACATTTCATAAGTACAGGGAATATAAACGCCGATGAACTGGCTCGACGTGGTACAATGGACCACTTCTCAGAAAGCAGAAAGGATATTGAAATACCCCTTGCGGTATGCAAACTGCTGCTTCAGGAAGAAGCTAGCAAGCTGACGAATTACAGATGGTCAAGTATCACCTCTTGCGTAATAACACGGCAGGTCTGGCCAAAGTTGGACTTGGCGAGATCCAAACAGCTGATCTCACTACAGCGGAGTCAGATCAGTGTGGTTGTTGGAGTGATTACGGGCACTGTCTCATAGGGAGGCATGCGAGTAGACTTGGTGTCTCACATGACTACTATCGTAGTTGCGAGGACGAAGAGGAAGAAGAGACAGTACTTCATCTTCTTTGCACCTGCCCTCGTCTGGCACGAAACCGACTAAAGTTTCTAGGGGCACCCATTATCAAAGACCTGACGGACCTATGTAGGATGGACGTCAGGAGTATCCTTGTTAACAGCTCAAAATGGTTCCAATGAGTTGGAGGAAACAACTATTTGTGGTATGGCTACGGACCATTTTTGTGTTTTTGCCTGGTCCTAGTGGACCGCCACTCAAACCTAACCTAACCTAAACAATTCCCAACAAAATTTTTAGGGAAAATAAACAATAAAATTCCTATGAAATAGAATTATGTTTCCCAAAAATTTGAAAAAATACCAATCGCCACAGGCCAATGGCAAAATACACTAAAAAAATCACAATAACAACCAGAATAGTGCCACTGGTAATTTGGTCGAGGAATGTGAAATTCTGAAACAAATTTTTTTTCGCGATTACAACAATTACCCAGTGACCCTCGTTATAGTGGGAAAAGTAAGTTACAAGTTATCACCCAATTTCAATCTTGTCAGTATTTTCGAAAATATTAGAAAAGTGTGCAAAATTTAGAGTTTTGTCAACAAAAAACTGTATTTTAGATATGGAGATCAATAAAATAAATAAAATTAAATATAGAGGAGTGAGCCACTTAAAGTGAGACAAAAAAAAAATCCAAAAATTGAGCGCAACGAAGTCGTAGGCCATCATTTCGAGCATTTACCAGTTTAATATAGTCTTGTAATAAAAAATTATAATATTCTCCAAAAGTTCGAAATTCAAAAATCTCTATCTTGAAAAATGTGTTGTCAAGCCGTACAAGATTCTGTACACCGAAAGAAAACTCTTTCTAATTTCAAGAAATAACTGTTCTCAAAAAAAGCAAATGTAAATTTTTAAAAAAATACGTTAGAATGATCAGTCGTCCTGGTTTTTCTGGACATGTTCTGGTTTTTCAAACTTCTGCAGGCATCAAGGGAAATGTCTTATATTGTCCCGGTTTTTAGATAATATGGATTCAGAGCTAAATTCATTAGCAACAACGCAAAATTCCGGAAAAACCACAAAAATAATAATTTCAACAAAATTTAAATCTTTTATTTAAGAAATCGAACTCCAGCCCAAATGACTGGCCCAAAAAATTCAGGGCGTGATTTAATCTATTTAAGATTAGGAACTATTTATATAGCATTCCATTTATAGGCTCAACATCTCCGAAATAAAACGTTAAAATACATCGACAAATGTATATGTTCCATTTGGTGCTGGATGCGCAGAGAATTGTCTGTGTGTGGAAATCTAAAATTGGGAAATATAATTTTTGATTTATTAGTACGAGTAGTGTTCCAAAATAATTCTTGCCGTTGGACTATGTTTCAATTTAAAAATTCTGATCCCAGCCCTATCTTATGACTGAAAAATTCTCGAGTGGCACTATTCCGGAAATGGTATTATTTTTGCCAAAGCATACTGTTGCTATTGTTATTTTGTTTTAATTATTTACACCAAAAAATCACAATAAACTAATTCCCAATTGCTCGGTAAAACCAGAATAGTGCCACAGACCATGGAATAATTTTTATATTTTTTTGGATAACGAATTTATCTTTTGTTCCAAACTTTGTATGTGGCCATCCAAAACAAACTCCAAATAAAAATCTGACAATTAATACTGAACAATGTTATACTATATTTCGTACATATTAAGTAGTTAGTTTTAAATTTACCTTCAGTTTGACATGATTTGTCCTCCCACAATGGAAGACTTTGGCACGATTTCTCTTGAAACATATTCGGAGGACTTGTGTTTACGTTTTCTAAACTCTCATGTTCTGTTTCGGAAATTATTGGATTTGACAAAAGCTCCATTAATTGTGGCCTTCGAATCAATCTGTCATATCTTGACGTGGATGTTGCTCGAGTTCCAGTTGTTTTATAACCCAATTTAAGTGACGGAACCCAATCGGGATTTAAAACGTACTTCAGTGATAAGGATCTCAAATTTTTTCTATTGATTGCCTTTAATCACTCTGTTTGCCGTTCTTCAGAAAATTTAAAATAGCGGATTTTCGAAATGGATGGAAATCAAAAAAAATTGTATCCCTGTATCCATGCATTGTAAATATGACAACTGATTATACATAACATTAACAAAGTCAGTGTTTTACTACAAAATATTAACTTTGTAATTTAATGTAACTTTGCTAAATATCTTGAAAAACGAACGTCGAACAATAAAATATAGGTTCCTATTCAAAAAACTAGTTTGGCCTCGAAATAACTTTTAAGATAGCCCCAAAATATAAAATAAATAATATTATCCTTCTTCCCCCTTAAAACCGTACAACTTTTGCATGGAACACATTTTTCAGAAACGCTGTTTCTCGAGAATACTTGAGTATTGTGCGCTACTATTTTCAGGGTAAACTTTGTGTGTAAAGTACTAATCATACACACAATCGTATCTAAATCGGTGACCCCACAAGCATTCCGGCTTCTTGTCAGTAAAAAATACAGTCGACGCTGGAGGCTCTTATTTATACAGTAGGCATTACCATTACCGTTTGTACAAAGAGACATCATCGTTATTTTTAATTATTACTCACTAACTCTAGTTCCGGGCGCACACAGAATTTGGAATTTAAAAGAATATTTTGGTTAATTTAATATGCTCTAAAAGTTCGATTTTAAAGTAGGTATCTGTAAAATGATTTTGTTTGGCAAACATTGAGTGCATAGTTAATATTTCGAAGTCCATATTAACTAACAAGTTTTTAACGGCGTTTACTAATAAAAATAATCTTTAACACCATATTATGTAATAAAATATTTCCAATTTTCTTCATTGTTTGCTCTGGCGAAATATTTATTCATTTTCATATCGCCATATTTTAAATATTGCTTGTAGGGTATTATTTTATTGTGTGCAAACAATAAAAATACATTAAATAAAATTAGATTTTCGTTTCTATGTGAATACAACGTATTCTTCGAGCATCGCCAGTTTATGTAGATTTATATACACGTTATATGTATAATGTATATTGAATGTTCTTATCAGATAACAATTTCCATTTCCACATAGTAGTTCATTTTTTTTTTTTTTTTGTCTTAGATGTACTCGTACATCCTCGTTGTTCGTACTCATACATAAAGTTATTAATCAAGATAAAAAATGTTTTTTTTTTGTTTCAGACAACTTCTTATTGTTTTTTTTTTCTCCTCACTCTATTATAATGTCTTGTATTGTGTGTTTGAATAGTTAGTTAGTATAAATGGAAGATATTTAGTAGGATTTCAACACTCCATTAATATTCGTTAGTTTCATATTTATGACCATCATTCTGCTATGTGATTCATCTTCAAATTGATCTAAAATAACATTACAAAAAGTTGTCACGAGTTTATTTTTTATGTGTACGATATCTCAAACTGAATAAGTTGGGTCTGGACTGGTTAATTAATTTGTTGTTCAAAAAGCGTGTTTTCTATTTGGATTGTTACATTTTGATTAACTTATAAATAAAAATGTGCAATGGGTTATTTATTTTCCTTTATAATTACTGAACCATCTTCTTATAAACAAACTCACACGCAATAACACAAGCATAAAACCAAAATGTCAAAATAATGACAATACATAAAATGTATTTCCCCCAATTGTGTGTACAAAAAATATTTCCGCTAGGTAAATTTTTCCAGTGTGCTTTCTGTTATCATCGCACAGCTCCTCGACCTTTTTAGTTAAATAACAATAAAATTACTTCATGCACAAATTTTGTTTTTGTGTTTCTTCAATGTACACGTTATCAGATTTGATACACAGATAATAAATAGATAAAATTTATATTTAAGAAAATGCGTATATCCTGTTATGTTAGTATTGTTAACTTAATTTTCAAAACCCATTTTCTTATTTTGTCTTTCCTTTCATTATTTGTCTTATCTTTGCTACATAAAAAATTCATTATGACAAATTGATAAAATATTGGTCACATGTTAATGGATAAAAATTGGTTCCACTATATGTGTAAACATACGTACATACAGAGGCCATTCTTTTTGATGTTGTCGGTCGGGGGCTAAAACCCCTAAAAGAACAAAATCAGAAAAAAAAAAAGAAAGGAAAGTTAATAAATGAAAAACAATGAAAATTGATCTGAACTTTAATCCAAAGAAGGAAAATTTGTGGTTTGGATTTTTTTTTTTTTTTTGGTAGAACTTTTGCTTACATACACGAGCACATATCTGCTATACATATATGTCATTATGTTTTTCTATCCATAAAACTTAAGTCAACATTTTTTCTGAAAAATGTTGTTGTTTTCATTCTATCACTTTTTCCTTGTTTTCATCAATAGACTTTCACTTTTTTTGTGGAAAATTGAATTGGATTAGAAAGTTTTTATTAAAGGTCATCATCAAGTTATCAACAATTACATATATGTATAGAGTTTCAAATTTCACTTACTACAAATATATACTATAGTAACTACGATTTACTACACATGTGTACATAAATACTGACGTTTTGGGATATTTCAAAAAAATTATGTTAACTAATGGGATACTTTCCACGTTTCGCTTTACTTTAAGCTTTTATTGGTTATATCTTCGGAGAAATGGATCCATCATCAAAAGTTATTCTAAAAACAAAAAATAATTGAGTTTTCCAAGAAAAACATTTTAAGCATATTGATTTCCGAATTCTATGTATACAATAGGGACAAACACACGCCTAGACAGGCATAAACAAAATAACATTCCATTTACTTTGTAATATCGTATCAACGAAGGTAGGAAAGGAATTTTCACTTTTAAAAAACGTATAACTATTAATGAACTCTCGAGAACATGCCTGCTTTTTCGCTAGTAGACTACAGTCTTCCCCCATAAATAACGCCTAAGCGTTTTATTCGAAAATGGCAAAAAATTTTGTATTTTAAGAATCTCTAAAAAATTTCATTTAAAGCGCCCATTTGAATGAAACGCCTAGGCGTTGTAATGTAAACAAAATTTTTTGTATATGCATCGTAATCTTGGTAGAGTGAAAAAAAAACAAGTCAAAGCTTTTCTTTCCTTCGTTTAGTACTTGGTGATTTACAAAGGCTGTGTATAGGGAGAATTAAGTTTAGCTTTGAATATATTTTGATCAGAATTGTCGGAATTGTTAATATTCGATAAACTTAAAAATGCCGTAAACGCCGGAAAATAGATACAATCAAAGTAAACAGAAGGTCATTCCTAAATACGATACAAATTCAAATGTATAAGATTCATATTTGACTTGAATGAAATAAGAGTTTTATACACTCGAATTCGTCTAATATCCTTCAGGGAGATTCTACCTGACGTTTGGTTGCTTGTAATTTAAAAAAAAAAAATATTATTTTAAATTCAGAAGAAAGTTTTGTCCAGATTCGCACCCCATTAAAAAAATTGAACAATTTTTACCTTGTTTTGGTTGGAAATACCATAATTGGATCAGGATTGGAGCCACTTTCTGTCGTTTGGTAATCTAAAGGTATTTTTTTTCATAACCAAACATTTGGAGAAAAGATCGTTAAAACGTTTTTAGGGGTTCGCCGCATATATATTCATATACGCAAATTCTAATTGGATTGTCTAAATGATCCCATGGTTTCCATTGAAAGGAGTTACTCCAAACAGTGTAAAGAGATGACCGAAATAGAATAGGATTAGATCTAATGGAAGTGGACTTGTGTTATAATACAAATTTGAAAATGGGCTGCTATCAAATTTGCTAGAATTTTTTATAGAAACTTCGGAACAGACAAAGGTAATTTGGAAAATTTCCTTTCATTTAACTCACATTTGTTTTTTTTTTTCAACTAATTTTTTTACATCTTGACCTATATGGTCCGAGCAGAGCACTTTATGGTAGAAAATTGACTACTGTAATAATTTAATAGTTTTGAAATGGTAGTTTGTATAAAAACGACGAAAGAATACCTCATTTATCGTTAGGTCAGGATTGGTCTCATCTCTAATCAGTTTTGGTCGTTTGGACTCATCAATCAATTTTTTTTATAAACTTTGCAAGAAATTTTTCTAGTTAGCACACCATTAAAATAAATCGAACAATTATTTGCACCGTATTTTGATAGGAAATCGTTAAATGAGGACTAATTACCATTTTTTATCGTTTGGCACACTTACATGACAAACCTGCTTATTGAACACGGATCTTTTAAATACGATGTGCTACATATTTCACAATCCTCCTTTTGATCCATTACATTTATCGACTCCTCCAACTTTCTACAACCATTCTTCCATATTAATTTATGGTTCACTTCCACGGCAGACTTTGGCTTTTGGTTGAGTAAAATCCGCAATTTTCGCGATTATAATTGTGAAACTTACTTGATGTTGATAAAAAGCACGTTCTCCAAATTTCGTCAAAACCACTCCTAATGGTCCTACCTCATCCCTAATGTATAAGGATATAAGTGGAATCTGGTTCTGACATTCCGGTTAACACTCGCGCTAAATAATTTTAGTCAGTAAAAGCGTGCGCTCTCGGTAAATTGGTGTAGGTCCGCCTTCTTTTAAGAACGGATAAACACATTTCAAATAAATGACATTATTGGAAATTGAAAATTTTAAATTACATAGATGATAACTCAATTGGAATTCCGAGAATATTCGTTAATAACAGGTTTCCTATAACGACAAAACATTAGAAATAGATTCAAACTAATCGTAACATGACGTAAAGTTTCCTGTCAAAATACCATATAGTAAAAAAATCTTCCGACAAATTTTAAATCGATATTTTTTTTTTTTTTTTTAAACTGTAGGTAACAAAAGGAGAAAGCACAGAAAATGAAATCGTTGAAATCGTTGCCTACCCTGTTTATATACAATTTTCAAATGGCAACCGGGCAAAACATGCGCGAGACAATGCGTGAGATCATCTCCTCTTGATTCAGTTAGTTCCAGTAAACCCGTTCCAGGGAGTTGTTGCATATTCTAATTAAATAATTTTACTGACCTTATTTTTACTGGTCCGATTAGCATGTATTTGTAAAATTACATTGACTCGAACGTTTTCTTTCCGCTTCGTTAATCTTTAGGCCATTTTTATAATAAATCAACTTCGTTGTAATGGTGTATTTTGTATTCTATACAGCTAATAATGACGTTTTTAATGCGAAAAAATGGCATCCATAATAAACTAGTTGTTGAATTAATATTTTATTTTCTGCGAAATTTAAAATTTTAATGGGTAATGTTCTTGGAAAAAATTTGATTGGTCTTTATGTTTTCCAAAAGAACATCAGGCAAATTGTTTTTGTTCTTCGTATTAAATGTTTATGTAATAATTAATATACATATAGACAATCCAGTCAGTTTCCCATTTTCTTGGCAAGACCAAATAAAATATTCACGAAATTGTGATTGCAAATAAAACATTACTGTGATAAATGTCCTATTCGTATAATATCAGAGCACCCTGTATTTTATAGAGCCATAATCAAAAAATCTGAGCTTTTATAAGGGAATTAGAAACGAGGAAAAAACCAAACTTTTCATAGTAAAACACACAGAACATATGGGAAATCACTTTTTTCCTAAGACTAATTTTTAAATGAAAACGTTACAAATTATTAATTATGATTTCTGAAATACTTTCATAAATGTTTGAATTTCAACATATATGAATATCGTTTAAGTAAATCGTTTTCATTTTCTTGTAATAATTGATTTATTTAAACGAAAATATTAAAAAAAATTCAAAACAACAGCATTCTGGTCAAATTGAAATAAAAGCTTACTACGATTCGTTTGGTTATTTAAGTCAATACACATTACATAGATGGCAGTGATGGCCGTAAAAATTTGGAAAAATCGTACCAAAAATTACCATCTGGGGAAATTTCCAGCTCAAAAATTGTAGGAAAAGCAAAACAAATTCACAAAATATAGGAACGTGTGATAATTTGGCGGTTAAATAATTTTTTTTCGTATTTTTCTGTGACCATTTTAGACATCTTACGTACACTAGTGAAACTAAAGATAAATTTAGCAAGTATTATTTTAATTTTTCAGAGCCAACTTTGATGTATTTTTCAAAATGAAAGTTCGAAAAAATATATTTTAGAAATAATTTAATTTTAATATTTCTGCTATTAATATTTACTTAATCAAATTGGCCTTCTTGTATATTGTTCTTAAAGATATGTAGAACACTTTTATACAAAAATTTTATAATATTTTTCCTTTTTTCATTGGAAAATTTGAAGCTAAAAAATACCATTTTTACTATGGATTCCTATGGAAATCAGTGAAAAGTTATACCACTAAAAAAGCTTCTAAAAAATACGTCATTAAGATTATGGCTCTATACCAGAGCACCCTGTATTTTATAGAGCCATAATCAAAAAATCTGAGCTTTTATAAGGGAATTAGAAACGAGGAAAAAACGAAACTTTTCATAGTAAAACACACAAAACATATGGGAAATCACTTTTTTTCCTTAGACAAATTATTAAATGAAAACGTTACAAATTCTTAATTATGATTTCTGAGATACTTTCATAAATGTTTGAATTTCAACATATATGAATATCGTTTAAGTAAATCGTTTTCATTTTCTTGTAATAATTGATTTATTTAAACCGAAATATTAAAAATAATTCATAACAACAGAATTCTGGTCAAATTGAAATAAAAGCTTACTACGATTCGTTTGGTTATTAAGTCAATATACATTACATAGATGGCAGTGATGGCCGTCAAAATTTGGAAAAATCGTACCTAAAATTACCACCTGGGGAAATTTTAAGTTCAAAAATTGTAGGAAAAGCAAAACAAATTCACAAAATATAGGAATGTGTGATAATTTGGCGATTAAATAGTTTTTTTTCGTATTTTTCTGTAATCATTTTAGACATCTTACGTACACTACTGTCTTCCACCGTAAAAAACGCCTAGGCGCTTTAAACGAATAGTGCGCCTATTGGGCGTTTTATTCGAATAAAACGCCCAGAGCGGTTTATTCAAGTTAAATGATTTAAGTTACTAAAATACAATTTTTTTTTCGAAATTTTAATAATTCGTCGAGATTAACTCGAAAAATTCATGTAATACGTGTTTTACTTTGCGTGATTGTCGTCTTGACCTTGATTTTATTTGCGTCGTGAGAAGTCTAGTAAATCGAGTATTCATATTTTCTAGAGTATATCTCATTTGCAATTGAATGGAGATTATATTTAAGCCTGAATTTCGGAGATTTTGTTAATATTTCCCAATTTCTGTAAAAATTCCTGAAAGTCGATTTGTTAAATTTTTAACCCGGAAAGTTACGAAAGGTTAACTAATAATTATAATAAAAAGTCTACTTTCGAACCAATTTAAATTTAGCAGAGTTTAAAATTCGATTTCATTTTGCTCTTCGCTCTTCATTTTTGTTCGAGCCATAATAAAAACTATTAAAAAGCTCTTTATAAAGAGCGATATTGTAAAAAAAAAATATCGCTCTGAAGAACTGAAGCATTATTTTTATTATAAGGCTCTTGCTCACTATTGCGTTTGTGTTATCATATGTTCGCTCTTTGTTATTGTACTATATTGAGAAAATAAATACGCTATGCTCTGATGAATAAAAACGTCATTATTATATTGCTCTTGCCCTTGTTATTACGGCTAACGATTACATTCAAAACCTTCTAAATTTCTTTAGAAAGAAAGATTGTTTTACTAGCGAACACATGCACGGGCATTGGAAATGGGATTCTAAATTGATTTTTAGATGAAGTTCTGGGATATGGCCAACTAGTAAGGAACTTGGCTATTTCTTAACCGATTGTGATGCAATTCGACATGTGCGTTGGAAATGGGATTCTAGAATGATTTTTAGATGAAGTTCTGGAATATGGCCAGTTTGAATGGAACTTGGCTATTCCTTAACTGATTTTATTTAAATTTGGCACGCGCGTTGGAAATGGGATTCTAAAACGAATTTTAGGTGAAGTTCTGGAATATGGCTAACTAGGATGGAACTTGGCTATTCCTTAACTGATTTTATTGAAACTTGACTCGCGCGATGGAAATCTGATCTAAATTGATTTTTAGGTGTAGTTCTGGAATATGGCCAACTAGTAAGGAACTTGGCTATTTCTTAACCGATTGTGATGCAATTCGACATGTGCGTTGGAAATGGGATTCTAAAATGATTTTTAGATGAAGTTCTGGAATATGGCCAACTAGGACGGAACTTGGCTATTCGTTAACAGATTTTGGTGAAATTTGACACGCGCGATGGGAATGGGATTCTACAGTGATTTTTAGAGTGAAGTTCTGGAATATGGCCAACTAGGATGGAACTTGGCTATTCCTTAACCGATTGTGATATAATGTGACATGTGCATTGGAAATAATAAGATTCTAAAATGATTTTTAGATGAAGTTCTGAAATAAGGCCAACTAGGATGGAACTTGGCTATGCCTTAACCGATTTTAGTGAAATTTGACATGTGCGATCAAAATGGGATTCTAAAATGATTTTTAGATGAGTTTCTGAAATATGAAAAATTTAGATGGAACTTAGCTATTTCTAAACCGATTGTGATGCAATTCAATATATGCGTTGGAAGTAGGATTCTAAAATAGGTTTTACATAAACTTCTGAAATATGGCTAAATTGGATGGAAATTACAGATTATTTCTCCACCGATTTTCGATCTGCCTCACAACCTCGACCGCTGAAATAATAATAATTATTACGCATCTGCCGTAAACTGTTTAGAATACTCATATTGATATATTTATTATACATCTGCCGGGAAATTTAGTCGCAATCAAAGGAAAATAAGAAAAAATTGGTGACAGCACGCTAATATTAGTGTAGGATCCCGGAATTAGGGAAATCATTTTAGAATCTCATTTCCAACGAACAAAAAGTAAAAATAAAAATTTAAATCACTTTGAAAGAGCGAAATAATTTTTTTATGTGTTTATCATTAGAGGGTAAGAGCTTAAAAGCAAACTGAAAAAAAATTTTATTGGGAGCAAGAGCGAAAATTTTTATAAAGAGCTCTAAAAGAGCGATAAATTTAAACTCTG
Organism: Tipula vernalis; assembly: GCA_958295665.1. Classification (NCBI taxonomy): domain Eukaryota; kingdom Metazoa; phylum Arthropoda; class Insecta; order Diptera; family Tipulidae; genus Tipula; species Tipula vernalis. The sequence continues at coordinate 286,748,793 of OY282559.1, read as the reverse complement.
AAATTTAGTTATTGTTAAAATCCAAGAATTTAAAATTTTAAAGTCATTTTACCAAAAAAACTGTATTTACGTTTAAATGACGAGTGAATTTGACCTGAGTAGAATCATCGTTTTTGACAGTGTTGGAAGTAAGAATGTTGATGCGATGGAAGAATTATGAAACTTTGAATTTTCTTACTATACCATGTATAAGAATAATTTTTTCTTAGAGTCCTCGTACAACTCTTGTTCAAAATTATTTTATGAACGCTTAAGAAATTTTCGTCGTCAAACACAGAGTATTAATGGAGCTGCTTACAAGTACGCGGTCCGGAGTTCAATTCTAGCCACTGATCAACATTTAGCTACAACCATACATTGACAGACATGAAAAAAACGATTTAGAGTGTAAATCTTTCGTTGAGCTGACCACCTACTACATTCTACTACATTAAGCCATAGATTTTTTATTGATTTTAAAAGTATTGCAAAAGATAATTTGGAGGCTTACCAACAAAAAGCAAATACATAACATATTCAAGCTTGATTTTGAAAACTTCACAAAGCGAATTGTCAGTCTCGTTGTTATTATAGTTTGCAAGCTTACAGAAACAAATTTTAAATATACATAATAGCTCAGATATTCTTATCCGGTGTCTACACTATGCAATTTCACTGATATTTTCTATCATATTATATGCATTTTGACACTATTAGCAAATTATCAGGAGGCTATTTCACGAAATTATATTAGTAAAATATTAGGAAATGCCATAAAAAAGTTGTTTTGTTTTGGAATTTGAAATTACTCTCAAGCTGACAAAATGTGTTTTAATACGGAAAGTACAATGCGATTAATCGATTTACAAATGAAAAAATGAAATATTATGGAAGATAACCCATAAAAATTACAGACGGGTCGACATAAAAAATTCTATTTTACAAAATATAGCAGACGAAATGACCGTAAATGTTGAAGACGTTAGAAGTAAAATAAGGAATCTTCGAAATCAATATGTACAAAATAAAAAATTAAAGCAGAGTACAAAAAAATCTGGAAGCGCTGTTGTTGACGATAGAAAATCTTGGTATTTGTACAAGGAAATGAAGTTTTTGGAGTATGGAGCCTAACCACAACTGGCAAGTTCTAAACGACAACTAATTTTTTCATAGCATTGAAACAATTATATTTGACATTTGAAGATATTATTATGATAATGAAATGCCCAGCTATGAAACATATACAAACATAAAATTGCTGATAGAAAAAATCAGTGGATTTGCATAGTGTAGACACCGGGTAAATGGTAAGTAAAATGTTTTACTCGGCCCTTAAGCCGCGGCCAGACGATTGCAAATAATACTCGAATATGATGCTATTTGTGAAATGACAAATCGTGTGGACAGAAAACAAATACAAGTATACATATTTGTGCTTTATTCGCTATACAGGCGATCGTAGTAGACAGCCAAATTCATATTTGGCCAATATTTATCCAAAATCGCAAACGTCATATTCGTCTACTATTTGCAGCAATCGTCTGGCTCCGGCTTTAATGAAATTTAACATGTAAAATTCTAAATTTTTCCAAGGCAACTTCGGTTGGCAAAATCCTAAATTCGATTTATTTAATCACTAAATTTTATAAGTTCAAAATAATTCTAAGATCAATGAATTCGTAAAAAATTATTTTTATTTTGTTAGTGGTAATCGAATTTCCAAATACAGCGCTTAGGCGTTCAATTTGAATGGGCGCTTTATTTGATTTTTTTCTTTCATTTTCAAGATGTTCAAATTTTCAGCTACTCCCGAATAAAGCGCCTAGGCGTTTTTTACGGTGGAAGACAGTAGTAAGACTAAAGATAAATTTAGCAAGTATTATTTTAATTTGTCAGAGCCAACTTTGATGTATTTTTCAAAATGAAAGTTCGAAAAAATATATTTTAGAAATAATTTAATTTTAATATTTCTACAATTAATATTTACTTAATACCAATAGCCTTCTTGTATATTGTTCTTAAAGATATGTAGAAAACTTTTTATAATATTTTTGCTTTTTTCATTGAAAAACTTGAAGCTAAAAAACACCATTTTTACTATGGATTCCTATGGAAATCAGTGAAAAGTTATACCACTAAAAAAGCTTCTAAAAAATACGTCATTAAGATTATGGCTCTATACTCTAGAAGGCTCTGCTCTATACTCTAGAAGGCTCTGATAATATGCATTCTAATTTGTAAGTGTATAATAACCGAGTTGTGCTTTAGTTAAAACCGAATTATTAGTCATTCAATCAGTTCAATTATAATGGATCCGATCTACCGGTGTATTTTTTAATTTTATCACCATTCCTAACGATATTTTTATGATTTTTTTTATTTCTGTTTGATGATTTTTCTTTTTTAAATAGTTGACTTCTAATTCATACATTTATTTTTTATTGTTTTCCATTCTTATTCAAAATTAGTTTTATGTCAATTATCACAGTTTAACTTCCTCTTTCTTTTAGGCCTGGCTTTTGGGACGCTTTCTCGTCCCCATACGTATGTTTGAACACCGGAAAAGGTTGCACTGCTCCGCAATTATTCACTTTTGTGTTGCGGTTGGTAGCAAAGTCGAGCAAAGAGAGAGAGAGAGAGAGACAGAGAGAGATAGAGAGAGAGAGAGAGAAGAGAGAGAGACAGACAGAGACAGAGAGAGAGACAGAGAGAGAGAGAGAGAGAGAGACAGACAGAGACAGGAGAGAGAGACAGAGAGAGAGACAGAGAGAGAGAGAGAGAGAGAGAAAGAAAGAATAGAAGTATGCATAAAAAAATTATAAAAAATTTGCGACTGAAAGAAGCTTACAAGATTCAATATGTAGAACAACTGAAACAAGAGTTTATTCTTCAGAAGTTCCTTGGATGAATAATTTCTCGTTCCGGGGACATCAGTTGGCCGTCTAGATTGTGTGATTTAACACCTCTAGACTTTTTTTTGTTTTGGGCTTTGTGGATTAAGTCTACGCCAACATTCCACAATCCATTCAAGCACTGAAGGATAATATCGGATCTGTTATTGGACAAATCGAGCCTCATTTACATATATGGAAATGTGAAGGGAAATTTTCGAGAAACCATTATGATTCATTATCAATCGTGGAGTTTATAATTTGATTTAACTTTTTCGTTATTGTACCTCTTGTGTCTCTGCCAATTCTTTTTTTTTTTTTGCCAAATTAATTGAATAGAACTAGGCAAACGACTCAATAGTTTTCGGAACTACCCATATCTGATTTTTTAACTCGACCTTTTTTGAGTTTTTTCCAACTAAGCGAAGACGCCGTGGAAGTTGCAAGTCTCGGGAAATAAAATACCACTCGTGGACCAAAACTTGGATCTGTTCACCAGGAGGTGCGGTTTCAGACAGAGTCTGTTTCTCATTTGACCAAACGTAACATGATTTCTTACCTGGCAGTAGGTATAAAATGCTACTGGAATGATACCCTGATCAAAAGACCAGCATTAGTAGTGGTACAGAAAACTATATGGTGGAAGGATTCGGACACCCAGTACCGGCGACCTTCAGGAGTGAGCAAGTGGGCTCCCAGTCGTCAAAATCCAATGACCACAATGTCTCCACACTGGTTTACTTGGCAGCTGGGACAGATAATACTATAAGCACTGCTGCTGCTGGGACAAACTTTGATGCAGTGGTAGAAAACAAAACAAGTAGCGATTGATTCGCTTCGATTTTGTTGGGATTAGTCTATGTTTAGGTCTCGATGAGACAATTTCAAGTTGTGTCCCTCGCAGTCGATATTGATTAACTTATTTTTTTTAGTGCACGACTTTGAAAGACAATGTCGACATTTTGAACAAAAAAATAAAAATATATAAACGTGTGGTGACGTCAGTTTTTTGGGCTGTGTCAATAAATTATTTTCGTTGCCGAGTGGACGTATATTAATTACAGTTAATCTCTAATGTACTTTTCAGGTTCCTGTAAATATACCATTTATGACCGAGGCATTATGCTTAAATGTCTTAATGCTCAGAATTATATTTTCAGCTATCTCTCCCTTCGCTCCTTTCTCCGGTGTTAGTGTGTTTGGGTATTTTGCAAAAATTCTTTTGGTTTGAATTTTAATTCGTTTTACCCCCAAGGAGAGGGCCAAATAATTTCTCTGGAACGATAAGATTAATAAGTGGTCTAGCCTGAGCTTTAGACGACTAAAATGAGGCGTACGATAACTAAAATAAGGCAAACAATTGTTATACCATATTTATACATGATTTAGATCTACTTAGAATTAGATTTGGAGCTCCAAGAATAATTTTGTCTCATAAACATGAGAAAATTACTATTTCTTCCGACCTGAAAGGTTTAGCAGTCACTGATTACTAAATAATCAATAGTTGAGACACAAAATTCCTCGTTCTGATTTTTTTAACTGACCTTATGTATTCGGTAAGATTTTACTGCTTTATCATATACGAGAATCAATCATGATTTATATATTTTTTCAACGAGTTTCATCAATAAGAAACGAATCCGGGCAACGGGAGGCGTGGTACAAAAAGCAACTATTTCATCTTGAAAACGCCGAATTAGGTTAGATTCTTTATATAAGTTATACAGTACTGAGTTTTATACCAGATTCAATATTGTTCGCAGGGAGTTTAAAATTTTAAAATGGTTCCTTTAAAATAAATAAATTTTACATATAGAAGATGATTTGAATTTCAATCCAAAGAATTTCTGGAATTTCAAAAATGGTAAAAAGAAGATTGTTGAATTTCCTACCTCAATGACTTTACAGAATGCTTTCGCCAGTCAGCCCTCAAATATCTCTAATTTGTTCACCAATTTTCTCGAGTCTGTCTATAAAGTATCTGCGGTATGATTTACCAAGCCTTTAATTAACCGCAAAGGGGCAGAGTTGCGGAATTGCGCAGAGTTTAGATCCTCACCCCCAATTCATCCCTGTTAAGCGCTTGTATTATTGTCTTTCTGATCGTTACCAATTTGTTTAATGGTTTTAGCTCTCATTCATGCCGAATTACTTCCAGGAAGCACATTATTTGTCAATCATGTTGACGAAGGTTTTGAATTTGCTTGCTGTTTGCTTTTTACTAAAATATTTTCTCCAATTAACGATGTTTCTGATTGTGAGAAATTGCGAGAAATTGCAATGTATTTCATTAACCGTAATTCTAAAGATTTTTGCGACCCGCTCACACTGAAAACTCCGTAAGTGTCTTAGAATAAGCTTCTCAGATTCCCATTCTAACAGTGAGGAAACGTCTGAATGACAGTGTCATTCAGTTAGAATTTAGAGAGTACAGAAGTAGTTTGTTTTTGTACGCAGTTTATGATTTGCCTACTGAGCGAGTGACTTGTTTAATAATCGTTCTATTCATATGACGACAAAAAACGCTTTTTCAAATTCCGTGTAATTCCGTTATTTTCCATTAAAAATGGCTGATTGTGTGGTTGCTTTTTATATTAATTAGTTTTGTAGTATTTTTAAGAAATTATTAACGTTGAATGTGGCGCTTGTGCTATTTGCGATTATCATAGAACGTTATTAAAACGTATAGGCACAGTAAAATGAACTCGAGAGGTAAATTATTTTAAGAGTTCCGAAACCAGCACTAACAAACCAACCACTTCAACGAGATTATATGACAAGAAGCAAGATGATCAAATTCCAATATTTAAAAAGATACAGGATGGTGAAACCACAACAGTAACGACAAGCAACCAAGATTTAAGTAAGGAAGAGTGCTTTAATGACTGTGCCAGCAAATCCAGTGAGACGAGACAACAACTATTCGACGGTTATTGGAAAATACCAACACAAGAAGACAAGGATAAATATCTACTTAAGTAGTTGCATCGAAAAAAAACCTGTAAAACGAAGACGAGCAAATTCTTCAAAAATTCGTAAATCTTCACATGTTTATAGTATGTTTATAGTATATAATATAACATGTCCAATGGAGAAGATAAAAAAAATGTATGCAAACAATTTCTAATGAATACGCTGAACATAACTGATTCTCGCATTAGAACGATAGTAAGCAACTTTAAGGACGTTGAGGGAATTTTGAATCCTCCAACGAAAATATGAAATTACCGAGTGTTACACAATCCGATCAAATTCATTTAGATAAATTTATTTCAAGTTTGCCAGCTGTTCCATCGCATTATTGTCGATCCTCGTTCACTAGAAAATATTTGCCTTCTGACATTGGCACGTTAGCCAATTATATAGAATGTACAAAAATAAACAAATTAAAGAAGGAATTGATTTTGTAAAATAGGATCAATTTCGTATTATTTTTAAAAAAAATTATATTCTATCAATTCACAATCCGAAAAAAAGATAAATGTGAAAAGTGTGAACGTTATAAAAATATCACGAATAAAACTGCTGCGCAGGAAACCGAATACGCCGCTCACATTAAACTGAAGGATGAATTAAAAAGTGGCCTTTTTAGAAGAACAAACCGATACCAAAATAGATCCGTCTCTTTTAGTAGCTTGATTTGATTTGCAAAAGGTACTAAATGTTCCAAAAGGAAATACCATGCTATTAGGATACTACCGAAAGTTTGCAGTTTACATTTTTACTATATATGAAACGGGCACGAGAAATGGTAACTGCTATTTATGGGGAGAGCACCAGGGAAAACGAAGAGCCTACGAAATATGCAGTAATATATGGAAATTTTTAAATATGATCGATAGCCGCCAAACAAGTGTAATTAAAAAAATTAGAATAACAAAATCGAAAATATTCGTGGATACTTACACGGAACCTAATTTAGAAGTAGTTATGAACTACAAATCAGAACTTCCCCGGATTGTCTATAATTCCAAATTATCTATTAACATAAATAAATACTGCGATTTGAACCGTATGTGCTCTAAAAATATCATTCCCGAGATGTACCACGATGACTATAAACTGTTGCAAACCAATATGTCTATTCGAGATGAATTAAATGAAACGGATGAAGATGAAAATGAACCTTTAGTATTAGAATCTGACACATAAATGAAGAACTAAAAACTGTTTGATGTCTGTGATAGAGACAACAAAGTTAATATAAAACGTGATTTAAATGAATTCCATTTAGAATATTTATTTATTTTTGATATTTTTTATTGCAATTTAATTAATTCTTTATATTTTTGTATACATATTTTTATGAAGTGCAATCTTAAAGAAAATTTTTTGTAACGCAAAAATTTGTATTAAATTAAAACAAATACATGACAAATGCACAAACGACCAAACAGTATTTTCATTTGTAACCTTAAAACACAACTGCACCCAAGCGACAATTTATAAAATTTAATTAGTACAAGCGCCTTAGCGTAAGCGACAAATTAATAAACCAAATCGCGCAAGCGACTAAAATGTAGTTTTTGTCCTATAACTCACTAAAAAAAGGACAAAATCAAAAAAAAATAATATAATTTGAGTTCGTGTAAGAGTAAGTTATATAACAAAAATAATAATTGGACGTTTCCCGTAAAATTTCCAAAACGACGCTTGTGCTGTTCGATAAAAGTATCGTCGATATACCAATCCATACAAAAGTCTTCGTAAATTGGTTTTAATTCTCTTGTAACGAAATTATCGTTTATGATTAAGATAGTTTATGTGGAATTTAATTCAATGCCTAATTCAATCTCAATCTATTATCAAAATGTTGGTGGTATGCGTACTAAATCAACGCAGTTTTCATTATTTCTATCGTCGTCATGTTATTCGATATATGTTTTATCTGAAACATGGATGAAACCTGCTGTTTTAAGTTCTGAATTTTTTGATGATAATTATGTAACGTATAGATGTGACCGTTCTGGACGGAACAAGTGATAAATCTGATGGTGGTGGAGTTCTTGTAGCTGTGCATAATTCAATTATAAACTGTTATGTAGTATGTCCGAATATTACTGTGGAATATGTTGCGGTGAAATTATCTTGGACAGTGAAATCATTATATTTATATGCTACATACGTCCCACCTCTAAGCTCTGCTGAGGTTTACAGCTTACAATGTGCAAATATTTATTATTTTGTATCACAGTGTAACGCACATGACACAACATGTGTATTGGGTGACTTCAATCTTCCGGGTTTATGTTGGTGTACTGATGATGATGAAACTGCTTCTATTTTTCCATCCAATGTTTCGAGTGATGTGGAACAGATTTTTATTGATGCCATGTTGTCTTTAAATTTACATCAAATTTGTAAAGTTGCTAACTTGAATGGTAGAATCCTGGATCTAGTTTTATTGAATGATCCTAATTGTGGATTGGTTACTAAGTCGTTGGAACCTTTTGTTCCGGATAGATTTCACCACAGTGGATAGGAAATTAACTTTGACTGCCAGGAGCTGTTTTGTAAATTCATCAACAATGCATAGCCAAGGATAAATTACAATTTTAATAAGGCTGATATTGTCGGTCTGCAGGAGTTTTTTGAATTGGTGGATTGGGAAGTAACTTTCAATTCTAAATGAGTGATGTTAATGCTCTAGTCGACTCATTTTATTTGGTTTTATTTGATGCTTTCGACAAACATGTACCTAAATGCTATGAACGTAAGAATAACCATCCTCCATGGTTTGACAACAATTTGGTCAATTTAAGAAACAAAAAGAATAAGGCACACACATTTGCCAAAGAATTTGGTGATAACTTGGATTGTCTAAATACTTTTCTACAACTACGCCGGGCATTTGATAAGGAACAACGCCGAGCCTATAGAAACTATATTTCACGGCTGGAAAATAATTTAATTTCAAACCCAAAACTATTTTGGCCTTTTGTTGATGTCAAAAGAAAATGTTCTGGTTATCCACAAATGATGTCGTTAAATGATGTAACTGCCTGTAATGCTGAGGACATATGTGAATTATTTGCAGAATTTTTCCAATCAGTCTATCAAAAATACAATGATAATGCTATTGATATTTCATTAGGACCTCGTAGTTCGCATCATCAAAATTTAATTGGAATACCTTATATTTCAGTAAAATATGTCAGCCTTGGTATATCCAAGATGAAATCGGGATGTGGTTTTGATAACATACCTGCAAAAATACTTAAAGATCTTAACAGCTCACTATCATTACCACTATCTCTGATATTTAATGCGTCTCTGAAGAGTGGTGTATTTCCGTTGGTATGGAAAAAGTCAATTATAATTCCCATTTTTAAATCCGGAAAACGGAGCAACATTAAAAATTATCGTGGCATATCTATATTATCATCAATTCCAAAATTATTTGAGCTTATTATTTCTGATTATTTGTATTTTAATGTTAAACCTTTATTATCACTTCAACAACATGGATTCATCAGGCATCGTTCTACCACTACAAATCTTTTAAGTTTAACATCTAAAGTATTCAGTGCCTTTGACTCTAAATGTCAGCTTGATGTGGTTTTCACTGATTTTGCGAAAGCATTTGACTCACCTCAGTTTGAGTTACTTCTTGCCAAGCTGGACAGATTTGGAGTGAGTAAATTGTTTTTGGATTGGATTGGATCGTATCTGCATGATTGGAAGCTGGTAGTTCAAATTAACGGGTTTACATCTAAGATGATTGAAGTTCATTCTGGAATGCCTCAGGGCTCCCACCTAGGACCTGTATTATTTAATGTCTTCATCAATAAAATTGCTTCTTTGTTTCAGTACTGCGACTGTGAATTATATGCAGATAACTTGAAAATATCAAGAAGTGTATGTAGCCCGCAACAATGTAATGAAATGCAGAGTGATCTTGATTTGCTGTATAAATGGTCAGTTATGAATAAGTTGAAGTTAAATTTGGAAAAGTGCAAGATTATGAGCTTCTCTAGTAAAAAAGCAGTTATTCTTCATCATTATCTTATTGGTAATCACCAGCTAGAACGAGTTATGACATTTAAAGATTTGGGATAATAAATTTGTGATGTTGATTGATAATAAATATTTGACAGAAAAACAGGTGAATTACCAACAAAGAATATAAAAATTAAATGGAAAAATAATTCACGACTTATTTTCTTGAGAAAAAAATAATTCCAAAATAATTCGAATTAAGTTATTCTCAACAAAATACGCTAAATATCGACGTCAGGTGTTTTCGTTTGAATTGTGCTCATATGACGTCAGGTTACAATTTCAGGAGCAATTCCGATACAATTATTTTTCAGAATCTTTTATGTTCCTATGGTCAAGGAGTCCCGTGATTATTGTTTGAGAATATGGGTTAAAACTACAATGTTTAGATCACCGACGAGGCGTCACATCTGTAATCTTCGTTCATGATTTTCTGACTTCCCGAATAGGTTGTGACGAATTACTTACGCGTTTCATCATATACGCTTCCACACACTGTTTGCATTGCCATCGATTGCGTTATATTGATCCTGTTTCAACAAAGATTGCTCTTTCTGAACAAAATTTTGAAAATGTTGGTTGATATTTTGAAAAAAATAACACAAAAATTGTTGCTAATTTAATGTAGTGCTTGTTATATTGCTTAAATTTGGATGTTTTATGATTATAGCTGTTTCATGAATGCAGGCAGAACTTCGGAAAATAAATTAACAGCCCCAATTAAATTTCGTTTTTAATTTCGCGATTGACTTTTTGAGCGAAACGCTAAAAAATTTAAAACCAATCGGAAATCCGCATTATGTTACTCTTCCTTTGTCTCTCGCAAAACTGTTTCTTTGAAGAAGTAAAGCAATTTCCTTTTGCATGCAATATGCAAGTGCGAATATACGAATAGGTGAAATAAATATATAGGTAACATAGGCTTTAAAACGATCGAGAACTAAAAAATAAGAACAAATTTGTTTTACTGTCATGTGTTTTGGGAAATCAAGAGTTAAATAGTTGAAAGAATGTTTAATATTAGCTACTAAACAAAGCTATGGATGATTGATGATATTTCTTCCATAGAGGAATTAGAAAAATTTGAAAATGAAATAAAGATTTTCGCTATAACTCAGATATTTTTTTGTTTTATTTACCATCAAAGTTACACCGCGCTTTGTAGAATATCCTGCAAATTTTTTTTTTTTACATTAATAAGAGGTCCGGCCATACAAAAATTCCATCCGTTCTTATTAAGAGTTAAGCTATAAGTTTATATTTTCCACTGGCATTAATCTTTAACAAAAGCCACCATGTAATCGCAAGACGAAGATCCCCATTCCAAATTTTTTCGAAGTAACGATAGCCAAGATTTCTTTAGAAGAACTAAATTCAAACATCGGCTCATTTTTTTTACTCCGACCTTCCAAAGGATTTTAATAAAAATTGATGAATGATAATCATAAACATCAGAATTCCAAAAATTCATAACCGCACGTGTAGTAGACTAATTGCTTTTGTACACCCATTCCAAAACAGAAACAGATGATTAAAATTCTAAAAACTTGAAAAGCACAATTTAAATAACAACAGAATTTTAAATTAGAGCAAAAAAATATCGTTGATCTTTTTATTATTAAATGTACAATAAATTGATATGAAAATGTAATTCATTAAAATCAAAATAATTTTAATTTTCCAAACTTTTTTTCGTCCTAAACTCTCCCCCAAAATATGTTGGATAACTTATTCCTCATTTTTTTTTTTAATCAAAAAGGTTTTTCCAAACAAGAAAAGCTTTATGAGCTTAATTTTATTTATTTGTTTTATTTTATGTATCTCGTTTTTATGGCACTATTACACTAGTATTAGTATTACGATTGTTGTCGTTGTTGTTAAATCTCAATTAAATTGTCTATCATTTTGTGAAAATCTTCAATACCTATGTACATATAACCAACCACCCTCATTCATCTCAAACTCTTTCTCTCTCTCTCTCTCAGTGATGTTTGTTGTTAAAGCAAATTAAAATCAAAGTTTTATATATTTTCAATTTTAAGACAAACAGAGAACAAAATGGGGAAAAATGATTTTACTCACATATTTGATGGGAAAAAAGTTTCTTTTATTTTAAAAGTTTTGATAAAAAGTTTGGTTTTTCTACTCTTGTAATATACATAGTTGTTTTTGTTGTTGGTTTTTGGTGGATGTTATTTTTTTTTTTTATTATTGAAGCTTATACATGATAGAATCAAATTGTTTTGATCTGTTGTATGGTTTAGATGCGGGAAACGAAAACATTATTAAAAGCACAAAGTACTTTTATAAAATAAAAGAAAGACAGAAATTTTAAACATTTTATTTCAACAATCCATCAAAATAAAGTCTCAAAATAAGTATATTCTATTGAATTTTTCAACTTGCAATAAATAAAGAAGTTGATTACTGCATTAAGTCACCTTTGTGAAGTTAGCCCAAAATTCTATCCCCGAAAACACAATAATTTGCTTATGGCAATACATATAATAGTTTTTACTATAACGACATTTTTTGGATTAAGCTTAAATATTGAAAATAATAATAAATTAACAATAAAAAAATAATTAAAATCAAAAAATTTAGAAACAATAAATATTTTTAAAATTAAAATAAATAAAAATTAAATAATTACAAAATATGACGAAATATGTATTGATATTTAAAAATAAACAAAATATATTTTTTTTTTATAATATAGTATACATAATTCGCTCTCAGCCCCGAAATTGCTATCATGACAGTTTATTTATATTGCACAACATATATAAAATGTAATATATATGAAGGGTGTAAAATCAAATACGGCCATCTCCATTTTTTCCAAAAATAAGTTGGATACGTCATTTTGTTCGTTATTCAATCCTCTATCACATGGTATTATCACTTAGTTTTAAAAACGGCCAAATCCCGTTAAAATTTGTATTGAAAATGCAGCGTTAGATTCAAAATCGGCAATCTCCATATATAGCTCAATATCAAAAGCGACAATCTCCGTTTTAACAAATCAAAACAATTTATTTTCAACACGTGAAAACCCGTTATAATTTGCAATATGAGTTCTAGTATAATAAGTGATCAAAGTTTGATCGATAATTGAATTTTTAAAATGATTTATAAATTGAATTGAAATATAAAATAATTTCGTAAATGATTTATTGTTTAGTTTATTTTTGGTCCGGTTTTACATTTTCTCAGTAACAAAAACGACAATCTCCATTATTTATCAGTAACAAATACGACAATCTCCATTCGTGGTATCAAAACCGGAAATATCTATTTTTAATCTTAATTTACAGCAATAATATTCAACTGAGAGCCTAATCGATGCAATATAATGCATATGTCCAAATTTAAACAATTATTGAACATTATAAATTTTCTATAATTATTCTTGAAATATCTAAACCTGTTTTCATCAAATATCTCAAAAGTATATAAAAATTGAGATTGCCGACTTTGATTTTACACCCCTCATATAACTGTTTAATAACTTTTATAGTTATGTTATTCTTAGTTTAGAATATCAATATTCTGAGATATAGTCACATGAAGTCACAAATTATTCGCTGGCCGACTTAGCCGAAAACGGTATATGATAGCAGATGGTTTAGTGAATTTATTGTAAAATATTTAGAATTTTTGTATGTCGGTGATCTGAGATATAGTCACATGAAGTCAGAAACTATTCGCTGGCCGACTTAGCCGAAACCGGCATATGATAGAAGATGGCTTAGTGAATTTATTGTAAAATATTTAGATTTTTTGTATGTCGGTGATCTGAGATATAGTCACATGAAGTCAGAAACTATTCGCTGGCCGACTTAGCCGAAAACGGCATATGATAGCAGGTGGTTTAGTGAATTTATTGTAAAATATTTAGAATTTTTGTATGTCGGTGATCTGAGATATAGTCACGTGAAGTCAGAAACTATTCGCTGGCCGACTTAGCCGAAAACGGCATATGATAGCAGGTGGTTTAGTGAATTTATTGTAAAATATTTAGAATTTTTGTATGTCGGTGATCTGAGATATAGTCACGTGAAGTCAGAAACTATTCGCTGGCCGATTTAGCCGAAACCGGTATATGATAGCAGATGGTTTAGTGAATTTATTGTAAAATATTTAGATTTTTTGTATGTCGGTGATCTGAGATATAGTCACATGAAGTCAGAAACTATTCGCTGGCCGACTTAGCCGAAAACGGCATATGATAGCAGGTGGTTTAGTGAATTTATTGTAAAATATTTAGAATTTTTGTATGTCGGTGATCTGAGATATAGTCACATGAAGTAAGAAACTATTCGCTGGCCGACTTAGCCGAAAACGGCATATGATAGCAGGTGGTTTAGTGAATTTATTGTAAAATATTTAGAATTTTTGTATGTCGGTGATCTGAGATATAGTCACATGAAGTAAGAAACTATTCGCTGGCCGACTTAGCCGAAAACGGCATATGATAGCAGGTGGTTTAGTGAATTTATTGTAAAATATTTAGAATTTTTGTATGTCGGTGATCTGAGATATAGTCACATAAAGTCAGAAACTATTCGCTGGCCGATTTAGCCGAAACCGGTATATGATAGCAGATGGTTTAGTGAATTTATTGTAAAATATTTAGATTTTTTGTATGTCGGTGATCTGAGATATAGTCACATGAAGTCAGAAACTATTCGCTGGCCGACTTAGCCGAAAACGGCATATGATAGCAGGTGGTTTAGTGAATTTATTGTAAAATATTTAGAATTTTTGTATGTCGGTGATCTGAGATATAGTCACGTGAAGTCAGAAACTATTCGCTGGCCGATTTAGCCGAAACCGGTATATGATAGCAGATGGTTTAGTGAATTTATTGTAAAATATTTAGATTTTTTGTATGTCGGTGATCTGAGATATAGTCACATGAAGTCAGAAACTATTCGCTGGCCGACTTAGCCGAAAACGGCATATGATAGCAGGTGGTTTAGTGAATTTATTGTAAAATATTTAGAATTTTTGTATGTCGGTGATCTGAGATATAGTCACATGAAGTAAGAAACTATTCGCTGGCCGACTTAGCCGAAAACGGCATATGATAGCAGGTGGTTTAGTGAATTTATTGTAAAATATTTAGAATTTTTGTATGTCGGTGATCTGAGATATAGTCACATGAAGTAAGAAACTATTCGCTGGCCGACTTAGCCGAAAACGGCATATGATAGCAGGTGGTTTAGTGAATTTATTGTAAAATATTTAGAATTTTTGTATGTCGGTGATCTGAGATATA
Source organism: Tipula vernalis (assembly GCA_958295665.1). Classification (NCBI taxonomy): domain Eukaryota; kingdom Metazoa; phylum Arthropoda; class Insecta; order Diptera; family Tipulidae; genus Tipula; species Tipula vernalis. Next base: position 286,733,637 of record OY282559.1, on the reverse strand, counting down.
GTCACGTGAAGTCAGAAACTATTCGCTGGCCGACTTAGCCGAAAACGGCATATGATAGCAGGTGGTTTAGTGAATTTATTGTAAAATATTTAGAATTTTTGTATGTCGGTGATCTGAGATATAGTCACGTGAAGTCAGAAACTATTCGCTGGCCGATTTAGCCGAAACCGGTATATGATAGCAGATGGTTTAGTGAATTTATTGTAAAATATTTAGATTTTTTGTATGTCGGTGATCTGAGATATAGTCACATGAAGTCAGAAACTATTCGCTGGCCGACTTAGCCGAAAACGGCATATGATAGCAGGTGGTTTAGTGAATTTATTGTAAAATATTTAGAATTTTTGTATGTCGGTGATCTGAGATATAGTCACATGAAGTAAGAAACTATTCGCTGGCCGACTTAGCCGAAAACGGCATATGATAGCAGGTGGTTTAGTGAATTTATTGTAAAATATTTAGAATTTTTGTATGTCGGTGATCTGAGATATAGTCACATAAAGTCAGAAACTATTCGCTGGCCGATTTAGCCGAAACCGGTATATGATAGCAGATGGTTTAGTGAATTTATTGTAAAATATTTAGAATTTTTGTATGTCGGTGATCTGAGATATAGTCACATGAAGTCAGAAACTATTCGCTGGCCGACTTAGCCGAAAACGGCATATGATAGCAGGTGGTTTAGTGAATTTATTGTAAAATATTTAGAATTTTTGTATGTCGGTGATCTGAGATATAGTCACATGAAGTCAGAAACTATTCGCTGGCCGACTTAGCCGAAACCGGCATATGATAGCAGATGGTTTAGTGAATTTACTGTAAAATATTTAGAATTTTTGTATGTCGGTGATCTGAGATATAGTCACATGAAGTCAGAAACTATTCGCTGGCCGACTTAGCCGAAAACGGCATATGATAGCAGATGGTTTAGTGAATTTATTGTAAAATATTTAGAATTTTTGTATGTCGGTGATCTGAGATATAGTCACATGAAGTCAGAAACTATTCGCTGGCCGACTTAGCCGAAACCGGCATATGATAGCAGATGGTTTAGTGAATTTATTGTAAACTATTTAGATTTTTTGCATGTCGGTGATCTGAGATATAGTCACATGAAGTCAGAAACTATTCGCTAGCCGACTTAGCCGAAACCGGCATATGATAGCAGATGGTTTAGTGAATTTATTGTAAAATATTTAGAATTTTTGTATGTCGGTGATCTGAGATATAGTCACGTGAAGTCAGAAACTATTCGCTGGCCGACTTAGCCGAAAACGGCATATGATAGCAGGTGGTTTAGTGAATTTATTGTAAAATATTTAGAATTTTTGTATGTCGGTGATCTGAGATATAGTCACATGAAGTCAGAAACTATTCGCTGGCCGACTTAGCCGAAACCGGCATATGATAGCAGATGGTTTAGTGAATTTACTGTAAAATATTTAGAATTTTTGTATGTCGGTGATCTGAGATATAGTCACATGAAGTCAGAAACTATTCGCTGGCCGACTTAGCCGAAAACGGCATATGATAGCAGATGGTTTAGTGAATTTATTGTAAAATATTTAGATTTTTTGTATGTCGGTGATCTGAGATATAGTCACATGAAGTCAGAAACTATTCGCTGGCCGACTTAGCCGAAAACGGCATATGATAGCAGGTGGTTTAGTGAATTTATTGTAAAATATTTAGAATTTTTGTATGTCGGTGATCTGAGATATAGTCACATGAAGTAAGAAACTATTCGCTGGCCGACTTAGCCGAAAACGGCATATGATAGCAGGTGGTTTAGTGAATTTATTGTAAAATATTTAGAATTTTTGTATGTCGGTGATCTGAGATATAGTCACATGAAGTAAGAAACTATTCGCTGGCCGACTTAGCCGAAAACGGCATATGATAGCAGGTGGTTTAGTGAATTTATTGTAAAATATTTAGAATTTTTGTATGTCGGTGATCTGAGATATAGTCACGTGAAGTCAGAAACTATTCGCTGGCCGACTTAGCCGAAAACGGCATATGATAGCAGGTGGTTTAGTGAATTTATTGTAAAATATTTAGAATTTTTGTATGTCGGTGATCTGAGATATAGTCACGTGAAGTCAGAAACTATTCGCTGGCCGATTTAGCCGAAACCGGTATATGATAGCAGATGGTTTAGTGAATTTATTGTAAAATATTTAGATTTTTTGTATGTCGGTGATCTGAGATATAGTCACATGAAGTCAGAAACTATTCGCTGGCCGACTTAGCCGAAAACGGCATATGATAGCAGGTGGTTTAGTGAATTTATTGTAAAATATTTAGAATTTTTGTATGTCGGTGATCTGAGATATAGTCACATGAAGTAAGAAACTATTCGCTGGCCGACTTAGCCGAAAACGGCATATGATAGCAGGTGGTTTAGTGAATTTATTGTAAAATATTTAGAATTTTTGTATGTCGGTGATCTGAGATATAGTCACATAAAGTCAGAAACTATTCGCTGGCCGATTTAGCCGAAACCGGTATATGATAGCAGATGGTTTAGTGAATTTATTGTAAAATATTTAGAATTTTTGTATGTCGGTGATCTGAGATATAGTCACATGAAGTCAGAAACTATTCGCTGGCCGACTTAGCCGAAAACGGCATATGATAGCAGGTGGTTTAGTGAATTTATTGTAAAATATTTAGAATTTTTGTATGTCGGTGATCTGAGATATAGTCACATGAAGTCAGAAACTATTCGCTGGCCGACTTAGCCGAAACCGGCATATGATAGCAGATGGTTTAGTGAATTTACTGTAAAATATTTAGAATTTTTGTATGTCGGTGATCTGAGATATAGTCACATGAAGTCAGAAACTATTCGCTGGCCGACTTAGCCGAAAACGGCATATGATAGCAGATGGTTTAGTGAATTTATTGTAAAATATTTAGAATTTTTGTATGTCGGTGATCTGAGATATAGTCACATGAAGTCAGAAACTATTCGCTGGCCGACTTAGCCGAAACCGGCATATGATAGCAGATGGTTTAGTGAATTTATTGTAAACTATTTAGATTTTTTGCATGTCGGTGATCTGAGATATAGTCACATGAAGTCAGAAACTATTCGCTAGCCGACTTAGCCGAAACCGGCATATGATAGCAGATGGTTTAGTGAATTTATTGTAAAATATTTAGAATTTTTGTATGTCGGTGATCTGAGATATAGTCACGTGAAGTCAGAAACTATTCGCTGGCCGACTTAGCCGAAAACGGCATATGATAGCAGGTGGTTTAGTGAATTTATTGTAAAATATTTAGAATTTTTGTATGTCGGTGATCTGAGATATAGTCACATGAAGTCAGAAACTATTCGCTGGCCGACTTAGCCGAAACCGGCATATGATAGCAGATGGTTTAGTGAATTTACTGTAAAATATTTAGAATTTTTGTATGTCGGTGATCTGAGATATAGTCACATGAAGTCAGAAACTATTCGCTGGCCGACTTAGCCGAAAACGGCATATGATAGCAGATGGTTTAGTGAATTTATTGTAAAATATTTAGAATTTTTGTATGTCGGTGATCTGAGATATAGTCACATGAAGTCAGAAACTATTCGCTGGCCGACTTAGCCGAAAACGGCATATGATAGCAGGTGGTTTAGTGAATTTATTGTAAAATATTTAGAATTTTTGTATGTCGGTGATCTGAGATATAGTCACATAAAGTCAGAAACTATTCGCTGGCCGATTTAGCCGAAACCGGTATATGATAGCAGATGGTTTAGTGAATTTATTGTAAAATATTTAGAATTTTTGTATGTCGGTGATCTGAGATATAGTCACGTGAAGTCAGAAACTATTCGCTGGCCGACTTAGCCGAAAACGGCATATGATATCAGGTGGTTTAGTGAATTTATTGTAAAATATTTAGAATTTTTGTATGTCGGTGATCTGAGATATAGTCTGCTTTCAGTGAAATAATGAAATCTGCAATTGGCGTAGAATTCATAAATTCGGAAGATGAGTGCACTTATGAGGAACAGGCAAATTAAGATAACGATTTGTTTGCTAAAACTATATACGAACAGAGCCCGTTTTATCAAGATTTTTTAAAAATATTCATAAACTGTAACATTAATAAAATATGTACCAAAAATCAGGCAGTAAATAACTTTTACAACCCTGAATTTGCAAAAAAAATTATCAAAAAATATATGACATATGTACCACTTTGGTCCCAACTAATTTACAATGAGGGAAGGCTGAGCAATAGCCATATTGAAAATTATTTTTCAATAATAAAAAGACGTTGTCGTGATGCATCTCATTTAGGAAAATTGCCCACGAAATGTCTTCGTTTTTTCAAAGAGGTTAATAAGCGAAATAAATTTATTTTTGAAAAAGTTCACTCAGCTATTCCAAAACGATCGCTTAAAAATTTATCAATGAACCGAAAAAGGAACAAACATAGTATACTAGAGTCACTGAACTAAACAGAAAGTTGGCAAAAAAAAAAATAATCAGAAGCATAACTATTTCGATTTCAAAAATATCAAGCAATACAACCAAAAATCGGAAGACGAGCAAACTGAACTGTCAAGTAAAATACAAATATTAGGCTCTTCTGAAGAACCAGGGCGATACAAAACAACTGAACCCAAAACATGGATTTTGCGCAATGGCAATAATTTGAATACGTCGTTTTATAAAAATACATGCGCTTTTGATGCGGCTATTCAATGCTTAGTAAATTTAAAAAAAAATAAAAATGATGTGTTTAATGATCAGGAATGTGCTATTACCAAAGTAATAATTGCGTTGTATGAAGGAAACGCCGAACACGCAGAAAATTTAAGGCACGATGCTCTTTATTTTATAAAAAAGAATTTAAATTTCGATTTTGGCTTAAACAAAAACTGCGAATGTAATATCACACGGATTACAGACTGTTTTTTTAAAAAGTATCCCACATGTACAGCGGAGTTTGTGTGAAGAGTGCAACAAAAGGACTATCGAAAAAAGACCTTATATTACTATAGACACATTACTGCTAGAGCAACATCATATTCCCAATATTCAAAAATGCTTCTCTTCAATTCCACCAAAAAAATGTTGTGGTTGTTTTGTGTTCCCTACTAACATTCAAATAGGCCATTTTGCAATAATTAACACTGAATATCGCAATAATAATAAGCAAAAATCATTACCGATAAATCATATTCCAAAAATAATAAAAATTGAAAATAATGAATTTGAAATTAATTCCATAATAAATTATAAGGAAAATCATTATACAGCGTATTGTAAAAATGGAGAATTTTGGGAAGAATACGACGACCTAAAAGAAATATCAATAAAAATAAGAAATCCGTCAATAAAAGTGTTACCACATTTGCTTTGCTATACAAAACAGCAAGCTTAAACTATGGCAAAGCTTCTTCAAATGCATCATTTCAAATTCTACAAACAATTAACCGTGACTATATCTCAGATCACCGACATACAAAAATTCTAAATATTTTACAATAAATTCACTAAACCATCTGCTATCATATGCCGTTTTCGGCTAAGTCGGCCAGCGAATAGTTTCTGACTTCACGTGACTATATCTCAGATCACCGACATACAAAAATTCTAAATATTTTACAATAAATTCACTAAACCACCTGCTATCATATGCCGTTTTCGGCTAAGTCGGCCAGCGAATAGTTTCTGACTTCATGTGACTATATCTCAGATCACCGACATACAAAAATTCTAAATATTTTACAATAAATTCACTAAACCACCTGCTATCATATGCCGTTTTCGGCTAAGTCGGCCAGCGAATAGTTTCTGACTTCATGTGACTATATCTCAGATCACCGACATACAAAAATTCTAAATATTTTACAATAAATTCACTAAACCATCTGCTATCATATACCGGTTTCGGCTAAATCGGCCAGCGAATAGTTTTTGACTTCACGTGACTATATCTCAGATCACCGACATACAAAAATTCTAAATATTTTACAATAAATTCACTAAACCATCTGCTATCATATACCGGTTTCGGCTAAATCGGCCAGCGAATAGTTTCTGACTTCATGTGACTATATCTCAGATCACCGACATACAAAAATTCTAAATATTTTACAATAAATTCACTAAACCATCTGCTATCATATACCGGTTTCGGCTAAATCGGTCAGCAAATAGTTTCTGACTTCACGTGACTATATCTCAGATCACCGACATACAAAAATTCTAAATATTTTACAATAAATTCACTAAACCACCTGCTATCATATGCCGTTTTCGGCTAAGTCGGCCAGCGAATAGTTTCTGACTTCATGTGACTATATCTCAGATCACCGACATACAAAAAATCTAAATATTTTACAATAAATTCACTAAGCCATCTGCTATCATATGCCGGTTTCGGCTAAGTCGGCCAGCGAATAGTTTCTGACTTCATGTGACTATATCTCAGATCACCGACATACAAAAATTCTAAATATTTTACAATAAATTCACTAAACTATCTGCTATCATATGCCGGTTTCGGCTAAGTCGGCCAGCGAATAGTTTCTGACTTCATGTGACTATATCTCAGATCACCGACATACAAAAATTCTAAATATTTTACAATAAATTCACTAAACCATCTGCTATCATATGCCGTTTTCGGCTAAGTCGGCCAGCGAATAGTTTTTGACTTCATGTGACTATATCTCAGATCATCGACATACAAAAATTCTAAATATTTTACAATAAATTCACTAAACCACCTGCTATCATATGCCGTTTTCGGCTAAGTCGGCCAGCGAATAGTTTCTGACTTCATGTGACTATATCTCAGATCACCAACATACAAAAATTCTAAATATTTTACAATAAATTCACTAAACCACCTGCTATCATATGCCGTTTTCGGCTAAGTTGGCCAGCAAATAGTTTCTGACTTCATGTGACTATATCTCAGATCACCGACATACAAAAATTCTAAATATTTTACAATAAATTCACTAAACCACCTGCTATCATATGCCGTTTTCGGCTTAGTCGGCCAGCGAATAGTTTCTGACTTCATGTGACTATATCTCAGATCACCGACATACAAAAATTCTAAATATTTTACAATAAATTCACTAAACCATCCGCTATCATATACCGGTTTCGGCTAAATCGGCCAGCGAATAGTTTCTGACTTTATGTGACTATATCTCAGATCACCGACATACAAAAATTCTAAATATTTTACAATAAATTCACTAAACCACCTGCTATCATATGCCGTTTTCGGCTAAGTCGGACAGCGAATAGTTTCTTACTTCATGTGACTATATCTCAGATCACCGACATACAAAAATTCTAAATATTTTACAATAAATTCACTAAACCACCTGCTATCATATGCCGTTTTCGGCTAAGTCGGCCAGCGAATAGTTTCTGACTTCATGTGACTATATCTCAGATCACCGACATACAAAAATTCTAAATATTTTACAATAAATTCACTAAACCATCTGCTATCATATACCGGTTTCGGCTAAATCGGCCAGCGAATAGTTTCTGACTTCACGTGACTATATCTCAGATCACCGACATACAAAAATTCTAAATATTTTACAATAAATTCACTAAACCATCTGCTATCATATGCCGGTTTCGGCTAAGTCGGCCAGCGAATAGTTTCTGACTTCATGTGACTATATCTCAGATCACCGACACACAAAAATCGTTTCTGATTTCATGTGACTATATCTCAGAATATTGGTATTCTAAACTAAGAATAACATAACTATAAAAGTTATTAAACAGTCATATATATTACATTTTATATATGTTGTACAATATAAATAAACTGTCATGATAGCAATTTCGGGGCTGAGAGTGAATTATACTATATTATAAAAAAAAAATCTATATTGTTGGATAGAATTTTGGGCTGACATTAAAAACTTTCGCGATAGTAGAATTTTCGGGGCTGAGAGTAGAAAATGTCATGATAGTAATAATAGTGTTGCCATCGCATTTTTCGGGGATGAAAAGTGGGCTAACTTCACATACATCATTAAGTCTTATTTTTTCAAAGTTTAAATAGAAATATTTTATATCAAGTTTTTATTTCATTTCTGAGTTTGGTTTGCAAATATAATTTTGTTGAAGTCAAACTTTTATAAATAGAAAATAAAATATTATGGTATTTGGGTTCACCAAGTTAAAATTGGGATTAAAAATAACTTGATTAAGTACATAACGAGCTGCTTAATCTATTTAATAAAACTTTAACAAATTTTATATAAATTAGGAATAAAACCTTTGACATATAGCTTTCAGTAATTAAATATAACTGTTTTCTATGAACGACCTGAAAGTGATGATTTCGACTATGATTTGTACAATTATTATATTTTTCATGTACACGTTATGTTTAGAGAAACTTTCTTTAATTACGAATATTTCTTATAATTTCACTGAAAAAAACACTTGCGGAAGGAACCGTTGCAAAATTAGTATGATCGATATCGCTTGTTAAAATACCAAATAAAAGTTATATTGACTAAATATTCATTGTGAAATATGATCTGAGTTGGTAAATTTTTATTTTTATAAGCTTTTATTTAATGTTTTTTCTACTGTTCATTTTTATGGTGACAAATAGAAATTGTTGAAATATTAGGTTCTTCCGAGACATAGCCAGATATTTATTTTTTTAAGAGGAGCGAAATTATCAAGAGTTTTGCAACTTCAGTTTCGATGTGAATGAGAATTATGAAAAATTCATTTTTTCAATAGGTATTGCTAATTCGCTAATACTATATAGAAATTAATCAAAGGTGTAATTAGCAATTCAGTCGCTGTAGTCTGATGAGATTGACTGAAAAAATTAAATTTTTCATAATTCTCATTCAGATCGAAACTGAAGTTGTAAAACTCTTGATAATTCCGCTCTTTGTAAGAATGGTTGAGTTATATTTCAGATGGGCTTCAAACTCGATTTCTTAGAATTCATTTTTTTTTGTGTTCCAGCCGTTATCAAAATTTTAATAAACCTGATGCAAAATTTGACAGATAATAGGTCCAACGAAAAAGACGTAAAATCATGTCTTAGTTTAGCCACCAGAAGGCTTCAAAGTTGAAATGTATAGATTTTCTTACTAAAAGTGGTAAAAAATATATATTACAAGGGTAATAAAAATACTACTTGCGAAGCCTTAAATATACGCTTCACAGTTTGGCCACCAGAGGGCTGCAAAAAACAAATTAATCTATTTTTAATTCTAAAGTTGCTAAAAATAATAAGATTCTACAATTAATGCAAATATTACTTCTGGTTTTGTAGTCACTAAACGACAGATGAACAAACCACATTTTTACCGCCATATGCCTGCAAACTGAAATTAAATAACACTCATAGTAAAAGTTAGCTAATTAATTAGATTTCACCGCTAAAGTAATGATTCAAATCGCAGATTTGAGGTCGGTCATCGACGGCCAATAATTTAGATTTCAAATTGTCAAATATATCAATGGTTAGTTTATTCATTGACTTTAAAAGTCGGAAGTAAAATTTGTATTACATGTAGAGTTTCTTTTCGAAAAATCTCGTCTCGAGAATCTCAAGAAATCTTCGTTATTTCACGCCCTCGAAATTCTATTTCTCGAGAAAAGTTGGTCGAGATTCTCGAGAAATATTCATTTTTCTAATTTTTTTAAAATTTTTTACTCCCATTTCTTATTTTTTACTAAGCACACAACACAATTCATGCGTATTTTAGCACAAAAATGTTTTTTTACCACCTTAGGTGCGTTTTTCTAAACAAACTTTTGTTTGAACATAGTTCTTTAAGGAATAATTCAATTTTTTAAAAGAAATTCAATTAAATTTAATATTTCATTTATAAATTTTATAAACTGAATAATTAACTACATATTTTAAATCATTATTAAAAAAAAATATTTAATTCTACTTTATTAAATGAAAAATAAAAACGTATATTGTTATTTGGATGATAAATATAACTATAATCATCGGTTGCTCGTCGTTAGAGGAATGTCGAAATAATTTATTTCAAACTTTAGAACGTCTCAATAGCCATAATGTGAAAATTAATCTTAACAAGTGTTGTTTTCTTCAAACGGAAGTTGAATATTTAGCTCATGCCTTGTCAAACAACACTATTCAGCCGAATCCTCAAAAAATGCAGGCAAAATTAATGCACCATCACCTAACAATGTCACAGTCGATTTTTATGCGTTATTAAATAAAGGCGCTAAATACAAGTGGTCCAATCATTTAGCAATCTTTCCAAGAAGCAAATATGTTAGTAACTAATAACAATGTCCTGGAATTATTTCATCCGAATAAACCAATAATAATATCTACGGATGCAAGCCCTTATGGAATTGGGGCTGTACTTTCCCATTATTATAGAGGGGAGAAAAAGCCGGTATTGTTTGTATCATGTACTTTATCAGCAGCTAAGAAGAATTATTCTGATTCTTAGACAGGCATTATGTGTCGTATATGCCGCATCGCAGCAGCCAGATTGCAACGATGGTCGATTATTCTTTCGATGTACAAGTATAAAATATTATATCGAACTGGGACAAAAATGTCGAATGCAGATTGTTTGTCACGATTGCCGCTTCAAAATAGCACAAATATTAAGCACATAAGTGTAAATTCAATAAATATGTCTTCTGAAATTCCCGTCGATCGACATCGAACAGGTCAAGAAAGCTATGTTACGAGATACCGTTTTAAGCGAGGTATTAGAATATACGAAAAATGGGTGGCCTGAATCAATCAGCGTCGATGTAAAACCATATAAAGAAAAAAAAAATCGGAATTATGTTGTGACGATTGCTGTATATTTTATGGTAACCGTTTAGTAATTGTTAAAATGAAAATGCAGATTAGGTCTTACTTTTGGTGGCACTCAATAGACAAAGAAATCGAAAAATTTGTGAGGGAATGCGAAATTTATCAAAAACTTTTAATATACCAAAGGAGCACAAAAATTCCAGTTGGTCATCCACTACTGTTCCATTTGAACGAATCCATTTGGATTTTTCTCACTTCGGAGGTAATATATACATATTTAATAAGCTAGATACATAGAAAAACCAACAAAAATGTTTATACAGGCCGTCTCGTTCGCTCTTTACACAGATCCTATCAAGGAAATGTACTATCTATTATTGGTTTTTGTCATATAATATTTAAACAACAACAAAAACAGAGAGACATTTTTGTTGGTTTTGGTATAGTCGTCACAAATATTTTCCTGTATCTTAAATACATAGAACAGGAATGTTTGTATGTTCGCTATAAGCGTATTATTTGTTTATAATATAATGAAAACATGTTACGTCTCCTGCTACGCACATGGAAGATTATAGAAAAATATTTACTTTCAATGTGTGTTGGTGGTTTAGTATATAGGTTTCTGTTATTTTTATTTTGGTGTTGTTTTCTCTCTTTGTGTTTTTTGTAATCATGAAGCTACTATAGTGTTATTGATAAAACATGATTTATACAAACAACGAAAATTTTGGTGTATTCGACTCAAATCAGATTCTTATACTTCGTATAATCGAGTAAGTTTGAGTCGAATCGGAAACCGCCTTATATAATCCATATCAAATAGTATATTTAGGTATGATTAATTTTTTTTACAGGGTACTATGAACTGCATTAAATTAAATCAAATTAATTTAATTAATATTAAAAGATTATAAATTAACTAAATTATATAAATAAAATACTAATTTGAAAATATTAATTTTGAGTTGAATTGAGATTTGGTTTGCAACACATAATGACGTATTTATTTATGCATGCCAAATCCGATTAAACGAATGTGAATAACGTGAAATTATGTAAAAGCAAATCGAGAGGCTAAATGTATTGTACTAAATTATTAACTTAGGTTAGGTTGCCGTTTTCAAATACAAACGTCAATATTACTTATAAGGTTTCAATTTCCATTCATTGATTTGTTATTTTGATCAATTGTGGGAGAATGTGGACGGAGTAGGCGAAGTAATTACTTTGTCAATAGAAAACCACAAAGACATTGATGAAAATGCCCATGATCAAGCTAAAAGCATTTCAAAGAATATTCAAACTGAAAATGAGCAATTATTTCTAGCGAATGTGCATACGCCCTTTAAAAACAGTTTCTTTTGGCCAGAAACTTAACCGAATGAGGCATCTATAAATAAAGTCAAAAAACGGATTCCGTCTGTTATAGTATCTTCGGAGGAATACATAAATTATAACACAAAAAAAAAGCTGAAAAAGAACAAGAAATTCAAAATAAACAAGATCGAAAAATGAAAGCAGAAGCCAAAAAGAATTCAGCGAAGAATAACAGCACCGTAAAAAGTATAAAATACAAAATACACCACCTACTGAATAGACCACAATGAATATCAGCCAACTTAAGATTGGCAATTATACCATCATTCGGTACGAGAAGGAATATTTCCCGGGTATTGTTTTACAAACAAAAAATAATGAAGTGTTAGTCAAAGTAATGGGAATGAGTGACCCAAACTGGAAGTGGCCTGACAAAGATGATATTCCCTTTTTTATCCCATTCAGGATATTGTTCAAATTATTCCTGAACCTGAACTTTCCAATTCTCGAGGGATCTACAGTGTTCCTGACATACAAAAATATAAATCTTAAGAGTACATAACAAGTGTTTTGTTATAAGGATAACCAAAAATATATTTTGTTTTTATATTGTTTTATTAATATTTTACACTTGTATTTTACACTTGTGATAGTCAGAATTAAAAGCTATATTTTGTTTTTTATTTTTAAATATTTTATTTTAATGTGATACCAGAAGTACCTTAATTTTATAAGTTTAAGTTATTTTATTAAATAAATAAACTCTTGGAATACTTATGTAGATTTTGTTTTATTTACCTTTCCGAAAATAAGCGTTTTATTTAGTAATCTTACACACCCAACACAGTATGTCAGTATTAGAAACCAAAAAAGCCAGTAATAGAAATAACGTTTTTGTGGTAAATCAGTGTTACGTACACTTTTCCTTTTTTGTTAAATATTTAAAATAATGAATGAAAATTATTTTTAATTTCTACATTGAGTTAGCCAAATTATTTTTAGATACATTAGTAATTGAAAAAATCTGCAAACATATTAAAAATAATTGGTTACATATATAATAACGTACATCAAACTTGCATTTGTCGCGGAGTATGTCAGTATTATAGCCGTTTACCTTGGTTGACTCTCAAAACCGTTAATTCAATGCCCAAAAATAATTTTTTGTGTTCCCTTCCAATAGTGCCAAAAAATAATACATGTTGCCAAATTATTATATTTTGTTCCAAAAAATTATTTTTATAATGTCAAGAAATTTTTTTTTTTTTGTTGCCGCTTTATTAATTTTTTGTATCTCAAATATTAATTATTTGTGTGCCTCTTTATTGCCAGCCGTAATGAAATATGATAAAATACGACCTGGAGTGCTATTCTTGAAACATTACGAAAATTTTCGTAATGCTATTTTCGTAATAGGAATGGTGAAATCATAATTTAGTATTCTTGAAACCATTACGAATATAACGAAGAGAGGCAAAAAGAAATAATAAAATTTCGAGAGAGAAGATGAAAATGTAAGTTCTTAAAATGGTATTCTTGAAATCCGGATCAGTGCTGTCGAACATACTACTAAGGTAGTATTTGTACTACTTTCAATATCTACATACTACTATACTCCGCAAAGCAAATTTATACTCCCCTGAGTCGGCTGCATTTAAATTCAAATAAGATACGAATACATAACAACAAAGAAGATTCGAATTCGATTCTCGTTTTTATTACTCAAAAATCAAAACAAATCCAAATGTGTATATATTTATGTGTGTGTAGAGTGTAGGCATTTCTGTTAGACTTGCTCTACGAAAACCAGCTAAAATCTATACATTAGTAAAAATTTTGTGGTGTTTGTGTATGACATTTTCTGAACAGGGACAGGCACAGGACAGCTAGTGTTTGTTTATCAAACATAATAAGAAAAGAGAAGTACTATATAACATGTATGTATTATATATGTGTATATCGTAAAACAAATATACAATTTTACTTTTCCCTGTTCCTGTCTCAATAAATGCAATCATAATTTTACGATATTTGTCCTTGTTTCCAAAAAAATATTAAAAAACACCAACACTAATATGTAAATACGTTATTTTTTTACGTTTCATTTTCAATTAACGCCATTAATCTGTGATATACGGCTAAGCTAACTAGTACAAAAATGAATAAATTTATAATTAAATATAAGAAAAATGATCGTTTGGAGCAAGTAGTTAAAAATGATATACCTTCAACATCTGAAACAACAGGAAAATTTAAAGAACTACCTTCGCATGAATCTAAAAAACGCAAAATTGGCGAACAAATTAATGTTTTTGAACAAAATACGACTGATATTAATTTAAACGAGGATGACGACGGCGATTCAAAAGTAGTGCCTAAAAATAACAAAAAATCAATAATAAAACAAAAATTTCGGGCAGTTTGGTTACAAAAATGTTGCTGGTTGGAAAAAACAGTGGATACCGATGGATTAGAAAAGCCGATCTGTAAGTTTTGCAACAAAGTTTTAAGTAATAATATTGTTCATATTTCGAGACATAATAATTCGGAATATCACAAAAATTGTATGAAATCCTTAAAAAATCAACCTGCAATTTTGGATAAAAATCAATCGGAATGTCTTACTAAGAAAATAACATTAATTAAAATAGCGGAGCTCCGGATAATTATGTTTATTTTACAACATAACCTGCCGTTTAGTTTAATTACTCCCCTCATTTTATTAATCAAATCCGTTGCGTCCGACTCTTTGATTGTGAAAGAAATGAAGTGCGGTAAAACAAAGGCAACAGAGACAACCAATGTTTATTTATTAGAAGAAGGCATCAATAAGATTGCGAATATTTTAAAAGAACAACAATTTTCGCTAATAATTGATGAAACGACAGACATAAGTTCAGATAAATGTTTAGTTTTGATTGTAAGGTATTTCGATTTCGTCGTAGGTAAAGTGCGTGACAAGTTTTTTGGATTACTTAAATTGAATAATTCTGATGCCAGTTCAATTTTCAACTCAATTTTAAATTATTTTGAAGCGGCTAAAATCCCGATATCTAATTTGATAGGGTTCGCTTCTGATAATGCATCCGTAATGATGGGCAATAAATGGGGCGTGAAAGCACATTTAAAACAAATTCAACCGAACTTATACGTTATGGGTTGCACTTGCCATTCGCTGCACTTGTGCTCATCCGCAGCTGCAAAAAAAATTCCACAAAATTTGGAACTTCTTGCCAGAAATATATACGTTTTTTTCTCTCATAGTGCAAAACGCCAAAATGAATATAAAAAATTTCAGGAATATTTTAATATTAAATCGCATAAAATTTTGAAAACTTCTTCTACACGGTGGTTATCATTAGAATCAGTAGTTTCGAGAATTTTAGAACAGTGGGTTCCACTGAAACATTATTTCTTATCATATGAACTAGAATCAAATGCAGATTTGGCCCAACGCATTTGTTCGGAAATGACGGATGAAAATAAAGTCTACTTTTATTTTATTTCTTATATTTTAAAAATGACGAACAAAATTAATATCGAGTATCAGGCAGAAACTCCGCGCATTCATGTTTTATTACCCACCATCAAAAGTTATTTTAGGACAATTTTAAGTAACTTTATTAAACCAGAGTTCATCGATGATGATGCATTAGACAAGACAGATTATACAAATGAGGATATTTTCTTAGATTACGAGAAAATTTATATTGGGGCGAAATCGGATTTGATAATCAATAGTGGACAACTATCTACAAGCTCTATAAAAAGCATAAAAAAATTCTGCTGCAACTACTATTTGGAACTATGCAAACAAATTAGCCGGCGCATTAAATTTGACGATGAAGTATTAATTGCTGTACAGTGCATTAATCCAAACCAAAAAGCTGGTAGTCTTGCTCCACTTATTCGGTTGTTTCCAAATTTAATTGACGAAGCTTCCATTGAAGATTTAGATGAGGAATGGCGGAATCTAATTAACCATCGGAGCACGGTTATGAATATCGATCAAAATATCGAAGAATTTTGGCGGACTATTTTTAATATGAAGAACGGCGTGAATGAAGCAATGTATCCAAATCTTAAAATTTTTATAGGGTCAATATTGTCCTTTCCACACAGTAGTGCAACGGCAGAGCGCATATTTTCGCAGGTGAATTTAATTAAAGACAAAAAACGAAATTCATTACTTACTGCAACAGTAAACGCAATTGTTATGTCAAAGGAACTATTAGACGGCACGGATGCCAGTCAGTGGACTCCCTCCAAAGAATTACTTAATAAGTATAACAAATAAAAGATTTTTTTTTTACTATGTTTTATGCTGCGTAATGAAGTTTAAATGTGCAAATTCACACAATGAATGTGTATTTTATTTATATTTGCTAATAAAAATGAAAAAAAAACTCAGTTTTGCTTATTATTTTTTCATACTCCCTTATCATTAAAAATGCTCCCCTGAAATGATGAAATTTACTACTCTCTAAATTTTCAAAACGACAGCACTGGGATTACGAAAATTTTCGCAACGGAACGTTTCTAAAATTTTCGGATGGTTTTTTTGTTTCTTATTGCATTTCGTAATGAAATCATTTAGATTTTTGTTTTAATTATATTCATACAAAGACGTTCATAAAACTCAATAATTTCTGTTGATGGTTAAAAACAATATGTATTTACATATCGCTAAATATTTATTATTTTATTACCACAAAAATAGGGTACCTATTTGCTTGTGGTATGTTTATTATTTTCTTAAAAATAAGGGTAATAGCTACAATACTAATTGACAATTTGGGATGTATTTTTAAATGTCGCGTGTTGTAATTGGAATTGGATTGATATACCGTCACAGGCGGCTAATACTAATGGTACGTAAAGTCATACAATCATACCATCATACCATAATAGTATCGTACGACAGTACGATCTAAAATCATATCGCCATAGAATCATAGGACAATGCCACTACATAAACAGCCGTGACATCAGTCTAAAAAGTCAAATCCCCAGGCGAATAAAGATTTTTATTTTCCTATGAAACATAAACAAAATCATATTGGAATTATTTTGTGTTGTCTTTATTTTCAATTTGAATGAACATTTTTATTGATAAATATAAACAATTTTAAATTAAATATATCGAATTGCAGCTTGTCCACAATTTTAATTAAAATTAATAAAATTTTAATTCATAATTTTGCGTTTTAGTAAATTGATTTTTATTCTCAAACATCGTCAGGCTCCGTGCTTTTTTTAAAAATTTCATTTCGTAGATTACTAGATTAGTTTTATTACTTTACCAATGTTACTACATAAACAGCCATGATTTATAATAAAACTAATCTAGTAATCTACAAAAAGAAATTTAAAAAAAAACACGAAGCCTAACGATTTCCCTAAATTTCTCTAAAAATCAATTTACTAAAATGCAAAATTGTTAATTAAAATTTTATTAATTTCAATTAAAATTTTGTACAAGCTGCAAGATATACAATGTGTTTGGTCGTCAAGTGACCGGCCGGAAAATTCTGAATATTTAAGTAAAATTATCGCAAAAAATCCTTTAAGGTGGGTGTCTCATTTTCAAGTTATGGGCTCGATTATAATTCTGTTTGCGGTTTTTGAAAAGATGAAGTTTATGAGTCACTTTATTTGATAGTTTGCGCACTTAGCCAGGGTTTTTTAAAGAATGTAAAAAATTTCGGGAAAAAACCATTTTTTTTAGTAAAGAAAACCTCTACTTTTTAAAAAACTGAACTGTAAACCATGAAAATGTCCCATTAAGTTAATTATTTTAATTATTATTATTAATCTACAGCATAATATCTACAAATTGACAAAACTTTGTTACTAGCTAACTCTTAAAAATACCGCGCAAAAATCACCTAGAGAAAATAGGGAAATTAAACAAAAAAGATGTTTAAATTAAAGTCCAAGAAATAAAATAATACTATTTTATTAATAATCAATAAAAACAATTTTTATTACAAATTATTAAACATTTTTAATTAAATGACATGTTCGAAATGCTCTCCACTCTCTTATAAACAAACAAGGGCTCTCCTGATCACACTAGTTGTTGTCCAACGCAATTGTTAAGGGTTGCCTCTTGTTTCTGCTGCAGCAGCGAAAATTCTTGCTGTCAGAAATAAAAATCTAGGGGCGTAAGATCAGGGGACCTTGGCGGCCAGGCTACAGGACCTCCTCTACCGATCCACCGTGGATTATTTTCATTAAAATTATCACGTATTATCTTTGCAAAATGTGCTGGAGCTCCATCTAATTGCAGCTGCATCCGCCTTCTCCTCAACAATGGCACTTTTTCCATGACAACGTGATTCCTGAAAATTCTAATAATACATGTTGATCAAGCCTGTTTATTACCACGTAAGGTCCGATAAGTTAATCGTGGATCATTCCCGCCCATACATTTATAGCAAATTGGCTCTGGAAAGCTGTCTCCCTTATGACGTTTGGGTTTTCGACGGCGCAAACATGGAGGTTTCTATAATTTGTTATACCGGCCCTGGTGAAAGTAGCTTTATCTGTCTACAATATTCTCCTTATAAAATTGACATCACTTCTTTGCTGTGAAATTATCCAGTTACAAAAAACTGATCTAGCACGATGGTCCCCAAGTGATAAGGATTAAGGCCTTCTTGACTTCGATATGCCTAATCTAATAGACAGGCGGCTGATACTTATCGTAGGGTCAGCGCGTATTAATCGTAATAAATCTTCTTCCAACGTGTACGTTAATATTCACGCTGGACTCGTGTTGTTGTTGGAATAATCCTTGTTCGGGAAAACGTCGATGTATTGCAATGAATGTCCTATACCCAAGTACTGGCCTGTTGGATATCGACGCCTGTATTTTTCGACAGCAACGCGTGCATTTCCATTACAGAACAGGTTTACAAAATGCATATCGGCTACATGAGAAGGTGGTAGATCACGCAAATGTGTCATTGTAATGATTAAGCGTTTACTTAACACAAACTGTCCTTTTAATTTTCACACAAACTTAAAATTGTTAAAACACAGAACACTGAGAGTACATGTGTGACAGTGTCACACGATCGGTTAGCGAACAACTGAACTATTTATTATTACTTACCAATTTGAGTTTTCGATCATTTAAAAGATTTGGTTAGATAACATCACTATACCTAAATGGCTACAAACGCCATTTTTTCGACAAATTGGTGTTCGAATATTTTATGAGTTAGGTAGTAACAATGTTTTAATAATTATAAATAAAATAACCATGCCATGGGACATTTATTTTTTCGACTTACAGTTCATTTTTTTTAAAAAGTAGAGGTTTTTTTAAATAAAAAAATCGTTTAAGTAAAAAAATGTGATTTTCCCATAATTTGTTACATTCTTTACAAAAACCTGGCTTAGCGTGCAAATTAACCAATAAAGTGACTCAAAAGCTTTAAAAAACCGCAAACAGAATTAAAATCGAGCCCATAATTTGGGAGATATGATGAAAAATGTGAAAAGCTATCACCAACACACAAGGGGTCACTTGCCGACGAAACAGATTGTCTTTAATTTAAAATTATTTCTATTTATCAATAAAAATTTTCATTTAAATTGAAAATAAAGGCAACACAAAATCCCATATGATTGTGTTTACGTTCCATTGGAAAATAAACATCTTTATTGCCTTAACACCACTACAAGTTTTTTTTCATGGCTTTTTATGTAGTGGCATTGCATAGGATCATATCATCGTACTACCATACCATCAAACCATCATGCCATCATACACGACATAACATAATATCATCGTTCAATCGTACCATCATACAATCATATGTACCGCCGTACCATAAAAACAGATTTTTGGAAAAAACAAATTCTAAATCGGATAAGCGATTCTCGAGATATCATGGGTACAGACATCCAGACGTCCAGAAAGACGGACAGACATATTTTTTTTTTTCTTTTTCGGACTCAAGGACTTTCAAAACGTCGAGATAAATGATTTTGGATCAAACAAATTTTTGGCCATTTTTGATAAGATTTCAATACATTGGTCTTTTTAGACCGAAGTAATTTTCCCTTTAAAAGAAAAAGTAGCATACACAATCATTTTTAATATATTTAATTTAATATTAAATAAATAATCCATTATTGACAAAAATTCACAACAATTTATAATTTTAAGTAAAGAAAGCGTCCGCTTCGCTTAATATTCTCAGTTATACTAAACTAAACTAACATTTTTAATCATCTCTTTCGAAATCTTCTTAGTTTTTTATTCCTCTCTTCGTAATTTTCGTAATGGCTTCAAGAATACTAATTTATGATTTCACCATTACGATTACGAAAATATTGTGCATTACGAAAATTTTCGTAATGTTTGAAGACAGGGCATTTAAAATGATAAAACAAAATTGTTCCAAATGAACTTAATGAATGATAAAAATCACACTTTAAATTACACATTGCATTAATTAATTTCCAATCATTACAATTTTAACAAATAAATATAAAAGTTAAATAGGCAATATAGCTTTAAATGACATATTTTTGTTGTATTGAATGACATATTCCATTTTTGTCCGCTATAGCCAATTGTCAATTACGAAAAAATCTCTTACCCTTACACGTATTGTTTAAAATTAGAAAGTGGTCAAGCATTTAAAAAAATATCCCAAGATTTAGGTATACGACATGTAAATACAAAAATTTAGAAGAAAATATGGTTTTGTTCTAGTTAGGTAGTAAACAAAACCGAATGCATAGTTATGTACATACATCGTTATCTCGAAATAAATAATACATATTTTTAAGAACACGTGAAACAAAGAAAAAAAAGGTACGCTTTTGTTTTCACTTTTTTATAAAATATTGAGAATAGAAAATATTGAGTTTTATGAACATCCTTATCAATATAATTAACACAAAAATCCAAATGATTTCATTACGAAATGCAAAGGGAAACGAAAAAACCATTACGAAAATTTTAGTAACGTTCCGTTGCGAAAATTTTCGTAATCCGATTTCAAGAATACGATTTTAGGGTTTTCGTAATACTTTTACACTAACTCGCAATACGAAAGTTTTCGTAATGGTTCAAGAATAGCACCCCTGGAACCAAAAATATTACGAATTACAAATTACGATACATTTTTTCTTTATTATCTCTAAACAAAGTAAAATTTAAGAAAAAAAACAAAATAAAACAGAATCCAACAAAAGTAGATTAGGAAAGTGATATAAGTGTAGTCTTACTTTGAGCATTTTACAACAACAATGCCGTGTATTTTCATTCCGGAATGAATAGTTTCATTCCACTGAGAAGTAGGTATAGAAAAATTCTCTTCTTTACTTAGTTGTAGTGTTTACCACTAGAGTTAATATTTTTTATCTTATGAGTTGGCATTCCTGCGATAAATGACAATTCGCATGTTATTTGTTTGGTTTTTTCACTGCGAGTAATTATATTTTCGATTTATATTTTGGATAATTTCTTATATTTTGCGGCTAATAATTGTGATAATTTTTTGTGAACGTAGCATTGAAATTTTTTGGATAGAGATTATAGCCACTGTTAATTTTGATTTGCTTTGAAATGGCAGGAAATAAAGAAATATTTTTAATAAATGTAAGTCATTTGTATACTGATGGAATTTGTTGTATTGTAATTAAAATTTTTATTTTTTAGAGTATTATCGAAAATATAAATGATTCAGATTCAAGTTCTTCTGAATCAAGTGACTCATCATTTTCATCTAACCTGATTAGTAGTGATGAAGAAATGGTCCAGCATCACACCATAAAAAATTTTGTGGAAACCATCTACTTATATGACGATGTCGATTTTAAGAAAAACTTTCGTCTATCCCGGAGTACCGCAAATATTTTAATAGGTAATATTAATATTAAATTTAGTTACCGTTTTATTTTATCTTAATTGCTTCAGACAGCTATTGCCGTTTTTCATATGAAAAATATATTTTTAAATCAAAATACAAAAAATAGTATAAAACAACCAATCGTTCACATAATTTCCCTGTGTGTGATAACATATTTAGCAACTGTGTGATATTTTTTGAATGTTAAATAAAAATAAATTTTTCTATTACATAATTTCTAAATTTTAATTTTCACGGAATTTTCCGTTAATTTTTTGCAAATAAATTTGGGGTATTTTTCTTACCTCAGTTATCGGACAATATTATAAAATCAATGCACAGACGAAAGGCTAGATTCATTTTTGAATACCTTGTTTAATTCGGTATACGTTTTGTATGTGGTGTGTAATAAATATAATAATAATAAACAATAAATAATATTGCCAATATCCTAATCATTTATAATTATAACAAAAAATAATCATACAATATTTTATACCTTTAGAATCTTATAAAACCTCATCAATATGTCCCAATCATCATCACGGTGGAAGAGATAAAGTGGGTGCTGAAAAGGAAATATATGTGTTTTTGTGGTACATCGCTAATACCATAACTTACCGGCAATTAAGCATGTTGTTCGGAATTGCGGAAAAAACTGCTTGGACGATAATTAACCGATTGGCATCTTGGATGATGTCCATAGCCGATAATTACGTCAAATGGCCACGAACTCCAAAAGCAGTTCAACAAATCACATCCGGATTCGAACGGATGAAAGGCATTAAGGGAGTACTTGGCGCAATAGATGGCACCCACATTCAAATTAAGGCGCCTTCCAAACAAAGGCATTTATATTGCAATAGGAAAAAATATTTCAGTATTTTAATGCAAGCTGTTGTAGACTCAAAAAAAAAATTTATCGATGTTTATATCGGAGAGCCCGGTTCCTTGCATGACGCTCGTGTGTTATGCCGTTCACAGCTATATCGCAAAGCTACCGAAGAGTATGAAGCGTCGTTCCTCAATAAAACATTTTTATTGGGTGATTCGGCTTACCCTTCTAAGTTTTGGCTAGTGACTCCTTTCAAGGACACTGGCAATTTAACGCAAGACAACCGAAAATTTAATTACTTGCATTCGGCCACCCGAATTGTAGTCGAAAATGCTTTCGGGTTACTCAAAACGAGATTTCGCCGTCTATTGCATTTTACAGAGCATATCAATTTGAGGACTGTGGTAAACCTAACAATGGCCAGTTGTATCTTGCATAACATCTGTATTGACGAAGAAGACGAATGGGATTCTACAGAAGAGGAGTCTGATTCAACGCAAGATGTTACAATAGAGGATGTTCCAAATGAAATAAATAACCGAAGATCAAATGACAGACGACAAATGGTAATAAACGACCTTAGAGCTCAAGGAATTATGTAAATTAAATATAAAATAAAATTAATTATAACGTAATTTTCAAAAAATTTCATTTATTTATTTAAATATGTAAAAATAAGTTCAAAATATCCTTATGATCCCCTTTCTTTGCTCAACAGATCTATTAACTCCTTGTGTCTTCTTTCTTTGGCAGCCTCTTTTTGAGTAAATCGTTTCATTTTATTTTCTTCTATGATTTTTGATTTTTTTTCAGCAAAATCAAGTTTTTGTTGAGCAATTTTATTTTTCGCAGAGATTTTTGGCCGTTTGGGTGCTGATGGTCCAGGTTCCACTTCAGAAGAACTTATTTCTGGAGGCGTTTCTGGGCAAATTTCGATAATATCCTCGAAATCACCCGTATCCACTCGTACAATACCCGCATTACTGGTTATTACAGAGGAGTGCTCTGGAGGAGCATTTTCGTTGCCATAAATATGGTCCAAGAGGTCCATAAATGGAGCTATTGATGGTGGAGCTCCGGAGCGATTATTATTATCTATCGTCTGCTTGTAGGCCGTTTTTACCGATTTTATTTTATTTTTTAAATCATCTACTGCATAAGGGTCATTCTGTAAATTATTTATATAAATATGAAAATAATAATTAACTATTAAAACCTAAGAACCACTTACTGAAATTCCTGAAGAAGTCATATCTTCTAGCAAGTTATCAAAAACATGCTTCTTTTTTCTGACGTGATTGAACTCGTCTATTCTTGTGGTTAGGAACACAAGAAGTGTGCGTGTTTCAGCGGACGTCCATTTTCGCCTTGGAACGCTATAAATGTAAATAAGTTCACAAAATTACACGATCCTATCAACATGAAACAACTTTGAAATATATGAAAGGAGGAAGGAATTTGATTCCAAGATGAAAAAAACCTCACCAGCACCGTATACTTACGGAGGATTCATTGTATCACTTGTGGTTGCTGCCATATTATTCTATTATTTTATTAAAAATTCTATTATTTTATTAAAAATTGTTTATTTGGACTTTTTTTTTATTTGAAAAACAAAAAATATTCTTAATAACGACTTTTCATTTTTCAATATTGCCAACTGTTGAAAGTAAAAGAAAAACTTATTCTTGGCTCTTACTTTGGGCAAGATTTTATTCCTATCCGAATAGGAATAACTTTTTTCAAAGTAAGACAGCTAATTTATCAAAAATAATTTTGTTTGTGAAGAGAGTAAGAAAATAAAATTATTGCGATTCTACTGTTATTTCCATTTATTTTTGTTGTTGCTTTATTTTTCCAAAATAAATGTTCGTAAGACGTCTTGGTATTTTACATAGTCTTTGGTTATATTTTTCAGTTAAATGGAATATGCTTATAATAATACAACGAATTTCCTAACACAAACATAATATTTCGTCATATACTGTGAGGAATTTTCTTGCGTCCACTTATATGGGTTATGGTTTGTTGTTATCTTATATACCTTAATGTAACAAAGTTAAATAATATTTATCGACATAATAATCCGTACAAAGCAAAATGTGTTGTTTATACCTATTGGAAGTACATATGTACCTATATACGAAAACTTTAGATTTTACTCAACGTAAAAGCTTAAAAACCAAAGTCAAACAAAGAACATAGCTACTCGTAATATACAAAGTGAAAATTTACATTTCTCTTCCTTGTGGTTTTTCTTCATTAGTATTAACATTTTTTTGTTTCTAGAAATGTCATTTTCATTGTTACCGTTATTATTATTATTTTTATGATTGTACAAGGGGTTTTTCGAAAAAAACACAACTTTTGTTTTTTTTTTTTTTTTTTTGAAAAAACACTTTTTTTTTAATTTTACTAAATTTCATATTTTTATGTTTATATTTTGTTGTTTCGGAATTACAACATAATATAATATCATATTTTTTTTTTGTTTACTAAACAAAAATAAATGTTGTTATTATTTTTTTTTATTTTAATTTACTCCTGGTTTTTCGTAGATTTTATTTTGTTTTGTTTACCAGTTATAAAGTTGAAGTCATTTTTCGGCTTTTGTTGTTACAAAATGTTTATGCTTTTATTTTTCCTTCTGTTGTTGTGTATCACAATTTTGTGGTGTTAAATATGTTCGTTCACATTTTTTTTTTTTTTTTTTTTTTTTTTGTATAATATGTTGCTGTACTAGAGAATTTATGATTCAGCTTAACATTCAATTCCAATAAAATATATGATTTTATTTTGTTGTGTGAGCTTTTAATATTTATGTTTGCTATAGTGTTTCTGATTCTCTTTCTCGCACAATACAATATAACAAAACTTATTATTGTAATAAAAAATTCTGTTCATGTTTAAGATATAATAATAAAGAGCAATATATCTAATTTTTATATTTGAAGTTTGTAGATGTGTGCGAAAGTATGCATGCATACTTAAACTTTTATTTAATTAGAAAATATTCATTTGTGCGCCATGTATGATCTCGTTCATAGAATTATTACGTATTTAGATAGATTATATTAAGTGTAGATATAAATCAAATCTTCACATTTGTGTTTAGCTCATTTTACCGCCTTACATTTATGTATGTGTATGTAAGAGAATATCATAAAAGATAAAAGTAGATTGATAATGATTTTTTTCCTATAATCAGACAAAATTTTTTCCCCCATAGTTTTATGTCTTAGTTGTATATATGTATAGACAAGTTTTGTTTTCATTGAAAATATTATTGATTGTTCTATTTCGAAGATTATAAATATCGAATATTTTCATAATGAAAATAAAAAGTAGGAGTATACTTATCATAAAAGTATGAGCTTAATTGCGATATTTTTTTCTGTTTAAGTTTAGGAGGAAAAGTTTTGAAGCTTTTATATACAATTTATTGATTCAATATAAAGTTTTGTTAGTTTTCATTTCAGTAAATAATAATTTACAGTTGATTGGAACTTGCAACGAGCTTTTATCATTAAACAAAATTGTGCTTTTTTAATTTCGAGTGTACCTAAATACTGAAAAAATACATTTCGGATTTTCAATAATTAAAATTTATTTTTTACTTTGTTATGTATTTCAGTGTGCAATCATAATTATAACAATGTATGTTATATTTCAATTGCATGCTTCATATTGTATTTCAAATAAAATAAAATACATTTTCATAACCAAAAACCTATTTTAAAGAAGCACCTATTCAATCCGTTCAATTTCTAGTTTTCATAACACATTTTTATTTTTTTAGTACCACTTCTGACTAAAAGTAATGTGATGGGATCAAATCTAAATGGGAAGTCAAATTTTACAGTTCGATCACAACAGTTGATGAGTAAACATCAACATTTGGAATATTGTGTTATTGAAATAATTAAAACATTCGAAGTTTTGAACTTTAATACAAATAAAAATATCGTAGAAAAATTATCGTTGAAAGTATTAGATCTAAAATTTTGTGGAACAACAAAAATGATTCAGTTGTTTTCATGAAACACTTAACAGAAGAGGGAATAGAATTTTTTAGTTTCAAACCTGAAGACGAAAAAACTAAAAAATATGTTATCTACGATTTGGAATCAATGGATTTGCAAGAGACAAAGCGTCTTTAATTGAACAACAAGTTAATCCAATTAAGATTGAAAAAATTAAACCAAAGCATCCAAAGTACTCAACGGTGCTATATATTTTGTTAGCTTCAAAAAATTAGAAGATACCTTGAACCCTTGCACGCGCCAAAAAGATTTATCACAGCCAGTTTTGCTGAATGTTGAAAAGAACGTCAGATCCAGGAATGCGGTTCACAATCTACCGTGTTTCTTCCAAAGGGTAATGCTTTGTAATGTGAAAAATTCCAGGTTTCACCATAGCAACACAAATTAATAATTCTAATTATAATTGGCAGGCAAGCGACATAACGTACAGTCATACGGTCTCAAACCCTAACATAAAACTTTTCAGTTCAGACGAAACGATTAATATATTTAAGGAAGTTATTACTTCAATACGCTAACGTCAGACAAAAGATGAACAACTCGAGGTTTTATATTTACTGTTGCTTTAAAATATGCTGGACTAAAATAGACAGGTAAAAATTAGTACATGCAATACCCAAGGCATTAAAACAAAAAAATATGAACTAGAAAAATTTTTAGAAGACCATGACATTCATGTAATCCTAATTACAGAGTCGTTCGTTAACATCTATTGAATATTGAAAAATCGGTCTAAAATTTTGTAGATTTGATCAAATTAAAAAATTTTGCTGCTACTGTCCTAACTCTTATCACCCAAATCTTAAAATATGCCTAACTAAATTAACCAGGCACAATTCACAGATCTAACAAAGGCGGTAGGTACCTTCATTCATTATCTATCAATTCTGAAACTGGTCCAATATTCCCGCCTGATAATACAAGTAGATATAACCCAAATGGTACTGCTAATGCCTTAAACATATTTTTATCTAATGCTAATTTTCCAATAGTAGGAGTTAATACTCTGATTGAAATTACCTCGGATTTCCGAGTTATTTGCAGTGTAGGATTTGACTTAGAATAAAAAAGTATTAATTATAGATTTAATTATAAGCCATTGAATTTCTCAACCAAGCAATAATAACAGCACGTAATGAATATGTTCAATCGGTTGCGATAACTAGCACTTATAGATCATGATCTAAGTGCAATATCCTCAGCAGGCAATGGATTCGATGTCGGAACCTTTTCATTAAAAACACAGTTAACTTTCTTAATCGGGTTATAAATTATGAAATTTTGGAACTTGTTAATAAAAAATGGCAACACAAGTTAGAAAATTTAGTTAAAAGATCTGAACCGTATTGGAAAATCATTAAAAAAATTAAAAAATAAATAAACGAATATCACCGCTAAACGAACCTCTTGTTGAACATAGACACTCACTCCATACTAACCAAGAAAAATGTGCAAAATTATCCGAGACATTTCGAATCGCGAAATCCTTTAGTGTAAACTGTGGAGAACGCTTGTCAACAAATTGAATTCAATGTATATTTCAGAATAATGAAATTAAACAACTAATAAGTGTTCTTAAACCACAAAAAGCCCTGGGAATAGATTCAATAGCTGTATTTTGTTGAGAAATTTACAACAACAATTGCACGTGACAGGAATTAAATATTCTTCCAAAAAAAGTTACCGGATTCTGCCATAAAATGTGTACAGAGAATTATCAATGCACTCAGAGAAAAAATGAATTTTAGAATTAAATACAAAGTTTTTCAGTAAAAACAGACAAAACATTTTAAAAATAAATCCGATTTTATTTAAATTAAAATAAAACGTTTTATATGTTAACTCTGTACATTTTTAACCCGAGAAATGTATTGAAAATGCTTCAGTTTAAAATTGTAACACTTTGAAATTAAAACTGGGCAATCTGTGTGTATATCTGTGGGTACATTTTCATTGCACATGTATTCATATTTATACAGGTTTATAGGAAAGAATAGGACAAAAAATAAATCAAAACTAAATTTGTTTAAATTTTTCTCAATAAAATACCGCTAACTTCTAAAAATGAGGTTTATTATTTTGCAACAAATGTGAATTGTAATTTTCTTAGTTTGAAAACATAAGCGAACATTTTAAAATAAAAAATAAAAGGTTTATGTTGTGTCAATTTAAATAATAAACCCTTTGTTTTATTTCTAAAAATATTCGTTTTAAATAAAAAATGTTTCATTTTAAAATATTCAGCTTTATATTGCTTTAGCTAAAGCATCATCATTCAGTACCAAGTTCTCATTGGCGTTGTATCATATACATAGATAATTTTTGTGAATAAAAAAATGAAGATTATTAACATTTGAATAATTTTTTTTCTTAAAAAAAACTTTGTAATAAAAACTGTGTAGTGAATATTAGAATTCTTATTATAGCACAATTTAATGTGCAAAAAAAAACGTGTTCTTTAAAATTAGAAGATCAATGGATGATCAATCGGTGGAAAATTATTAACGGGAATTTTTAATTCTCAATTTTTTTTTCGTGGCGTTTGTGTAACAGAAACTGTACTGTGAAGATTAGGTTCATCTGCAAGAAAAACTGTTTTGTGAATATTCCAATATCAACGGAATATTTGGTGAAGAATTTTTAACGGGAATTTGTTAACTCTCAATTTTTGCCGTGTCATTTTAAGTGCAACAGAAACTTTGTTTAGTAAATTAGTTGTAAATTAATCCTAAAAAAAAACAATTTAGATAGTGAATATTGTTGTGAATAGTGAATTGCAAAATTGCAAGGTAAAATAATTTTTATAATTATTTTTGATGGTTTCTTTAGTTTTGTTAGTATTTTGACTTGTTCGCCATTTATATTATAATAAATCATGTCAAATTTACTAATAGTTGGTGGAGTGGTTTACGGCGAATTTAATAATGCCATTGGACTAGTTGAATCAGAAGCTTCTGCAACATTAACGTTTCTTACATCCCAAGGTAAAGCTGTAGAATCTGAATCAAATGAAATGGTAGAATCCGTATCAACTGTAACTGAATTAAATACTGAAGATGATGAACTCCAACTAAAAACTTACCAGATCTTAAAGGTAAGTTTATAAAATTCCAATCAATAAATTTATTTTATTATGGCAAGGTACTTACGCCAACAAATTGATGTTAAATCATTTTTAGCCGTTGATATAAATTATCGCAGCTTACCATTTGTATCAAAAGACGAAGTCTACAGAGCTATAAAATCATATGGACTGAGAGCTGAATTCAGAGAAAAACTAGCAGTATGGAAGAAAACGACGGTAATTTGGAAAATAAATAAATTTTTCAATACAAATTAACAATTTTTCATTCTAGCTTGGTATTGACAATACCACAATTTCAATGAATTCAAAGGTAGGCGACTGGCTCAACAATAATTCACAAGCAGAAATTAATACTCCAACAACGTCACGGTCAGGCAATAAAACTACTCAAATTCACCCACCACCTTCACAACTGGTAAATATAAAAAAAAAATGTTTATATATTGCAATAATTTTTCTAACATAACTTCTATGTGAACACAAACGAAGATGATTTAAATGATCGAAATATGTTTCTTAAACAAGTAAATAAAAATTATTTAAAAAATTTGTAGTAAATATAAAAATATGATTCTGTTGTAATAATTTTTGATTATTAAATGTTTCTTTACATAAAGCATGTGGAGCGTCTTCTAAACGAAACAGCGAGAGGCTGCTCAATAATTAATGCGTTTAAATTTAAAAATAATTCATTATCCAATGCGAATCGGGATGATCTTATAGCAATTTTAATAGAACATATCATTTATACCGATACATTTCTACGGCCAAGTGATTTTCCACTGATTATTGACCAAATTTGTAAAATATTTCCTGGTGAAAACCAAGCAAGGGTAATAATATTTTAACATATAAGCGAAATATATGAATAATACCATTTTTTTTTTTGTAAATTAAGGATTATTACTTCATTCCTCGTGATGGCAAGGTAAATCCAAAAGGAAAATTATATTCAAGATACGTAAATGTGCGTCACAAGCGAAGAAAATTATCGTGTCCAACTAGTGCAGAAGTTAATCTCGATATTAATTTTTTTTTTTTTTTGTTGAATGTTAATTAATTCATGTAATATCTATTCATGTAAAAAATTAATACAAAATTAAAAATTAGCTTACACACAGAGCAGTGTGAATATTGTGAAGAAGAAAAAATTGTAAGAGAATTCATCTGTATTAGTACGATTCGCTAGTACTTAAAGCACAGCACATTCTGTATATATAGAATGTAAATTGTGGTATAATCAGTCCAGTCGCCGCGGCCTGATGAGAAGATTGATTTTTTCATAATCATAAGCTCATCAGTTCGAAACTGGATTGAATTCTCTTACAATCTTCGAAACATATTAAAAATCATTTATTTAAATAAATAGAATTATGTCTATTAGTCGGTTTCGTTGAATTACTGTTCGTAAATACTAATATGATTCTCGTGTTAATCGAAACACAATTAAAATGGTCTAACCACCGGTAGCATATTAGATATTACATGAATTAATTAATATTCAACAAAAAAAATTAATAAAAAGTAAAAATTAGCTTACACACAGAGCAGTGTGAATATTGTGAAGAAGAAAAAATTGTAAGAGAATTCATCTGTATTAGTACGATTCGCTAGTACTTAAAGCACAGCACATTCTGTATATATAGAATGTAAATTGTGGTATAACCAGTCCAGTCGCCGAGGCCTGATGAGAAGATTGATTTTTTCATAATCATAAGCTCATCAGTTCGAAACTGGATTGAATTCTCTTACAATCTTCGAAACATATTAAAAATCATTTAATCTCGATAATTTTGACGAGTCACAAATTGAAGTAGACGAAACATTCGGGAAAGCAATGAAATTATTTCTAGCTAGAGATAGTTCAGATTGGGAAGATATTAGTGACAAATGGCAGAAAACATACAGTTTACGACAACAAGACCTAAAGACATTGTCAAACGTCGATTTTTAAAAGCATGGCCAAAATTTGCAGATTCTAGGGCTCCTAAATTGGTATTTATTGCTTGATTAATTTATACTACCGTGAACGTATCATATATTGCAAGTAGCGTATCAGTTCAGAAAAATATCTGTACTTTTGTATTAAACTAAACATTGTGTAATAATCTGTCTGATTTTTTGTGTAGTAGTGTAGCCTTCAGTTAAATCAGTACTACGTTACGTACTTTGCATAATTATATACATACACATATAACTCAACCTTACGTATATGTTTGTTTTAACCCAAGATTGATTTTCAGATCAACATCGATTTTTGCATAATGCACCCACAGAAATCACTCTGTTTGTACAGCAAGTGGGATATTTTTAAAGAAAAAATTAAACTCTACTATGAATTCAATATTCATAATGAGGCCTGCAAAAAACTTCTAGCTTTGGCAAAATCATCAACAAACAAAGGTAATTTATACATGAATTTTTATTATAAATGTATTTTTAATTATGACTGTTTATAGATGCGGATGACTATTTAATTACAATTCTTTTAAATGCTGTTTTATTACCATCAGCACGGTTTGAAGATAAAACTGGGAGAAACAAACGTAAAGTCACAATAAGCGATGCGCAGGAGAGCTTCTTAATGCATCTTACTTGCATAAATGATTATGAAAAGAGAGTTTCGGAACTAGTACAAAAATATTACTCAATTGGAGCTACCATTTATAATAATTGAGGGAGCCTCAGAATCGGATATTACAGGTATCTACATTTATTTTGATCAAACATTATATAAATTTGAGTCCTTCCTCGAATGCTTAAACATATGCTTTCAATTGTTCCAAGTGCTCTCTTTAGAGTATCCCCAGGCTTGCCGCGCACCTTGGGTATTTATTCAACTTTTTGTTTTTAATATAATTACCAAACATGATTTAAAATCTCCATCCATTACTTCACTTGTTCGTTATTTGGAAAACACTACTCTGAATTAAATTAAAAATGTTTTTATGTTTTAAGTGTTCAAGCACTTTTCAAAATCCAAACACTCTAAGAGAATATTTAAAATATACCCATCAATGTAAACAAAATAACTGTAACCAACTATTTAGTAATTATTCAACTTCTTGCTGCCATTTAATGAAACTTCATAAACTAGATTCTACTCTTTCGTCTCTCCAGAATAACAGTATAAGCCAGAATAGCAATTTAGTAGATAGAGCGCCCTCTTGTAGTATCAACAACCAAGACATGAAATAATTATGAAATCAAATGTCACTACTTCATCAATTCATATTAACTCTGCGGTAGAAAATTTAAAGAAAAAGGCATTGTGTTTTATCTTTAAATCTCTACGCTAAAAATAGGATGCCTGGAAACGAAGTCCTTGAAATTCAAAAAATTATATCTGACTTACTTTCCACTATTTCATTTGCTATTAAGTCTGTAATTAATAATGAGCAAGGAGAAGTACATAAAGACATAGATTGTATATTAGAATTTTGTAAAAATCCATTTCAAGAAATCCGTTCGGAGCATCGGCCTATTAAAATACTAAAGGAAATGAATTTGTATGAAGATTCTACATCGTTCATTATCAAAAATATAGTAACTGAAAAAGTAGTTCGAGGTAATCCAACTTTGGCGTCCAATCGATCTAATATTTATATAATGCCATTGCGTTTTAAATTTAAAACAATTTTTCAAATTCCGAACATTCTAAAAGAAACTATAAACAATACGAAACGGTTTTTGGCTGAAGCTAGTTTGCAAAATTTTGCTAGTGGGGATATATTTAAAGTTAAAGTAAAAAGTTTTAGGCACGATTTGGCGATACCGTATATTTTATATTTTGACGACTTTCAAATTAATAATCCGCTCGGTAGCCACACATTTTCTATTTGTGAGTGCTACTTCAGTTTCCCAACAATGCCCCAACATTTATTATCGAAATTAGAATTTGTTTTTCATGGCGCGTTTATCTCAACTAACGATTTAAAAAATTGTAGAAATGAAATTTCATTACATCATTTAGTAGAAGAATTAAAGCACCTCGAACGAGGTATTGAGATTACCATACAAAACGAATTATTTAAAGTCCATTTTGTATTGGGCCTAATAATCGGGGATAATCTAGGTGTAAATAGTATCTTAGGTTTTGTCCAATCTTTTAATTCCAAAAGGTATTGCCGTATTTACACTAGGACTAAGAGCGAAATGAAAGAGGACGTTTCAGAAATGGCCACCCACTTAAGAAATAGGGAAAATTATGAAAATCAGTTGACCGAAAATAATTTTCAGGAAACAGGTTTAAAAACCAAATGCATTTTTAATGAATTCGATCATTTTCATGTGACAGAAAATTTTTATTTTGACATCACGCATGATGTTAGAAGGTGTATGTATCTATGATATTTGTCAAATTTTATTGGCCCTTATAAACGATCATATAGTAACCCTGCAAATCATAAATAGTATAAAAAAAATTGTTTCAATACGGTGCAACTGAAGTGGGAAACGTTTCACCACCCTTAGATTTGAATAGACTTTAAAGCTTCAATTTAAAAATGACCACTAGTGAAGCTTTAACGTTTACTACATTTTTGCCGCTTATGATAGGAGATTTAATAAATACAGAAAACGAAAACTGTAAGCTTTTAATCATTCTAGTAGAAATTATTGATTTATTATTAAAACCAAATTACACACAAGAAGAGTTAGATAGGTTACAACAATTAATTGAAAACCATCACCTAATATGTATACATCAGACTTTACGGCTCTACCCTTAAGGCGTTGCCCCATGCACAAACGGCAAACCGGCATTTCAAACCGTCAAATCCAATTATTGCGAAAATTGTTTGATTTTCAACATCAAAATTATTAAAAAATAGTTCGGATTTATAGATTCCACCTTATTCGTAGAAAATTTTATTAAAATTGATTTAATTTCATTCAATAAACCCCAATTTTATATTTCGCCAGACGGATTTTTGTTTGACGGCCGACAAAACATAAAATTGGGGTTT
This sequence comes from Tipula vernalis, assembly GCA_958295665.1. Taxonomy (NCBI): domain Eukaryota; kingdom Metazoa; phylum Arthropoda; class Insecta; order Diptera; family Tipulidae; genus Tipula; species Tipula vernalis. Next base: position 286,698,721 of record OY282559.1, on the reverse strand, counting down.
TTTGAATGAAATTAAATCAATTTTAATAAAATTTTCTTAGAATAAAGTAGAACTTATAGATTTTAACTATTTGTTAATAATTTTCATATTGTAAAGTGAAGCAACTTAGCCAAAAATTGGGTTTGACGGTTTTAAATGCCGGTTTTCCGTTTTGCATGTGGCAATGCCTTTAAGCCTAAGCATCACTTTTTGGTACACTATGTCACCGCAATAAAAAAATGCGGCCCCTTAAAATACATTTGAGCAATGCGTTTTGAGGCGAAACATAAAAAGGCAAAAATTTATTTCAACAATATAACTTCTCGAATCAATCCGCCTTATACAATGTCTATTAAATCTGGCTTAAAATTCGCAAAATTTTTGATGGATCAGGAAAATGGCTCTGAGCCTTTTTATAATTTAGATTTGTTTGAAACAGTAGATTTAAGAATGAAACCATTTTATTTTAAAATTTTAGACAATGAAAGTTTAAACGTTAAATCAATAAAATTTTCAATTTAATTTAAGCTATTAAGGAATTTTGTATAAAAACAATTATTACTTAGCGAGATGTTTACATTTTTTATTTGAATTATATAAAATTGAATGCATTGTTCATGAAGACAACAATGTTTTTGTTTTTGTGTTATCCAATTGAAATAATTTCTTTTGACGAACATTTTCAATCATACGAAACAGGAAGAAAGTATGATACTGTTTATGTTAAAAATATTTCTTATTTTACAAGTCCCTCTATAAATCAATATCAAATAAATAATGGTAAGACTTATGTAAAAAATACATTTTTATAGTTTTAAAAATATGTACTGTTAACTAATAAGACATTTAATTATGAAGTAAATAAAATGTGTTTATCAAAAATAAATGTATATGGTATGTATATTAATATACATAAATTAATTTGTGAACCTTTAATTATAATCTATATTTTGACTTTAAATTTATAATTTGATAGAATAATATAAATAAAATAAATTTTAATTATTTGTTTCAATAATTTAAAACTAAGTTTTTCTATCAGTAAAGTGTTAGAAGGAACTATATGGTAAAAGGAAATATAGTTTAGCCAATATCGGTAAGTACCTACATATGTAGTACAGTAAATAAATAATGCATTCTTTAGTTTTAGTGATAAAGTAGTATCTTTAATACATATTTTAAGTACAAGTTTTAATTATTTTTATTATGTATATTACTTACAAAACAAACAAAGCTTTCATAATAACAGAATGAGTAAAATTAAAATTGTATGCTTTTGAATCAAACACGAATACGATTTTTGAAATCATTCTGTGTAATTTTTAATTTAAAAATTGTTTGCTTGTGAATCAAACACGAATACGTTTTATTTTTGTTACCATAAACATTAATAATATCAAAAGCGTTTCACTTTTTAAATAAAACTAAAACATTTTAATTTCATTAACTCCATACTTAAATCATTCAAACCAATTTTTGAAATGATAGTTTAACATGTTCAACTTCATTAACTTGCATTTTCATTTTAAAAAGACTACAACATTATTATAATTAAGTTTTTAAAATAAAAAAGTATTACTTATACATTTAGCTATTTGTTAATCGGTTTAAAATAAAAATTTTATATTTAATTTAAAATTGATTAATTTTTAAATTTTCTATACCAATTTTTAAAAACTAAGTATACATTTTTAAAATGATCATTTTCAATTCAAAATATTTCGTTGTTGCTTTGAAATCAAATATGAAATTTTTTGAAATGAAGTGATTTTTTTTAGATTTAAGTTGTTTTTACTCTGAGTGTGGTTGCTTTGGTTAAGTTATTTTCCATTAACGTGGAAAATGGCTAAAATAGTAATAATACTTAAACCAGGTACTGATCCCACTAATTCATCTGTCGCCCTATTAGGTAACTTAATTGTCTGGGAAAAATATTTGAACGAATTATAAAAAATAGAATGGAACTCTATACATCGATGAAACCAAATCGTAATAAACGAGCAATTTGGGTTTAGAATCCAACACTCCACAGTCCATCAGATTCATAGAATTACAGACTATATACAAGCAAGCTGAGCATCTGGTCAATCAACAGGATTGATTCTCTTGGACCTGGAGCCGACGAAAGATACTGCCTGGACAAATGCGCCCTTATTTAAGCTTTTGGAATATAAATTCCCAATTAAACTTTTAAAATCGTATCTTATTACAAACAGGAAATTCTATGTTGAAATGCCCGTTATTATTCAATATATGTACATATATTTAAATGGTGTACACATCAAAGCAAATTGTGAAATAGCTTCGTTCGCAGATGACACAGCTATTGATACAGCACATGAACTAGAATATACAGTTTCCAATTATCCACAAACCTACGTAAATACCCTTCTAGACTATTTCACAAACAGGGTACTAAAAGCTAACAGCTAAAAAAATAATGCGATATAATTTTCCCGATGTAGGGCACCGCGTAAGCTTCCAAGCTCCGATATATTATTGTACGAAAACTCTCTCGAATGGAAAAACTCTGTAAAATACCTTAGGGTTTACCTCGGTAAACGATTAACATTCAAATGACATATGACAAATGTTAACGAAAAATGTGATAAGCTTCTCAAAATTGTTTATAAAATCAAAACTTAACCCATTTATTCCCGATGTATGATAATCATACGCAAATCGCTACTTTTTTAATCTCTTCTCTTTCGAATTCTGTATATACATATTTCTTTTGCTCTCTCTCGAATTGTTGATAATGGTGTTGTAAACTAATAAAAAAAAAAATAAAAAACCTTACGGAAAAAAATGGTTCAGTGTTGTTTTGATCGTTGTTTAATAAAGACAATATGGATCGACGTTGGTAAGTGTAATTTAGAAAAAAATGAGTTTAAAATTAATTTTAATTGTGTATTATGTATTTTTTATAAAAAAGATATATTAATTAATTTAATTTAAAATAAAATAAAAATTATAACCCGCAATTAAAGGAATTATTTATAGTAATATATTTTCGATGGTATGATATATCATATAACGGGATATGACATATTAAAAAATGCAATTAGTGGCTGTGCTATTTTGTATGTTTATATAGTTTTTCTGCAGTTTTCATGTAGAGCGTGACATGGAGGAAATTATAAAATATTTGAACGAATTAGATTCGGAAAATGTAGATGGAGTAGATGAATATCAATTGACCCTTATGCCGCCAATGGATGGAGCAGATAGCGATAAAGACGATGCCCCCAGTGAAGATGAAGGAGAAGAATGGAAGAAGAATGTTATCCCAAAATTGTGAACTTAATGTAATTCAGAATAGAGAATTGAATGAAATAGTTACCAACGAAGCGGAAAGCAGCTCGCATAGCCCGAAGCCAAAAAAAAATGAAAGAAAATTAGACACTGGTTAAAACACAAGCTGTTTAGGAAAATCAATTCGGGAACAAGCGGGGGTGTGCCCAACCAATTTAAACCATTCTGTGCCAACATATTTATTGAATAAGAATCAAAAACCAGTAGACGTGTTTAAAAAATTATTCGACAGCGTCATCATAACAGAAATTTGTTCTCAAACCGTTAAATATGCCCAATCTAAAGGTAATAGAAGAAGAAATGTATAAGTTTATTGGTGTTCTTTTATTGTCTGGATACGTCAAGGTTCCAAATCGTAGAATGTATTGGGAGATGCAAGAAGACGCGTTTAACATGATGGTTTCCAATGCCATATCGAGAAACCGATTTAATGCCATTATGCAATATTTCCATTTAAATGATAATACCACCATTGACATGAACGATAAATTATATAAAGTTCGGCCACTGATTGATCATTTAAACAACAAGTTTCAGCTCTACGGCAAATCATTGTGTACTGCATTTTCAATTGATGAAGCAATGGAACCGTATTATGGCCGCCATTATCTAAAACAATTTATACGAGGCAAGCTAATTAGATTTGATTTTAAGTTTTGGTGTCTAAATACAAGCCACGGGCTATCTTTTAAAATGTATACCTTATACTGGTAAGCATTTTATAAAATTGGTTATATTTTTAGGCAAATCCGGATAGAGATACAAGCACACCATTAGGTGAAATTGTAGTAAAAACTTTATCAGAAAATATAATTACTGAAGGATCTTCGATTTGTATCGACAATTTTTTCACTTCTCTTCAATTGCTAGAAGAGTTCAAAAGCAAAACCATTAACATCGTGGGTACAATAAGAAAAAATCGTATAGAGAATGCCCCGCTACTGGATTTAAAAAAATCGAAACGAGGGTCTTCCTGTGCGATTCAAGACCGTGATACGGAAATCACATTGATTCGATGGCACGACAATGGTCAAGTCACAATGGCGACGAATATGACTGATACCGATATAGTATTACAGGAATCAACTTGCACCCGGTACATCGGCATACAAAAAAAGAAAGTGACTATACCTCAACCAGAACTAATAAAGCTTTATAATGGTGGAATGGGTGGGGTTGACTACGAATTCGCTCTAAACGAAGAATACGAATTCGCTCTAAAAAGTGGTATTGGCCTATTTTTCGGTTCATGTTAAATGAAGCAGTCACTAACGCATGGTTTTTGTACAGAGAGGCACCTCCAAATGTCCCACTCTTACAATTTACTAGAGAATTGGTTCGTTCATTACTTGCCGAGAATATTCAACAAAAATTATATTCCATATCTTCCAAGAGGCCAGGTCCCAGACCATCAAATAGTAGTATCCAATTTGACGGAATGGGACATCTTATTATATATAATCCAACTCAAAGAAAATGCGCTTTGTGTAAAAAATGTACTAAGTCCATCTATGAAAAGTGCAATATTGGGCTACATCCCAAAGATTGTTTCAAAAATTATCATATAAAACAATGAACTCACAAGACTTATGAAATGAATTGTGATAAGAATTATTATTTTTTATACTTTAAATGAATTACTATATGTTTTATTTATATTATTATTTATGTTATATTTATCGTTATAAACTGAAATAAATAAATAAAAAAATTGAAAAAATAAAAATAATATACTGTTTCTACCTATTGTATGATATATCATACCAGCCCCTGAGCCCTATTCTCAAGCTTTTTGTATATTTTTTTTCACAATGATATTTTTGAACTTGAAATGTACATGAATTATGAATATCAGTAAAATGGGGGCACTAGAACATAGTTCGGGTTTGAATGGGTTAATACGGATAATAAACTTTTAATTTATAAGAGTTATAATGTCCACTAAATGTCACAAAAACAAATTACAAATTATTCAAAATAAATTTTACCATGTCGTAAGACAATATACAGGCATGGATTACGTTCCATTTCCATAAAAATAACTTGCTCACCAAAACCGAAAACTTTTCCAACTCAACTCTGTTTTATTAATGATAAACGATTCCTAACTTCTTATAAATTTGAATTCTTTCCGGAAGCTATCACGTACAAACTAAAGTTATTAATCAAACTAATGAATTCGTGTTTTTAGATAATTTTTGACAGGTTCGAGCACAAGCTTTTCACTTTAAAAAACCCGATTTTTTATTATGTTTTATTTTCAATTATGTAAAAATGTTCCTGCAGAATATTGGCTTTCTGATTTACGCGACAAAGGCTTACGATATTATATTGGTTAAATTTCAATTAGGTCGCACAGAGCAGAAAAGTGAAACTTGATATTTTATAAATTTAAAAGTTGAAATTGTTTGGAAGGGTGCATGATAAACGCTCGAATGAGAAAGACTTTTGTCTTTGTACGTTTATTCAATTTAAATTTAAATTGTAAATTCAGCGGAAAAAGTGCAGTGTGTGTGTGATACAGAATTTTTATGTGTTATGTTGTGTTTATGCTTAGTATTAACATCTAAATTAAATATTAATAAAAAAAAAAAAAAAATATTTACTTAAAACAATTGATAAAATTATCAAAATTTACATAACGGTACTCATGTATCGTTTTGCAGGTAATATCACGCCATATACATTTTTGCATGTTGTAATGAAAATAATTATAATGTTAGAATTATTTGTTGGTTTTATTCAAAACCCGCTGAAATTCTCTCTAGAAAGTATGCTTGTTTTGCTGACACGCAGATACAAATTTTTGATGCAACGTTACACAAACAACTTTAAAAATTATATAAATAATAAACTTTTTGAAAACATAAATTTTAATTCAATAAATTAAATTACCCTGCTTTACATTTCAATCAAAAATATTTCAAAATTTTAGTTCTAGGAGAAATTACAGTTAATATAGATGTTACCAAAATTATTTCTACCTACAAATTTGTTCTCATTATTATTTGTGCAGTATGCAAAAAAATCAAAATAAAATAGTAAGGTTAGTTTTGGTTAATTAAATAATTGTTTTGTAAACAAACGGTCAGTTTTTGTTTAGTCGCTATAACATTTAGCAAGTTGTTCAAAAATTTGGTGTTAACATCATCTGGGAATCTTATCCCACTCGGTTGACCCTGCAAGCTTAAATCAAAATGCATTTTCAGGGTTCAAATACTTTATTAGTAACATTTTTCAATTGGGCAAGGTTAATAAAGTTTCAGATTCCTGAAACAAAATGAATCTGAATCTAAATTTGTGTATGTTCTTTTAACAGTAATTTTACCAACATTTGGTTGAACAAAATGTGGATTTGGAATTTTGATTAGGTTTTATGAGCCAAGCCATCGGTTTTGTGCTAATTGTTTTGTCATAACACTAGTAGGGATAAACTACTTATTGATTTATACTTATGTTATTGTATTTGTTTAGTATGGACGTCTTTAAGCTATTTAATATGTGCTTTCATTTTGATTGTAGAGGTGTTTTCTGGAATCTGTAAATTTAGAAATGAAATTTTCTAGGGTTTCAGAGTTTTTTTATAAGGTTTTTATAGATTCGGATTTTAGAATCTTGGTTTAAAATATTATATGTATTTTAAACCTAAATTCTAAAATTTTAAAAATCGAATTTGAGTGTTTTTGGGAGTGCAGAGAGTTCGGGCATTCAACGGAGATTTAATTGGTTCACGGGTTTTGTTTTATGCTAATCTTTTTGCCATATATAGTACTAATGGGTATATACTAATTATTGATTTATGCCCAAGTTGTTTAATTTAATTTAGTGTGTATAACTTTAAGCTGTAATTATTTAACGTGTTCCATGTTTGATCTAAACTGTTTTAAAATGGGCATTTAAGCACTATTTATAAGTGGTTGTTTTGGTTTTGATTTTAGATTTGCTTTCTGGAATGATTAGCTAAATAAGTTATTAATTTAAAAATAAATATTTTATAGATAGTTTTCAGATTTTTAGAATTCAGGTTAGGATTTCATAATTTTTGTATTTTAAAATGTACGATACTTAGAAGTAAAAATTGGGAATGTTGAATTTCGATCCTATTTAAATTTTGGAATACAGAAAATTCAAGCAGCCAGCGGAGAATGAGGTGAGTTTTGTAAATTCGAACAAATTCAACTATTATGGTTTTGTAGGCTTAAAAATTGGTTTCTCAAAGTGGAATACGGGTTTGACGACTTCATTACTCTACGATCAAGTAAACATGTACTACTCTTAAAATTTAAATAAATTGGTTTGCTTAATCTGTATCTTCAAAAAGAAAATTTGAATAAGTCTGCCGATAATATGGCAGGCAACCTTGAGTTCTCAAAATTATAAATAATTCCCCCTAACAAACGGAAAAATCCCTTTGAGAATTTGTGGGAATTATTTGTATGTTTGGATTTTTCCAGTAATGAACAAGCGCTGAAACGATTTATTACGACAGTAGTCATTTCAAATTACTGTAGTATGCTTTCACTTAATTTGTTTTTATTCGTTTTAGTGAACGACTTGAATGTTTTTCTTGTAAGGCAAGCATTACATTGTCCTTGAAATGTTTTCAAGTAAAATCAAGTAAAAACTTGAAAAATTCAAGTAAAAGTATTTACATACTTTTTAGTCATTTCACCCATTGTCTGAAATATAATAATATTGAAAATGAGAAATACACATCCAGAAAAAAAAATACAGATACTGTTGTTTCCATAAAATAAAATAAAAAAACTGACGTGTTGTTCAGAGAAAAACCTTTATTACTTATGTATATTGTTAAATTACATATTTATGTTACAGATTTTAATTTGCATCACCACATTCACTCGAAACAGAATTTGTGCATGTTTTATACAAATTGGGAAAAGCGTCGAACGTATCGCGACATATAAAAGCCTCAATTCCCGAACAAGTACCGTCATTCCATTTATAATCTTTATTCGCTGAAAATAGTAGGCAATTATCGGTTTCTCCGCCAAAATTTTCATTTACCGAATTATCCGGACTATCCGACCCCCAATTTGAATATAATACTGACTGTCCCGTTGTCATCCAATAAAAGTGGCCCTCACTTCCCAAATCAGTTCCGCTCGTCCAAAAACCTGGTTTATTTTCGGCGAGATTATTTTTTTCATTAAAATTCTCAATTAGTTGTGTAACGCGATCGTATTCCGTTTCAGTTCGCACATCGACCAAATACATTCCCATCGATGCACAAAACCGATTTGCTTGATACCAATTATGTTTTAGCGGATAACTTATGTAGTAAATACTTCCATCAATTTCAGTATATTCACCACAATGGGCGAATTTTAAGCTCGCGATTATTAAAAATAAAAATGAAGTAATCAATTTCATGATTTTATTTAAACTGTGATGTACATAAAATTGTGTCGTTCATATTTATACAGTGAAATTACTGGCGGAAATTTAAATTTAAATTACCTCAAATCACGCAATATTATTGATACACATATACGATAGGTGTTGTTGATGAAATGGAAACACGATTATTTAATTATTTTTAAAATAAATAACTTTATGTAACTCTATACACAATCAGACAACGATCGTTTTTTATCGCCAATCATTCAATAATAAATTGATTGATTTCCTAACAACAATTTTTTAATACAATGGCTATTATTAGTTTTTTAAACAAACTTTTGTACTTCTTACGTTCAATTTTATTTTTATATATTTTGTTGCAAAAAAAAAGAAGTTCTTTTTCAATGTTTATTGAACGTTTTCAGAATTTTTCTCAACAGTACAAACATTTTGATGTTGAATTCCTGCCATACAAGGAGAGGAAATGGAAAAGCAAACACGCCAATATCTACTCGTATCTGGAGAAATAAAAATTATTGAATTTTTTATTCTATTCGCAAAAATAAGCTTCCTCTTATTTTCACAATAAAGTTTCTTCTATACACATAGTTTTTTATTAAAAAAAAAAAAAAAAAAAAAAAAAAAAAAAAATACTTTACAATAAAAATATTTATATACATATCTTGAACGAGCAGGAACTATAAAATTAACTAACAGAAATTTTAAATGAAAAAAGTAATGAAAACACTTCAAATAATTTATAATGCTAAAGTAATTTCATACAAAATACTGGCAATGCCATTTTGCAATGAAAAATTTCACCACTCTATTTTAATCACTAATATATGTTGAAAGAAAAATAGAAATTCTCCCGTACCAAAGCAAAAACCATAAAAAGGAAAACCATAAAATGAGATTCCATTTTATAGGTAAAATTACAATTCGTTTAATTAAAATATTTTTAACGTAAACCTGGCACTTTCATACATACAAATAAAAAAAAAACATATTTAACTTAAAGGCTTTCATTTTTAAAAATAAACGAAACTAAAAAATTAATTTTTCATCGAGAAAATTAATTCCGTAGACAAGTCTCGTATCATGTAATAAAATGTAATAAGTAGTAAATTATGTATAAACTTCGCACCAGAACAAAGCCAAACATCAATCAATAATTAAATTTATTGATTGAATAAATTTTTGTTTGTTTTTATATTTTGATTGTTTCAACACGCACTCCAAGTACATACATTCTGTCAAAAAAGTACGGGAGATTGTTAATTTACGATGGCCACGCTGAAAGGATTTAAATTTTTTTTGTTTCCTAGATTGGTAGGACTGTCTTTCATTATGATGCATCAGTTGGTTAAGTCAGTCGACCTCATTAGTGCACGGCGACTTTTACGATGAACGAAATTATTGAACAAAGAATTTGCCTCCATACAAAAAAAAAATAAAAATCTGTTTTATTTAACAATTCCCGGTACTTGTTTGACAGAATGTATTATGTACAAAAGTCTCATTATTAGAGGTATATGAATTATAGATGTATTATCAAAGTATGTATTTAATTTTTGGTTCAATTAATAGCTGAAATGTGAAATCAATGTTTTATAGCTGATTTCACTTAAATTGATTGAATTCAGTTTTATTTACGTAGATATGCTTAAATCACCCAAAAAGAAAATAAATATTCAATAGAATATCTTATAATGAATTGGTAGAATTTCTTTGTGTTTTACGAAGAAACCAGTGATTAGTAAAAAAAAAAAAAAATAGAAAAAAAAATATTATTTCAACTTGACATTAAGTACGGTTTAATTAACCGTTTATTATGTAACCCTACCTAGCAATTAAGTGCTGGTTACTTAAAATATTAAATTACTCAGGGACGTTTGACATGTTATAAATAATGATATACTTAGAATAAAAAACAAAACTTGTAACTAACTACCGATTGTAGTGTTTGAATATTTCACAAGCAGTCTTTACACGGCAGTCAATATTAATGACATTACCGATAACATGATTACCTCTAAAACTCTTGCGTCATTACTCCTTCAGTATTTTCAAACGTGCACAAAAATTTTAAAGTCACTTACCTACTTGTTATCAGTGATGACATTAATATTGACCGTGTACAAACCGCTAAAGAGAAAATATTTAATTCATAGCTAAAATTGACCTATTTACCTGCACAACTTTATTGTTATTTTTGTTATTAATAAGTGACAATTAAACACTGTTGGTATACATTAGCGGGATGTAATCGGGATGTACCTTTTCCTGAAACTATCTGTATGCCGTTTGATTTGACATTACGCTATCTATTTAACTCCATTAACCAAATGAATACGATTTGCATGTTAAGATTAGCGCTTTATTTATTTAAGGTAGCATAATAACAACATTTCATGCAACTGGATTGTATTTGACCCTGAATTGGCGTTACGTTAACTAGTTCTATTAAACTTATCAAAACGATTGCTATGGTAAGATTAGCGCTTTAATTATTTAAATTAGCGTAGTACCAAAATTTCATGCAACTGGGTAGGATTTGGCCCTAAGATCAGTAAGCCATTTGGTTTGGAAGTACCTTATTTAGCGTATTGTGTACATTATGCCTAGACCCGCTAAGCATGCGGCCAAAATTTTATTCGGAAAACAAAATTATAGTACACAATAAAAAAATTTCAAAAAGGTACCAACCTTTAAAGGCTAATCGAACTTTAAAATATTGTAGAATTGGTTGTTTATCTTGTTTGGAATTGAATTTCAACGACAAATAGAATTGCTATGCAAATAAAATACGACTATTAATGGAAATGAAGCATTAAGAACTTTATGATAATAGTTGTATTTTATTTGGTAAATTACAACAAAAATTCCATATATATAATTTCAATATGGTATTCATCGAATTCCCATTGAGTTGTTGGTATCCGTTTTTCAATTAAAAATTTACAAAAAAAGAAAACCGAAAGTTTCCAGCTGAAAATAAAAAGGTCGATAATGCAGATTACGTTATTAAGATTCAAAATTCACAAAATTTGTGTGCGTATAATAGTTGGATAACCATAAAATGACCTCGATTTTGATAATTTTTGACCATAATTATGGCGATCCACTAATACAAACACACATTTGATGTAAGTAAAATTTTGACTGACTTCGTTTTGTGTTTCTTTCACACAACCACCGATTTTATATTTTTATCACCCTTTATTTTGACTGACAAACTTTTATTCGCAATAGAATTCAGGCTTTAGGTTTCATTTTCATTGTATTTATTTATTGTTTTATTTACTTTGCATGCTTGATTTGGCAAGGAATGAGGTCCGTGAACTGAGTTAAAATGTTGGATATATTAATATTTATTTATTAATAAAGAGATCAAATTTCTGAATTATTGATTAAATGCAGGATTTTGGTGACGGAGATCTCTTCAATAGGTGAATGATGCTAATTGGATTTTTACATACATTGTTAAAAATTTGGTTCTAAAATAACAAAAAATATCTTCCGCTGAAACCAATCACTTTATTAGTATTAAATTGTTATTTAAAGAAATTTAATTTAAATTAATGTTGCTGCTTCGTTCAAATATTTATATAGATTCAAATATTATACTAATTAAATGAACAGCATCGTACGTTATCTAGAATAAGGGAAATTTTTTTTTTATATGATATTGTAAACTACATTGCATTGTAAAAATATTTGAGGTATTGATGAAAATGTTTCAACACTTTTTTGTCTGTTTAATTTAATTTAATTATATCAAAGTATCATAGTTTGTTCAATGGTTGGCGAGAGTTCGTCGAAGAGGATAGTCGTGTTTTTTCTATCCTCTTCGAAAATTTAATTTTATTTTGTTTTATTTTATTTTTGTGTTTTATTTTTATAATAATATGTATATACTTTATAACATAGGTATATACAGATTCATTTTAAATTTTAAATTAAATTCTAATTAAATTAATTTTAGTGTAATAATAATCAAAGTGTAGTGAAAATAATTAAAGTTTTGGAAAATGCAATCCACCGGGATGCATTTGTCAGGCAATGTTTTTTATTTTTGTAGATAGAAAAATTAAAAGTGCATGATTTGATATTTTGTGGATTGTACATAAAATCAAAGTTCAATTTTTAATTACTAAAGTCTAATATTTAGATAGTATTGAAATAAATTTTAACTTATATAAAATAAGTCGCGGTAAATTTGGTATCATATTTTATTTTTACGCACTCTTATTTGTATTCTTATGTGTGATTTTGTGTACATTGTACAATCGACACGAATACATACTTATAATTTGGTATAAAAAAGGGCCATCAATATGTTTGTGTAGCTGTCTCGTTTACTCTTTGCACGGTTTCTGTGAAGGAAGTGTGCGTGGTTTTCTTGGTTTTTGTATTATAAAGTACAAACAACAACGAGAAAGAGAATCTTTGCGTTGGTTTTGATACAGCTGTCACAAGTATTTTACTATTGTGTATAATGGGCACTAATACATGCATACAACTTGATGTATATATGGCAGGATCAACAATATGGTTGTACAGCTGTCTCGTTCGCTCTTTATACGGATTCTTTTAAGGAAATGTAGTATATTTTGTTGGTTTTTGTATTATAATGCACAAACAACAACAAAAAGAGAATTTTTTCGTTGGTGTTGATACAGTTGTCACAATATTTTACTGTATTATCTTGATACATAGTTTAGGTGTGTTTATATGTACTATAAGGTCTATTGCTACGCACATGAAAGATGGTAGGAAATATTTACCGTCAATGTGTGTTGGTGGTTTTAGTATATAAGATTTTGTTACTTGTACGCTGGTGTTGGTTATCTCTTTGTGTTTCTGTGTATTCACGAAACAACTATGATATTATTGAAATCATGCATTATGTGAACACAATGAAATTTTTTATATTCGACTCAAATAGGATTTTTATACTTTGTATAATCGAATTGGTTTGAGTCGAATTGGAATTGGGAGCTGTCTTATACAATTCATTTGAACGGTTTATTTAGGTAGGATAAATAAACTTTTTTACAGGGTATTATATAATGAATCAAATTGTTTTCTAATTAATTTAATTAATATTATAAATTATAAATTTACTAAATAAATAAATAAATAGATAAATAAAATGCGAATTTAGAAATGTTGGTTTAAGTTAAGTTAAGATTTGATTTTTAGCACAAAATGATGAGTTCATTTAAGTGAACAAAGTGGAATTATGTTTAATCATTTTGGAAGGCTAAATGTTTTTGAGTTTAATGGTTGCCTTAATGGATTTATTGAAATTTAGATGGTGGGATGTACACACAATCGTCATAATTACGTATATGATACATCGATAAATTTTTAAGAAAGTAAGGTTTCATTTTCATTGCATTTATTTATTGTTTTATTTACTTTGCATGCTTGATTTGGCAGGGAATGAGGTCCGTGAACTGAGTTAAAATTTTGGATATATTTATATTTATTTATTAGAGTTATTGATTAGGTGCAGGTTTTTGGTGGTGGAGATCTCTTCAATAGGTGAATGATGCTAATTGGATTTTTATTTAGGTAGTCTAATATTTTATAAGTTTTATTTTTGAGTTGCGAAAATGACTAAGATGAAGGAAATCATTTGAATATGTACACTATCAGACATAAATATTTGGACGACGTCCGGGATTAATCACTGGAGCTGAGTTTGGGGTAGCTGATTTTACTACTCGTGCAAATTTCTGCTCAGTCGGATTAGTTAAAAGTCGTGGGCGTCCACAACGATGCTTATTTTTGTTGATCCGGTTTCAATAAATTTCTTTTCATGAAACTGATGCTACCGTTTGATATTACATATTGTAGGGATTTATTTTGATAAGTTTCTTGCCGTTGCAATGCTTTCATTATCAATTTTTTAACGATTTCATCTATTTCTTTGGAGAGGCTTATTTTTCAATCCCTAAATTAAATTTTTGAATACATAGTTAAAATTTTTGTTCTAAAATATCAAAAATATCTGCTGCTAAAATCAATCACTTTTATTTCTAATCACTATTTCGTTTAAATATATATGTATATAGATTGAAATATTATACTAATTAAATGAATAGCATAGTACGTTATCTAGGAAAAGGGAAATTTCCATTTTATATGATATTGTAAACTACATTGCATTGCAAAAATATTTGAGGTATTGATGAAAATGTTTCAACACTTTTTGTCAGTTTAATTTAATTAAATTATATCAAAGTGTCATAGTTTGTTCAGGTATTTTTGTCTGATGGTGTAGTTGATATAAAGTATATTTAATTATATATAATTGTTAGATCGTCTCCAAGCTACAAAAATATTGGTGAACTCTCGCTCAACATCCAGAAACTCTTAGCATCCAGCAGTTATGTAGCGTAGAAAATGTATTGTCCTTGTGATATATATTTTAATTTATTTATCGCTAGATCTGTAGGAAATTGCCGATTAGTTTAAATTTAATAGTATGGTCAAATATATATTTTCAATTTTTTATTTTTAAATCTCGTTGCAGCAGGTAAACAATTAATTAACTATTTACAGGAGAACGGTAACTAATGGAACAAGTGCTGTGAATTTAAATTATAACTTAACAATTTAAAAAATTTTAAACATTCTTTTAGAATTTTAGCTTAGAAGTGGGAGAGTTTACATAGGCAATTTCATAAAATGTTAATTTTTGTAATACTTGTATGTAATATATTGTGTTTTGCTCATTAATATATATTAATTAATTTAGTTTAAAAATATTTAAAGGTTTCTCTTCCTTAATTTGCTAATAGATAATTCAATTTTCAGAATATAACATAGTTCCAGAATCAATCATTATTTTGGGGATTAAAATTAATCCTGAATTTCAGAATTAAATTTTGGTTTGGTATTATGGTGATTTATTAATTAAAATTAGTTTTTAGAGTTGCCTGGGAATTTGTATATTAATTTTATTTGTTGATTCTTGATATACTTATTAGTACCTAACTGAATTACTGATAATTTTAGGCTGTTGTGGTGCTGTAACATTATCATTTTTAAATTATTTATTATAAATTTTTTTTAAAATAATTGAATTTTTATTTATTTATTCTCTTTTTCTTGATCGGTAGGAAATTTATGATTAGTTTTAAGTAAAATTTTATGTTTAAAATGGTTTTTAACGTTTATTTTAATAATAATTAATTAATTAGATATAGAAGGACCATAAAAAATGAAATAAGCGCTGTTTTTGTAGTCTCAGCTTAGTAATTTTAAATCAGGTAAATCAATGAAAGGCGGGCAGGAGGAAATTACAACATTAATAATTTTTAAAGTCCTGATTTAGATTTAGGGAGTCCTGAGTATCCGGCCCTGGATTCCAGAGAAATGATCATCTAATAATGTAGTTAGATTGTGCTGTCTTGTGCTAACCTATTTACTATATATTGTACTAACTATCGATCGCATTGGTGTCTGTAACCGGGTCGAGTCTGTCCTAACTAATAATCCTATCCTATCCTTCGGTTTTGTTATATGTATACGGTTGTACAGTGTGTGCCCGGGAGTCCGAGAGATCCTGCTATAATGCTTGACCGTACACTCTCAATCAATCAATCAAACAATATACGCCGCAAGAGTCGCTAGATTTAATAAATTGAAAAAAAGGGCTAGCGGTCAACGTTTTGTCATTCGTTTTGTTGTGTACTGGCCTACCATTGTGTCGACACCACCTTTTGTTACATGTAGGATAATTTTGGGCTTTTTTTTTATTTCAGTAACTTTATTTTCTCCAAAGCCGAAATTAGTTGATAAAATTTCTCGTCTTGGCGAAGCCTTAAATTCAGGGGGCAGGCATATCTTATTTTTCTTAATGGTTCCAACCATCGATAGTCTCTAACTGTGCAGCGTATCGGCTGATATAGTGTATTGATATAGTGGTAAAAAAATTATCCATGGTGATGTTCCTTCCTGTATTTTTGTAGTGTTCCACTAAATCTTTAACGGCTCTGTCTCCCTGATTAGCGTCTCTCGTATTTCTAACTTTCCCAGTGTAAATCTGACCCGTCAACGGATAACTGCTTTTCTAGTCGCAAGCCCACCATAATTTGATTCCATATTTCGCCGGTTTTGATGGTATATATTGGGTGAACTTTGTTCGACCAGATTGGTATTAAGCACTTTAAATATCTCTCTAATCGGGGCGGCCTTATCAGACGCCATTCGATCCGCTCTGGTATTTTGCTGATCGAACCGAATGAACCGGGTTATATCTCGAAATCGTTTAGCCGACATTGTGGCCCTATAAAGAGGTTAAGTTTTCTTTCTCCACAATGACTCTAGGCCTTCGTAATTTGACCGTTGGCTTCCCATGAATAAGAGGATTCCGAAATAGGCCAACAGTTCTTCTTCGTCTACTTTTCTCCATAATAGTTCTGCGTTGTCCGGGTTTCTTTCATTAAAATTTCGTAATTCAAAATCTGTCTTTTGATTTGTGTGGCGGCATATCGTCGTGGTAATTGAGGAATCTAAGATTGTGCAGAACGTTTTAATATCGCTTAGATTTTTTGTTGCGGGATTGGGACCTTTAAAGTGACGGTCGCGAAACAAGTTTTGCTTGCTATTACGTTGAAATGGCAAAGCTTTCTTTCTCCATCGTGTACCATCCTTTCCAATGAAATACCCGTCGGACACTTTTTCTTTTCCATATTCACTCGATTCCGTTACATCACTGTCACTTTCATTATCGCTGTGACTATCGTCATCGCAATCACCACAATCACCAATTTCAACTTCTGTCGCTTCAATTTCAGCATCTGATTCATAGTCACCTGGGTCTGACAAACCGCCAGTTTCATCGTTTCCACCGTTGCCCCATCCGTTCTCCTTCCGCTTCGTTTGTTTCGCTGATGTGCAAAACCTAGTTTAAATAAGTCTTGCGTTCTTCATAGCGTAATCTGAATAATAAATCTGAAATATAACGCTGAAAATCTACAACAATTTAAAAAAAAATAGTATAGAAATCAATTACTTAGATAGTTGGGAGGCAGACAAATATTCACAAAAACACAACGAATAGACGATTTAGTTTTATAAAAATCTAGACAATACTGACGACAAGTGACAAAAAACAATAGAAACAACAGAAATGTTAACAGTTTTTTATTATTTTTTTTTTTTTCAAGTAATAATTAAAAAGAACATCTGGCTACAGGTAATAAAACAAAATTGGATAGGAAAATTTACCTACTCATATAAAAAAATGTATTTTATATAGAAAAACAAAAAATCTTAAAAATTTTCCATACAAAACAGACACAGAAAAACTATCCTTACATTTGTAAATCCGGTCTACGGGCGTAAAAAACAATTGCTGCCCATGCGAAGGTTAAAAAAGTACCAAGATTTGAACACGTCATCACCACCATAAAACAAATGTGACGGTGACGCCTAGTGTGTAATAGAATAAGTAAAACTAATCAATGTTTTACTGTACTAAATGGAATTTTCCATGATAAAAATTGTTACGTAATGTTTCTACGCTATTCTAACTAGAAAAATCATGAGCTTTCGAGAAGGGTTTGTGTATATAAAAAGGCGAACAAGATCGAATTGGATTATTAGTATTTGGAACGCGATAGTGTAAACTTGTAAGATTATTAGTAATATTTGGTAAGCGATAGTATAAAGATTAAAAGAAATTAAAAAGTGATTTAAAAAGTGTTTTAGTGTAAAATAAAAAGTAAAAGTGATCAGTAAAATTTGAGAATAATTTATATAAAGTGATTTTGTGAATTTTTATTGATAAACTGTGTTGTAATAAATTTTGTGAAATAAATAAATTCGTTGGTGATAAATTGAATTGAGTTGGTATTATTCACAATCCAGTGATACGAACCATGATTGACAAGGCAAAAACGTAACACAAACATATTGTGACGGTGACACCTAGTGTGTAATAGAATAATTTAAATTAATAGTTCAATGTTTAACTGTACTAAAATGGAATTTTCCATGATAAAATTGTTACGTAATGTTTCTACGCTATTCTAACTGGAAAAGTCCTGAACTTTCGAGAAGTTTGGTTTGTGTATATAAAAAGGCGAACAAGATCGAATTGGTTTTTAAAATGTTTGGTTGGTTTTTTAAATTCGTTGGAGATAAATTAAATTGATTTTGTATTATTCACAATCCAGTGATACGAACCTTGAGTGACAAGGCCAAAACGTAACAATATAAATAAAAATAAAACAATTTTCTCCCACCGGCAAAAAAAAAAAATCCTCAACAATAAAACCAAGCAAAAACCCTTTTCTTTTTAAATACGTACAGATTATTTAATTTTAATTTTTTCATAATATTTAATCTCCATGATGATCGGTTGGATGAAATAAAATTAATGAAAGGAGGAAAACTCATTTTATCAATTCTCTGCATAATATTTTTAATTCAATTTGGAGGCCCCCCCCCCCCCCCCCAAAAAATAATAAAGGTAAAATAAGGAAAACCTAAAAAGTGAAAATTAATACTTTCCAGCCTTTTCTTGGTATAATATATGCCTACAACAACAAACTTAAAAAAAAAATCGAAAATTAACTTTCATTGTCATTTTAAGTTGATTTAATTTCGTTTTTTATATTTTTTACATCTTTTCCATCTTACCAATTTGTATTTTATTTTTATCTATTTTCTATACCTACCTACATCATGCTTTTTCAATTTAGTTGTGTAACTAACCAAACATTTTTATATGTAGCTATTTGTATATTTGTGAATATAATTCGTTGTTCGCTTTTAAGAAAAATCTTTTTTCGTTTTTATATGACTTCGGTAATTAATTTCTATGAATTCTTTTTTCATCTCGTGCGTTTTTCATGTTTTTGTTTCCTTTCCAGTTGTTTTTCATTTTTCTTTTTTTACTTTTCTGGTAGTAACTGAACAAAACAGCTAAGTAACTCGCAGCATAACAAAAAACAAGAAAAATTTGTTTTTATTTTTTGCGTTTGGTTTAACACAAATTTAAGAAAATTTAATCGATTTTTTTGGTAAGTTTTGTTAAAATTTTGATTTTGAAGCGTGATTGGATTGTGTTAACAAATTTTATTTTATCATAAATATAAGATATGCCTGCATACTTGTACATATACTCGTATACAAACTTTTTTCACATGAATAAATTTTCAATCCACATACCACAATTTGAACACCATTGATTTTCATTATTCGATATTCTTTATATTATGTATTGTAAGTCTATAATTATGATTTTTTTCCATCATGTCAGATTAATGATTATACAACATTATTTCTCATCTCGTTCATATCGATAGAATGTGTATACATATATAATAGATATACTTACGTGTAGCAAAGTAGTTGAAAGATTTATAAACCATAATGGGCGAAAGAAAATTATAAAGAGCTTTCATATAGGTAGTAATTCTTCTGAGTTTTACTAATTAAACTGATTTCATACAATGAAAAGTTTATTATAATATTATTAATTTATGATATTTTTGTTTAAATCGTTGCAGTGCTGTCTCGAGGCAAGCGAGGGGCCTAAATTCCCAGAACCATTTATAATTTGTTTAATCATTGTATAAATATCATTTACACTCTGAAATGCTAGTCCTGTTTTGTTATACAAACTAAGCTATGTACATTTGTTGAAAGAAAAATAATTAAAGTATCTTTAAAGTAAAGTAAACTCGTTTTACATCTAATGTTTTGCTACTTAACACCTTTAAGATTCTTAGCTAGATTAAGGTTTGACAGTTGTTTTTAATTATATACATATAAAGTAAATATAAATAACATTTAACGCCTTTATTTGTGTGCCTGAGTCTATCTTTGATTAAATAATTTCATTGTTGCTTAATTACGAGAATGCTTAACAGCTTGGAAATTCCCGTGTAGTTTCAGTTAATTTCCGAAGATATAATATGTAGTAGATACTATTAACTAACTAACTAAGTCTTATATACCCAATGAAATATTATAATTCTAATCGAACAAATAACAACACACCAATAAACCATAAAACAACCAATTAATCTGAGTTAAGCTGATTGCTTTTGTATTCATATACTAAATATTTACGTATGTCAAATATGTTATCAAAACTAAAAATTAATACTGGTACAATAGCTTTAAAAGTCACAAATCAATTGAATTCATATTCAACGTAAACATGTATGTTATAAATAAAATAAAAGTTTGATAAAAATCTAACAAAAGCACTACGCTGCACATACCAAATCAACATAAAAAAGAACGTATATATGGATGCTTCAATTTGAATCGAATTACTACTAAATCTGCGGGGGGAAACAGAATCATCGTATCCACTACAATATAAATGCATATAATTCATCCTTTCTGCATACTACAAGATCATATATCCCACTCTCTCATATATTCATTCGAACAAATTTTCCATTATTTCCGATTTCCATTTAAGGATTGGATATAAATCGGGAGGAAACGAAAACGAAATCAAATAATTCGTTCGCCGAACAAAAAAAAAACTTTTAAAAATAATTTGAATAAAAAACTTTCAAATTTCAATTATAATTGAATAAAATGAAAAAAATAAAATAAAAAGCTCACAAAAGTTCGATTTACTTTCGAGAAAAGTATGGGAAATATAGAAAGGGAAGCGATTTTATTTCAATTCGTATTATTAAAGTTGTTGAAGCTAATGATAAAGCAAAAAATACAGTCTAAGCGCCGCTATTCGAATGCTATTTAATTTGAGATTAAACTTTTAAACAGAGTTTAACTTTCGACTTCAATTTTTGAGGCAAAATAAATTTGTTTATACTAAGTTTAATTTAACTGGCCATTTTCTAAATGTTTCACTAAAGTTAAACGGAATCGGTTTGCTGCAGTCCAATAAATATATTCTAATTAATCATAAGGTAAATGAAAATTTGTAAACCAAAAAATTAACCGCATCATTTGAAATACCTGCCCTAAGGATGTGATCCTGGAGTTAAATTTATTATATTTGATGCTGCTTTACTACCAATCGAATAAAACTAGTAGAAATGAGTTTGAAAAAAGGAAGTATTTCGTCTACGTTCGACTTCTTAGCCTCTTGCCTTACGATTTATTTTAAAAGAAACGTGCATGTGGAGACTATTCAATTTTAGGGCTACTCTGTACGGGTACAAACTTGGCTATAAGAAATTGATAAGATTAATACTTTCCAGAAAAAATTTCAGAAATGTCGAGAAATCAAGTACCTACGTGGAAGAACTGTAAGCGTAGTAAATGGTTGATGCCAGAAATGCATTTACCGGTTAATAAAACAGATTAATATAACAAAAAACTTAGTGTGCCCGGCTCCATATACCCTAAGGCAGACCTGTTGGAAGTAAATTTGTTTAGGCGGTCTAACATCTTAGACAACAAGAATAACGTTAACACTAAACTGCAGCTTACACTCTACAAAAAGCAAAGGTTAGTTTCATCTTACCTCGGCATTAACAACCGGCAAATTTTATTTTCAGCAGATATTAGTCATTCGATTAAGAAATAATTATTTAATTATTAATTGTTTTCAACAATAAATTTGGCCGGTTATCACCAGGTGATTTTTTTCACTGTAAACGGGCAGCTGAGGGTTTTACCTAAAATTTAGTAGTCTAGTAGCTATAATTTCGTAGCTTGCGTGGATTTCGAGATAATCCAATTATTTAAAATTTACACAGCGCGTTTTATAGAAAAGGGAAAGTAAAACTTTCGATATATTAACACATTGCCCATAGCTAATATTTTGCTAAAATTTTCTAAGAGATCGACGATTTTAGATAGACCAAATTATTTTGAAAGGTGTGTAATAAAACTGCGATAATTTTTAGAAATTAAAAGTATAAAATTTTAAAACAATTTAGTTCTAAAATAACGTTACTTTTTGGAAAAAAAAAAAAAAGTTATGGTTGGAATATGTCAGCATTGACAAATAGTCAAAACATCACCCAAAGCGAGGGGTTAAAAATTGCTTTCCAAATTTTATAAATTGTATGCAACCACATCTACCTAGTACCTCGGGGTATTTTATTAAAAAAGTCCCTAATTCCACCATGCTGGATATCACTCAAAAAAAAATTCTGCAGGTCATTTAAATCAATTAGCCGTTTGCCAAAATCATTTTTAAGTTTTACCATATGTGAAAAATTTCATATAAAAACATGAAAATTGTTGATTGTTATCTTAACATTTATGTGTAAAAACAACGTGTCCATTTACATATTATGGAACAAATATGATGTTTGTACTGTAGGACTGCTGAAAAAAATTGCAACAAACTTCACTCCGACATATCAATAATGACAGAGCGCTCAAAATTATAATGATGACAGTTCATTATCTTGTTTCTTAGTGTGTTGAAACATTTGCGTCTAAGTTAATAAATTCCTAACATGGAATTCAAACGCAAGTGTTATTGCACTATATTTGGCTGGTAAGTCACAAGTTCAAATTGTCCGAGAGTTAACCTAAGTAACAATTTGGAGTTGTCAAAACGTTGTACCATCTAAAATTCACAGCAATTTAATTAAGTATAATAACTTCTTAAAAAATAACCAAAAACGTCAGTTTGTTGGTTTTTCGACGTAATAGCAGCAATAGATATGTTATAGCAACGTCAAACAGCAAACTCGTAATAAATGGTAAATTAATTTTGAGACTTTGATTTATTTAAATATATAGGTTCCCAAATAGCAAAAAAATTATATTTGCAGTTTCGCTGTGCTTCACGCAAAATAGTTACATAAGAAAAATTAATGTTTTTGCAGCAAACACGAAGTTAAGGGAATCGGTTTCAAAATAGTAAAACAGTCAGAAATAAACCAAAGAGTTATTATTTTGGAAATTATTGTAACAATAACAATTTTTTGCTAAATGATTGGTAAAAAACTTATTTCTATAATTGCATCTACAATTTTAATGATGTCATTCTAATTATGTTTTCTATAATTTAATAATAAATATCACAAATATTTTATGAAATATTGACAGGGAAAATATGAGTTTGCTTGTGATTTTTAATCGTAAAAATACCCGGGAAACAAATTTCATCGACCGGTTTGAAAAAGATAGGTCAGAAAAGGAAAACGCGACTTAAAATATTTGATATTAAAAATAAAATTAAAATCAAAAATGTTTTTGAAAAATTTATTTTTCCTGAAAAATAAATCCAAATCTGTTAAAAAGCTTCTAGTAATCCACCAAAAGCTGAAGATTGGCGTTTTTTTAATATTTGCATGTGATAAAGTTGTTTTTGTCGAACTTTTTTAACCAGATAAATGATACAGCCATTTTTATGAGAAGAAAAACTAAATTTAAAGATGGCTTTAATATATGTAACAGCTAAATAGCATAATAGATAACCATTTTAACTATTTGCCCTAAATTAAATATTACTACAGCTAAATTGTCTTACGAACTTACGAAAAAGTAACCAAAATATATTAAATGTTTTAAGTAACTAATTAGCATTTGAATGAGAAAATCACTGATCATAAAACATTATTGTTTTGTGTTAAGCGTTTTAGCTGTTGGACTTTGTATGGAGTATTATTTACTTTAACCCTCTAGCAGGCAATTTTTTCTGACTGGGAAAATTATGGTAGGGTAATTTTAATGTGAAAAAATCGAAAATTAGGTGTAAAATTGTCTCAGGTTAAAATTACTAACATATTACTTGAGCATCAACTGCCAGCCAAATAATATTTGGTCTCACGAATGCATACTAATATTTCAGGAACACAAGGGTCCGTTGCGCCTTTCAGCAAAGCTAAGCTATTCGATGTGAGATAATTTTGTTTATACATATCTCTCAATTGCAAACGAAGCCTTTTAAAACTTACTAGCACACTTGCATTAAATCAAGCGAGATACGTTTTCCTGTTTTGAGCAATGCAAACTATTTTACTATTGCCTTGCTATGTCAGCTATCATCGCTCACACGACGTATCGATGTTTTCTACATTTTACATTCTTAGCTCTTTGCACTCAAAGTACTCCTCCCAAGTACTGTTAACATTTGGCATTATACTCGAATGGTGCCTTCAAGCACACCAAGAATATACTGCACTGTCGATCAGAATATTATGAATATTCTATCTTTCTACTCTCTGATTTCTACGACAAGAAAAACAAGACACTAATAATATTTCTTGTACACTTGGACATTATGACGCGACAATTAAATATTGGTCTGCCCAATTTTGTTCACATAAATATTTAACTGAAGTGTTTGAATTACGCAAATAATAACCGTTAACGCATATATAGTACACCTATAATATTTTTAACAACTTATAAAAACATAATTCTGTGCAAAGAGTACAAGAGCAAATAATAATTTTCTATTTATTATTCATGTTTTCTGTGCTCCGTTTAAAAGCGGAAATACCTGCTAGAGGGCTAACAACATTGTTTAAGTTATAAATTTACACATAATACACATTTAGATTCTGCGGTGTGTTAAGCAGTTTTCCTTTTTTATCCACGTTTAGTTTACTCATATAAATTTCGCTGTGTGTTAAGCAGTTTCGTTGTTAGATATGTAATTTTGCTTTGAGTTAAGCAGTTTTTCCTTTTCCAAACCAATTGGCATATCAAGTTGGATTTCTGTAATTTGTTATTCAACATTATTGTCAGATTAACGCGGTCTGAAACAGTACATTTTATCTTTAATAATGGTAAATGTTTGCTATGAAATCATTTTTTCTAGTGATTTTAAGTTTATTTAATATTATAAGAGCATTACTTAATAGGTTTGTTATGATTATTAGGTTTTCTGTGTTATCGAAACTGTAAGCAAGAAGGAATTGTTTGTGTGTCCGGCGTGCTGGTTTGAAGGAGACGAAAATTATGCTATCGTTCATTATCCACCGGACACCATAGAGTTCCTCAAATATCAAGGGTTAGGTTACAGAGCAAAAAGCCGATAATTCATGGTGCTCAGAACTGGCACGCTTGCTCGGCTGGCAGTACAGGGTATGCAAAGGTTAGAAGAATGAATTTTTGTTAATTTTTTAATGAATTTTTTTAGATTAAGATATATCAAATATTCCTTCGGTGCAAGATGTAGTCGATAGTCGCAAAAAAACAATGGAAAAACCACCAAATCCTACTGTTACGTTACACCCATCCGCGTCAACTGGTACTAGTCAATTGCAAGATGCCTCTTCAAAAAGAGCATTTGGCAAAACTCATTTGCAAGATACCACATCACTATTTACAATTATTATAAATAATAAATTAATAAATAAATAAAATTATAAATAATTATATAAATGTTTGTTCGCCATTATATTCGACTTATTTCATTTTATGTCATAAAGCGCAAAACTAGACCGCACAGCATATTGGTTTTTTTTATCCGTAAATAATCATAGCCGAAAAAATCCTTTTCCACCTCCAAAATTACTTATAAATTTCTTTTAGACTTGTTTTCTAACTATTTTGTTATTTTAACAGTAATTTTGATTAAATGCAAATATGTTTGAAAATTACACAAAAAAATAAATAAAGTATTATAGCTGTCATATTTGTTTAGTTGACTACCACAGCAAAATTGATTTTCTCCCGACTGTTTTGCTTTATGCCGTATAACGAAATCCCTACTGGAATGTCTTATATACCTACTTAAGCTAATTAGCTTTTTTTTCACTGCCACAACGTTTTAAAAACTTATTGAATATCTATTTAACATTTATAACTAATTTGTGTAATTTTCCTGATTTCACGACGTTGTAACAGCTTTGTTTTTGCTGTCTAGGACAATTTACCTATCAAATTGTTATTTGGGAAGCCATCTCAATGAGTATAAATCATTTTACGTTGCGCACCATTTTTCGTTACAACGATACTGGCGGTATTGCCAGATGCAAAGGAAGTGCACAGTAACTTTCGTGCAGCATGCAATGCCTTTTCCAACCGACTCAAGGCTATAGTTAAGACAAAAGGAGGCCATATCGAACAAATTGCCGGGAAGTGGCCAGCTCGAAGCCCGGACCTAAATCCCATCGAACATTTATCGGATGAGCTGAAAAATAGGTTTTTAGACAGAGATGTTGTTTCCACGAGTCTCCAGGAGCTGCAACAAGCGATCGCAGAGGAATGGGAGGCGATACCTCAAGATTTGGTGAAAACTTTAGTGAAATCAATGAAACATCGAATGGAAGGTGTCATTCGGGCTAGGGGAGGGAATACTTCTTATTAATAAAAATGTTTTTTTTGCTGATTTCCATATTTTAATAAGATTTTTACCACTAATTTTCATGCACATAAATTCACAAAAAACGTGTACTTAAGATGTTGACCCCAAAAATCACTTTATTAACACGGTACAAGTACAAAAATGGTACCACTGGATAGGTGTTGAAATAGACTTTGAATCCGCATTCAAGAAAATTAAACAAACATTGGATTTTTTGATATTTGAAATTTTGGTGAAAATTTATCAATGTTCGAATTTTTTGCACCCAAGTGTATTACAAATAAATCAACCCAGCAAACACTAAAATCGTTAACATTTTATGTCAAAAGCTTTGATTTCAAACGAGTTTAGCAAATTTTCTTCTAAATCTGTCAGAACCTAAAGCCATTTTTATTTCTATGGAGTCAGATTACGTGTAATTACACGTAACACATTACATTTGTTAGGCGTGTCTTAAGAAAATATTTAACAGTAACATGAACCATTTCTTCTTTCTCTAAAAATTAGGACCTCGCCTCTTCTTAAAAATTTCCTAGAAATGTCCCGTTTTTGCAAATTTGAAAGGGTGGTCTGCTTAAGTTTAATCTGTATCTGAGCTACAATCCATCAGATGTTTACTTTGAACTAATATTCGAACGCTTGATAAATCTCGTGGGACCCAATAACCGTAAGCCCCCTCCCCGGCTGCGGGTGCTGTGGGTACCTAGTTACGCCACTGTCCAAGGGCGTTAATTCCCTCCACCAATATTTGTATATAGTTAGTTTGAAGGGTTGAGCTAGATTTATTTGAATTTTACCCAAATTATATATTAAGGCCACGTTACACTTTCTCGGGTCAGAAAAATCGACTGTTTAGAAAGTGTCTTATTGGAAAGAATTATATTTCAATAATTAAAAAGAGAAGGAATTTTATATGCAACAGGCATAACTGATTGAGCATAAGATAGATTTTATTTGTGAAAATTCATTTGTCAAAACTTTCAACGAGTTTTTCTCAAAACAACATTTTTGTAATCGGCGTGAACCATAACTTAAAAAACATTTAAACAATAGCGCCAGTAAATACGAGAATAAAAAATATTGGTTAATTTTTTCCTCAATTTTTAACGTTTTTTTGACGAAAAAAATACTATTTTTGGAACCACCAACTTTGAAGGTCCATCATTTTGTGAATTTTTGCTCAAACAAAATAATCGTGGTCTGTACTAGGGCCATAGTCCTACTTTTTCTAACAATATACATTTTTTTTTTTTTTTTCAGACATCTAAGTGAGCAGCAATCGTGCATGCCACGCCGGCAGACCAAAATTTTCAAAACAGCTGCCAAAAACCCCTACCAAAAATCATTTAGTAAAATATATAATCATTTCTCGGCTTAACATATATGTCAGAAAAAATAGGGAATCAAAAAATATTTTTTTTATTAATTTATCGGTAGCATATAAATTAATAAAATTTTCGACCGAGAAAGTATGATGTTACCATAATAAAATAATTCAACCGTAAAAGTTTAATTAAATATTTGCTGTAAGTATTTTAATGCACAAATTATTCTAATTTCTTATTCCATATTTTTAGTTTTCCTTTGTCGTTTTGTTTTTCTAATATATTTCCAAATTCAAAACAAGAATTTAGTGAAATAGTGGCAAAATTCAAAATCAATGCCTCGCTTTATTGCTCCACGATGGTTCCTCAACATTTGGAAATCAAAGATGATGTAATGGCATCGAGCACGATCATTTTATCTCCATGAAAGATTTTTTCTATGAATTTATGTAGGTAGTTAAATAAATTGAATAGTCGCCTAAATACCACTTCACGTCACGTGATAGGTCGAAAGTTTTCTTTTTTAAATTCTGTTTTTCTTAATCTATTAATCTAGTAGGAAATTTTTTGCAATATAGTTTGATACTTGGCGAACTTTACGAAAAAATTTGGAAAAACTCAATTTGAATAAGCCAATTACTTTTAGTTTCATTCTATTTAATTTGTTTACTGTTGGAAAATAATGATTTATAACATAAATGCATCACCTTTTTTACTACCTAGGGAGTCTGTTACCGAAGCATCATCTCCGAAACCGGTAATTCGGTATGTGATTACTAGGCCTATGATTTTCGGGTTACAACCTTTCCGCGGTGGAACAAGTTTGGTGAATTTGGATAACATAGCAACTTGTTTCATAAAATTTCCTTTCATTTGGCATCGGTTTGTTGGCACCTTTTCTTTACCTTTTTCGTGGTTTAAAACCTTTTATAGGTTTCCAAACTTTTCCACCTTATTTCAACCTTTTTTTCCAGTGTTAAGATTTAACTTAGCATTGTAACGGGACGATTCAGAGTTGAATTTTCGCTCCGTTATCAGAATATCTCTATGGTCCTATATATTAGTGACCGCAGCACGTTTGCCGGCTAGTTACAGAAGGTGGGCAGGTTCTTGTCACATACCATAGAGATCAAGATGTGCTGCTTTACCCATAGTGCCAATTAAAGAAAACACAAATACGGAACGATATTAAAACTATATGTGTTATACACTATCACAGGCTCACTTAAGACTGCATTTCAATAAATTAAATAAACTAAATAATTTAACCAAATTAACTAAATAAATAACATAAATTAGGTAATCTAAACAAGTTAATGGAATTTAGCAAGCAATAGAGTAAATAAAGAAATGTAAATGTAAGGAAAACTAAATGGAGAAAAAAAAAATGACGTCATTGTTACAGCAATATTTCCTTTTATTATGGCCTAGATGTTGAACCACATGCTTTCCTCCCTCCCATTGGCAAAACCATGCATGGATATTTAGTATGCCCCTGTTTTGTCAAGTGTTAGCCCATCCTACTTGAACACCTATAACTTACTAAGATCACTCATACATTAAAGTATTCAATAACCAACTGAATATATCGTGAAACAAAGGTAAGGTATATGTACCGTGAAATAACGTGATTGTAGCGGTCGTGAAGAAAATCTCAAACATAGAAAACACAATGGATTTACAGGTATAAGTTGATTAATTATTGATCTACTTCACTTTACACTGGTCTAGGTTTACAAAAAATATTCTTAATGGATCCGCGATCCCAAATAGGTTAAATGATTAGTACAAATACGTTAAATAAATAGCATACTGAATAGATAAATAGTATGTATGTATATATGTAGTTAAATGTAATATAATATGTAATATATGTATGTTCAAAAAAGTAGAATAAATATAATAAATATTTATAGTTTCATAAATATAGTGTTAAAAAAATAAATAAATAAATCAAATATAATATAATAAAAATAATAAATAAATAAGGACAATTGTGTCCAATTTATAATTGTTCCACTTAGCTGACTACTGTATCATGGCGTCATCACATTAATTTTTGGTGGCCTTGTTCATTTTTAATATTGACCGCTCATTTCACGTGAAGTAGGAATTTTCTCGACAGTTTTCTTCTTCTTTGTTTTGTTTCTTTTTTTTCTTTTTACCGTTTGATCCACACTGAATTATGGGGATCGAATAAAAAAAATATGTCGCGGAAATGAAATCTGGTTTTAAAAAGAAAGCGCGAAACACAAAAAAAAAATATCAATAAATAATTAGAATCACCAACAAAACAAACAAATAATCACAAAAATTAGATAAACAAAAATTGCAGTCATCATACCTGGTTTCCGCGACAACTTAAGCTTAGCAATTATTAAAGTTGTTGCTGCTTGGTTTTTTTTTGTTTTTTATTTTTTTTTATTTTTCTTAAATCAACCAACCACCAAGAAATAAAAGACCACGGTTTACAGGTTTACTACCGTATTATATCAATGCCCGTATTATATTTTATTTACACACCGTTTTTAATACGCACGATATAGCAACTGGTAAGAAATTTCGTTCACACGCACTTTGGTCCACTGCAACAGTTTAATTGTTGACTATTTTACTTTTTTTTTTTATTTTTTTTGTTATTTTTATGATAACGTATCAAGGTGGAATGAGGTATATTGCAATTTTAATTTATTTTAATTTATTTTGTTGTTGTTGGTGAAAACAGAATAGAACAAAACAACAAATGAAGAAGGTAGCAAAAATCAATGTTCATCCAATCTATTGCCACCTAGATGAATCAGTCAATTAGACCATTAATTAATTCATTTGGTTTTTACCTACAACTTAAGGTAATGTAAGCATTGTCACAACCGAAAACATTAATAATTGTTTAGAGTTTAAGTATTCCTTCACGATAACATAACTTGTCTTAATATTTAACATCACCGACGAAAATTCAACGAGTATGAACAAAGCAATATATTTAGTTGGCCTGGAACATTGCCAAAATGTTACAGCATTTTAGCGAATATTTTGCCTAAATTTTGGGTTTTGAACGGCAAATAGAAAGTTACGAACGAAAATTTTACATTAAATTTTCAGCACATAAATTTGTACAAGTGTAAACGCATTTTAAAATTATTCCCTTCAAAATGAATATAAAAAATGAAAAGGAAATTTTCACATTAGTGGCAATACTATTTCAATTTTTGTTTTGTTTTATTGGTTAGCCGCCATGACAGGAAATTTGACATTATGTGTTTTTTCTTCATTTCGTTTCCGATGTGGTGTTATTGTTTAAAAGAAATTTATTTTCTGGTTTATTTTACGAACTCAACTGTTTAAATACTTCTCATGTGTATTAATAAAAGCAAATAAATTTAAATTATACTTCACCGATAAATTATTCGTGTAAGTATGTGTTTTATTTTGGTATGCATCTAAAAACCCTTGTGTGCTACGATTAATTATAATTTCGGATGAAATTGCAAATTTTGCAAATTTTGTAATGTAACGATAGTTGCAGATAAAAAATTTCAATTGGTGCAACATCTAAGTTTCACTAAACACAAGGAAAATGCCAGAAAACGTGACGGGAGTTCAAATCAAACATTTATATCAGATGCGATTAATCCAAATCTAACGTACAAAAATTTTTGCATAAGCCTATGCAAAATGCTAGTTTCTTCCGATATACCACTTAATAAATTAGCAAATCCCCATTTTGCTGAATTTATTCACAAATATACAAACTTCAAAGTTCCAGATCAAACTACATTAAGAAAAAATTACATAAAACTTCTATACGGCGAAACCATGTTGAACATAAAAAGTATAATACGAAACGAATATGTGTGGCTGTCAATAGACGAAACCACCGATGTTACAGTAACATACGTGGCTAATGTTGTAGTAGGCATATTAAATCCGGATGAGCTGAGAAGTCGAAAAAGGTATCTGTTAAACGTTGCAGTGTTAGATAAAGCCAACTGTTCAGCTATAGCTAGGCTGTTCGACGATTCGGTAAAACTTTTGGGCGAGGAGTTCAACCGTGACCACATTTTACTATTTTTATCTGATGTGGCTCCTTATATGGTCAAAGCGGCTTCTGCAATTAAAATTTTCTACCCAAAAATTTTGCATGTTACATGCTTGGCACATGGAATTCATCGGATTGCTGAAAAAATAAGATCTTTATACCCAAATGTTGACAAGATGATTGTGTCGGCGAAAAAAATATTTCTAAAAGCTCCACCGAGAGTCCAAATTTTTAAAGAAATTGAACCGGGGTTGGCACTTCCGCCGAAGCCAGTAATCACAAGATGGGGTACTTAAATTGAAGCTGTGGAATACTACGCCACAAATTTTGAAAAAATAGAAAATATTTTATCGAAACTAATAGATGACGACTCTGCAGCTCTTGAAACTATTAAGGATTTGTGTTATTGGCATTTAAGTATGCCCCAATTACATCTGTGGACGTTGAGCGGACGTTTTCAATGTACAAGAATTTATTACGCGCCAACCGACAGAGTTTCACTTTTGAAAATGTACAACATCACTTCATTATTTATTGTAACGAAGCCTTAAATTCCTAAAAGTAACCTATGCTTTAATTAATTTAAAAAATTAGATAATCTATGAAATTTTTGTTAGTAACCGCAATAAAAGTGAATGAGCAGGATTTATTATTTATTTTTTAATATTTTTATTTATTTGTTTTTTATTTGTTTAGTTTAAAAAGAAATTTTGATGTACCGAAATACTCGTATGATGAAATAGAAGCAATTTAAATTAAGATACAACGTTTTTGTAGCTTTTTTTATTTAAAAAATGTAGGTTTGAAAACCTTTTTTTACGACCTTTTTTTAATTTATTATAGGATATTTTTTTAGGCGTCTAAATTCCAATTTTTAAGGCCTAAAAATCACAGCCCTAGTGATTACATTTCTTGTTCAAGCCTATTCATAAGTACATCTTAATTTGTAACGTAAGGCTTGGAATTTTTGTTCAACAACAATATACAAGCAGATTAACGTCAACCAATTTCATAAAAATATTTATTACCTGAATTCATATATTTTTATTGCAACTCTGCAGCAATGAAGCTTGAGGACCGAACGGGTTTTAAAGTAGGTATTATGAACCATACATAAATATTTCCTTTTGATATCTTCGTTTTCGTAATATCTTTTTCAGTGCGAATTATTTTTAATAAATCCTTCTTCCATTTTTTTAGAAATTGTTTAAGTTGTTTTTTGTGTTTTCAATAAAAAAATCATTCAGGAATCGGGAAAATGAAATTATTTGAATTTTATGATTCCAGAATTCGGTTCAATTTAAAATACTAAATAAAAACAAAATTAGCAAATTTTATAAATTTTTAAATGTTTACACCGCCTGCCTTCCAATTGAAATTGGATTTTTCAATTTTGAATTTAAAGCACCGTTTAATAGTTGAAACCAAATTTACAAATATAAATTTTATTTCTATTTTACTAAAATTTGAAAACTCTTGAGAGATCTTGATGAATTTTTAGAGTTGCTAAGGTTATTCCGAAAAACCAAATATGCACTGAAATAATCCCGAGGGGGGGGGGGGGGGGCGCTAAATCTTAGAAGTACAAAATCATGAAACTAAAAATGTTGCAAAAGCAATATGCTGAAATACGAAATTACGAATAAAGATTATTTTAATTCGTTTGGTACTTTAGTTTAGAAAAAAGCTCTCTTGGGGCACTATTTTGGTTTTCCCGGGGAATTTGCAATTGGGAATTGATTTATTGTGACGGAATGCGGAATGTGAACGTTACTCTCGAAAATTTCGTTTAATTTCACTTAATAGAGCGAGAATTAATGTCCAAACTAAAGGAAATAATGTCAAAATAAATTACAATTTACAAACTTTTCTTAAATATAAAAACCTTTACTATTGTACCGTCATAATTAGAACAAAAATAAAGGTTGTTTTGGATCCAAATTTTACTATCAGTTTGACGTTACCATTTCACAATCATACGAACGAACAAAGAAAATTTGCAAAATTCAAGCGCATAAAACGTATTTAAATAAAATTATCTCTGATTATGAATAGCATCCAATATTTAATTAAAATTGAATTCAATATTTGAAAACCTATACATAGTCAATTATACTCCCACTATTAATGACTACTGAAATAATCAAACCAAAATTCTAGTTAAACTAAGTCCATGCAGAATTTAAATTCGGTTCAGATCCTCAATAATCCAACCACCACATATTATATTCATATTGTAGAGAAATATTTTAAATGAATATCAGTTTTTTATCATACATATCGTTAGATATGTAAATTTTGAGTTTTGGTAACACATTTTTATCATTTCATTACAAACGAGTAAAGCTACAAAAAAAAAATCCTTTTGTTGTAACTACTTGTAAACGATAGAATTTTTGCATGCATTTCATTGCAATATGCTTTGATACCAAATTGTGGTTATATTTTAATTTTTTTTTTTTTTTTGTGTTGGCCAATAATACTTATTTTATTGAACATTTTTTGGTCCAGATGTATGCGGTAGTGCTAGATTTTAATAATACATGGGCTGAAAAGTTTCCTGTATTGACACATCCATGGCGCTGTAATGAGTTATTTGTATTAGGTAGGCGCCATTTAAATTTTCAAATCGATTTGTCATTTGGTTTGCAAGCAACAAACTTGACTTGGGTCGCACTTGCGGTCGCAAAAGTGTTTTTGATGATATATGCAGCGGAAGGTCAAAAGCGGTGATAAACTGACAAAATCAATGATAATGGATTCAGTAAATGTAAAATAAAGTGAGATTGTTGACATCGTAAACATTTCAAAAGAACGTCTAGAAAATATCTGGCATAAGGCAAGTATTGTTGAAGTGTATTAAGTCCAAAGGAGGTTATATTGAAAAAAGTTGCGGTTTATAACCAATACAGTAAACTTTTCAGTCCCATATAATATTTAGAAGAGGGAGGCTAGCAAAACAGAATATAACGAAGTGTTACGGGAACCATTTTACAAGAGATGATACCAAATTATAAATTGTCATGTTTGTAGATTGACACACATAATTTTTTTGATATCTAACATTTATGAACATGTGCTGTCAATTGCATTTTATTATTATTATTATTTTCTCGATGGGAATTTTATTTTGTGGTTTTAAAGTGAATTGTATATATCGTTAGACTTTTGAATAAATCCAACTTAAATCGAAGAATATATTTCATAAGTGTCTCCACAGACAAGCCATTTTCTTTCAATATAAAATCGAATGTTGATTTAATCAGACTGGGAACAACTGTACACATATTTTGTAAAAAATAATAAAATCTAAACACAGTAACTTCATACAGTACTAGTGATAAAAGTAGGACAGCACGGACTTAGATAACATATTCGAAATCATCTGTTCTTTCAATTTTGAATATTATGTCTAAAAAAAAATCCATTTCGAAGTAAGTCAACTTTTTACCCTACTCTTTTCTTTAAATTAGTTTATTGTGTTGGATCGTACGAGTGTACACAGATTATAATCCCGTTAACACTGAAATACAACTGGGTATATATGACTTCCAAATAAAGCGTTACCTCGGTATCTTAAAAAATAATTTTCAAAATTAACTTACATTTCAATAAATCTTGTATAACACATCATCCTTTTCAATTACGTGTTACTTAATAATCATACCCAAATCTCCTCAAATATTTATACACAATTCTCTAAAGGGTTAGCAAAAAAAAATATATACATACATACATAAAAACCTCACCAAATATATACAGTAGCTCTTTGTATAGGAAAACACAAATCCACTTCTATATATGAGATGGAAAAAAAAATCACATCAACATAAATACGTGACCAGAAACAAATTTCCAAGATTTGAATTCCTTTTTTTAGTTTTTCATTTAAAATACAACAAAAAGCACACAAAAAATAGCAAAAAACGAACGAAAAATAATGGAGATATATATTATACTCTTTTTCCATTCCGATTTTCATCCTTTCAACTCTTATCCTATTTTTTAAGATCACGCGAACAAATGAAACACACATACCCAAACACATACGCTCAATCCAATATAAACACAAGAAGGCGAAATGGAAAAAAAAAATTAAACTGCTTGCTTTCTTTTCGTTTTCATACTTAAAAATAATAACTTTAGTAAAGCCACCAAAAAAAAATCGTAAAACATGGTAATAAAAAAGTACAAAAGTCACAAATTCAAAAGAAAAGGAATAAAAGTCTTATCAAAAAATGTATTTTCTTCTTTCTTCTTATCGCTCGATGTTTGCCTCAAATATAGGAAAATTCACTGTCATAATATTGAACTTTTATTCCAATTTTCATATTTCATGAAAAAAGAAATTTCCAATTTTTTTTTGTCGTTGAAATGTTTTTTCGTCTAGGTTCCTTTGAAATAAAAACTCAAAATGGGATTTATTTATTAAAATACTCAATTTTAAGAATTTTAGTGAATTAATCGTTTATCAAATTTAAATTACGTTAATAAATTTAGAATCAGATAAAATTAAAATCATTTTGAAATACATCGGGAATCGGTTACTTTCAAATTTGTTATCACTCTGCTTACTATCTATTCGCAAAATTTGAAATATTTTCTAGACTATTTGCTTCGACAGAAAAGAAGATTGTGGTTCTGTATTTCTGAAAATTTCGCGTCAAATTTCGGTAAAGTATCGACTTTTTGGCTATAAAGTTAGATAAACTAACTTTCCTGGGCTACAAAGTGCTCGAAAAGTAATCCAAAAATGGGTCCACATCAATACCCTTAAAAATTTGTACTGGTAAGGAAGCAAGTTTTAAACTAAGAAAAACTAAATTACGCTCATATTTCTGCTCAAATCAAATTGTAATTCAAAGTCAATTTTTAATTTAATTTTCCATCAAGATTATATTCAATTACAGTTTCGAATTCATATTCTTTTATACATCGTGCTGATACTAAATAATTTTGTTGTTTTATTGCAATCATGTTTCGTATTGCAATTTTTACTAATTGCGAATATCAAACCTACACTTCTCGAATCATTTTAAAATGAAAGCTGAAATTGAACTGTAAATTTTGTATTTTAAATTTCAC
This sequence comes from Tipula vernalis, assembly GCA_958295665.1. Classification (NCBI taxonomy): domain Eukaryota; kingdom Metazoa; phylum Arthropoda; class Insecta; order Diptera; family Tipulidae; genus Tipula; species Tipula vernalis. Next base: position 286,661,376 of record OY282559.1, on the reverse strand, counting down.
TTAAAATTATAACTCAATTCCTACTTCAGTTTTGTCAAATCGAGTTTGGAACTTAGCCTACTTGTATTAAAAATTTCACAAAATTTCTATCTAATTGCAACCAAAATTTTGGAATGCAAAAACAACTTTTTCTCAGATTTTTGCCCTCACTCAAACATAAAATTTTGCTCAAATCTGTTTTATAATTGTAACTTAATCTTTAATTTTTCTCTTGCCAGTCAAATTCGAAATACAAACTCAACTTCGTCTGCTCAAGTCCAAATTACTAATCGAATTCAATTTCTACTCAACATTTTTTTTAATTACGGCCTTAAAAATCAAATACTTCGAAACTTACTCAGATTTCTGCTCAAAATTTGGATACAAATTTAACAAACATTTTGATCTAAACTAGAGTTTTAAATTCGACTTTAACTCAGCATTTCTAATAACACTTCTAATATGCACTTGGAACTAAAGCTGAAGCTGTATCCCAAATTTCTAATCAAGCACATTTAAACAAATCTAGGTTGGAATTTTTACTTAATTTGTAAACAAAATATAACAAAATTTCTAGCTTAATTAAATTTCGTTAATTAAATTTAGAATTCAAGCTCATTTTTTAATTAAATTGCATCCAAATTTTTGCTGAAACTCTCGATTGGATTGAAATTGAATTTTTAGTCCAAACTTTGTTCAAATCTTGTTTTAGCCCGTTCTAAATAAAAATGTTTCTCGAATAATTAACTACATTTTTAAAATTCACTCAAACTGTTATTATAGGCAATCAGTTAAACTCTATTTCTAATGTAAATTCCTACTTAAGGTTTTATTCAATTACGGTTTAACATTGATATGCCTGTTTTACAAAACAAAATTCTTTCAGATTTTTGCTCGAATCCTAATTTTCTAGTTGAATTAAAAAATTTGTTAAAATCGTGTTTAGAATTCAAACTTTTTTCTCCTCGTTCTTAAAATCAATTTCCTCTCTGTCTAATGCAGTTGGCCAGTTTAGATTAGATTTATGTGTATAATTCCATTTATCATTTTTTTCAACTTCGAAAACTACTTGGAACTAAATTTCTTACTAAAAATCTTAATTTTTTTCGCACCCATTTTGATTATAAACTAAGTTACTAGAGTGAATACCATTCACATATTAAAAGGAAAATTACAATAATCAATTAGCAGAATACCTAAATATTTGTTAAAACTTTAAATTTCACTAAAGTATGTTTTCATTTCAATTTAATTCAATGAGCGTGATCAAAATTTACAATTAACATTCAAGTACAGTCTGGAAGTTTAACTCAATTTCGGATTAAAATGTCACTCAAAGTTGATTCAAATCTAGATGGAATTGTAATCTAATTTTATTCTGGATGCATCCAAGGTTTTATTCGAAACCATAAAAACCATTTTCTCTTCCACTCTAATTCAGTCTAGTTTTCCCTTGACATATCTATTCTTTGCTCCACCTAATTTGCTCTAATTTTTTTGTTCACTAATTGAAAATACACTCAGTAAATCTATTGTGCAATGTAAACTTAAATTTCTCTCAAAATTTTGTGAAATCAAAATTCGAGTTGGAACTCGCAAGTAACACTATACAACAATTTGTGCTGTTTAAATTCCATGCAAAATATAGTTTAATCCAGAAACATTTTCTTAATTTCTATTTTAAATTTCACTTAAAATGTTGAAAGTTGTCGTGGTACAAATTGTAACTCAATTAAAATTGGACCTGTTTAATTTCAAACTGAAAATTTATGGATTTAAAACCGGAAGTTTTTTGAAATCAGCTCAATATTTAGTCAAGCCCTAGATGGAATTTTTATTCAAAGATTGGAATTAAAAGTCTATTTGTATCTAAATTTCTGCCGAAAACTACGATTAGCTTTTGATTCATATTAAACACAAGATGTTTTTCAAATATGGTTTGTAATTCTAATTTAATTTTTAAATTTTTAAATCCAACTTAAGTTCCTACTCAAAAATGTATCCAATTACATTTAGGAATTCAAATTCTCATTCTGATTTTTGCCCGAAATTCTGATTCGATATGTTTAAATTCACAAACGTATGTATACAAACAATATGTTGACTTAGTTATGTATTTTAATTTGACGTTTATTTTGTTCTTAATTTATTGATCTAACTTAATGGAGTTTAGGCCAAAGTAAAACGTTTTCAACTTCTAAAAAATATATTTGTTGATCTAAATTTAAAATTTGACTTATAAAATATTTTGCTTTATCAAATTTTAAGCTATGAAAATCGAATTACGTTACTCTTGAAGAAAAATTAAAAATATTTCGAGTAAACCATAAAAAATAAGTGGAAATATGTGATTAAGCCAAAATATTTAAAAATATATAGGGCTCATTCGCTTTTATTTGTTCTAAAAAGAATAACTATCCAACAAATTTTTGGTTTGGATTTCCAAAAAAAAAAAATATATTTTTTTATATGATTTTAATATGTTCCTAAGATTGTAAAAGAATTCAATCCAGTTTCGAACTGATGAGCTTATGATTATGAAAAAATCAATCTTCTCATCAGGCCGCGGCAACTGGACTAGTTATACCACAATTTACATTCTATATATATATAGAATGTGCTGTGCGTTAAGTACTAGCGAATCATAACTAATACAGATGAACTCTCTTACAATTTTTCTTCTTCACGATATTCACACAGCTCTGTGTGTAAGCTAATTTTACTTTATTAATTTTTTTGTTGAATGTTAATTAATTCATGTAATTTCCAATATGCTACCGGTGATTAGACCATTTTAATTGTGTTTTTATTAACACGAGAAGCATATTAGTATTTACGAACGGTAATTCAACGAAACCAACTATAGACAGAATTCTATTTATTTAATCATATGATTTTAATATGTTCCGAAGATTGTAAGAGGATTCAATCCAGTTTCGAACTGATGAGCTTATGAAGATGAAAAAATCAATCTTCTCATCAGGCCGCGGCAACTGGAGATTATAACACAATTTACATTCTATATATACAGAATGTGCTGTGCGTTAAGTACTAGCGAATCGTACTAATACAGATGAATTCTCTTACAATTTTTCTTCTTCACAATATTCCACACAGCTCTATTTCTGTGTACGCTAATTTTTACTTTATTAATTTTTTTTTGTTGAATATTAATTAATTCATGTAATATCTAATATGCTACCACCGGTGGTTAGACCATTTTAAGTGTGTTTCGATTAACACGAGAAGTATATTAGTATTTACGAACAGTAATTCAACGAAACCGGCTAATAGACAGAATTCTATTTATTTAATTATATGATTTTAATATGTTCCGAAGATTCTAAGAGAATTCAATCCAGTTTCGAACTGATGAGCTTATGAATATGAAAAAATCTCTTCGTTCGTAAATACTAATATACTTCTCGTGTTAATCGAAACACACTTAAAATAGTCTAATCACCGGTAGCATATTAGATATTACATGAATTAATTAATATTCAACAAAAAAAAAATTAATAATGTAAAAATTAGCGTACACAGAAATAGAGCTGTGTGAATATTGTGAAGAAGAAAAATTGTAAGAGAATTTATCTGTATTAGTACGATTCGCTAGTACTTAACGCACAGCACATTCTGTATGTATAGAATGTAAATTGTGGTATAATCAGTCCAGTCGCCGCGGCCTGATGAGAAGATTGATTTTTTCATAATCATAAGCTCATCAGTTCGAAACTGGATTGAATTCTCTTACAATCTTCGGAACATACGAGATGGAGGAAAAATAAAACGAGAGGCAGACGATAGCCGAACCTCAAGTAAACTATGCGGTTATGTCAAGTGAGATACTGAGTTATTAAAAGTGCAATTTTTATTATAAAATTACAAGTAAATGTTGTTGGATTAATAAATTTTGATGGAATTAATTGAAATTTTTAACATCAAAGTGCTTAAACTATGTTCAAATCTTAATGATAATAATAATTAATTAATAATAATTTAGCATTATCGCGTCATCAACGCGTCACCATACTCATGTGTCTATTCAGTCGGGAGATAACATTCGCAACGATTTATTCGAGAAGGAATTATAGGGTGTTATTCTCACACCATCATACACGAAAATAGATTTTTTTTGTTCGTCAACGATTTGTATGGGAGGAGATCGGCAGGGGATCGGTTATGTCAACACTTATATACACGCATGCTTAAAACATAAATCCTATGGTTCCACACTCAGAGAATACTACATTTGGCTACCTCATCCATAGTCTATTTGTCAGTATCAACTATGTTTGTAGGTTTTATGTGTGTGTGTGTGTGTGTTTATTATATTGTCCTACCTTAATCTAGTAAAACTAAAGAAAACGGAAAGAGAAGAGAAGAGAAACCAACTTCTTTTTATTCATGGGGAAATTTTCTTCTCTCTTCTTCTTTTTTTCTTATTTATTTTATAATTGAATGTGTCGTTGTTTTTGTTTCTATTTAATAACCCCCCCCCCCCTTCCATTACACAGTGGAGGGCAAAATTTTTTTTTTTTTTTTTTTGTTCTAGATTCCAGTAGAGGGGTTCAGAGAGTTAAATGGGCTCTACACCGGATGTGGTTCGGTATTTAATCTTCAGCTTTCTTCGTTTCGCTCTGATAGAGCAATCTTTGTGAGAACAAAACTCTTTTTATTGTACCTAGTAGAGGCAAAAGCAAAACAAATAATTATTAAAGAAAATTATATCTTATTAAATTTCTTGATTGTTTAGCGGGGTCGGCAGACTTTCTAGCAGCTTCTTAGGTCTTGCGAGACACCATCAACGGGATCCACCATTCACTAAGATATAGCCGCAAATGCTGCAGGTGGTGATTGCGAGATTACCAGTTTGCAAGGTAAAACACGTAAGGCGAACCGAATCGTTACAATTTCTTTTTTTATGATTTTTTACCAGTAAATTGATTTTTACTGCTCAAGGTGTGTACATGGTCCAATTCTGGTGAAAAAATGTACACCACGAAGTTAGCAAAATAGTAAAATTTTTAGTTAAAATTGGTTACCCTGGTGAACTTTTTGTTCTAGTTGGAAATAATTCAACTCATACAGCTAACTTCATGGTGTACATTTTTTCACCAGAAAAGTATAGCATGTGCGCAACTTCAAGAAAGCTGACTTAGGTTTCATTTGGCTTTTATATTGGAAGCACACGTACGGTTATAAGGGGCTAATTCAGGATTTCTAATTGGAACGCGATAGAGTAAACTTGTAAGATTATTAGTAAAATTTGGTAAGCAATAGAGTAAAGATTAAAAAGGAATTAAAAAGTGAATTAAAAAAGTGTTTTTGTGGAAATAAAAATTATAAGTGTACAGTAAAATTTAAGAATAATTTACATAAAGTGATTTTGTGAATTTTTATTGATAAACTGTGTTGTAATAATTCTTGTGTGAAATAAATAAATTCGTTGGTGATAAATTAAATTGATTTTGTATTATTCACAATCCAGTGATACGAACCTTATTTGACAAGGCAAAAACGTAACAATATATTGATGATTCAGGAACAGATTCTGGTGAAGAATAAAAAGAAGAGGGTGGCCCTAACGATGATTCACATTAAGGACATACTATTAACCGATTAATCGAAAATTTCCTTTCTCGAAAAAAGTGTGTATAAATTTGGCCAAATCGATTAATCGACTATACCCTAACAATTTAACAGTTTCCAAAATTCATAAATATTTAAATGTAATGTGGTGTGAATAAAACTAAAAATAAATTCTAATTTCTACCATTATTAATAACATAATTTGCTTTTTCTGACAAAATTAAACGTCTTAGTCCTCTTTGGCATCCATTTTCTGTAACTAATCAGGACTATTTGTTTAAACTTAACTACAAACACACAAAACAATTTGTGTTTATTATAACATAAAATAAACCCAAATGCTGAATTACCGATTTGCGATCATTATTGAGGATGCCATTGTACTGTCGCAAGTCAACCATTTTGCGATAATGCAAGTTAACATTTTGCGACTGAATGGAATAAATTCCCCTAAGACTCGAAAATATGTAGAATCGGTAAAATTTTATTTATGTTCAATATAATACGGCCTTAATTACTATTCTAATGAATTTCTAATCTAAATTTGATGAAATTGAGGTGTAGGCAAAGATGATTTTATTTGTAGAAGAAAAATATTTAAAAATTTACTTTATTGAAAATACGATTTTCATACGAAAACTAGATTCTTAACTAGATCTTTAGGTTGTATAAAATAATTTAAAAATATAATTATATACATAGGTTCCCACTCAACACTCCCAAGAAGCATTCTGAACAAATTATTTAATCACATATAAGCAATAAATAAACAAGTCTTACCTAATCAAACCTTGTCGGATATAAATAAAATCTGGTATTTATGTGGTATAACTACAAAAAAAAAAAAAAGAATCCAACCCATTTTCATTTAAAATGTAAGATTATTTGGATTTTGTAAATACAAAATCCGTATAGTTTAACGAACTTGATGAGCTTTATAAGTATTAAACCGAATCATGGGTTTGAATATTAATTCTGAAAAATGTGTACTCGTACTTTGTATGTATAGATACATTCATATGTACATATATAAATCCAGAAGTGACCTAGACGATTGAACTAACCTTACGACGAAAAACAGTTTGCGTACAAAGATAACAAAAAATAATTCACCATATATTCAAATACCAAATAAATCCCATTTTGTATCAACACACAAATTTGGTACAGCTTCCCACATAATATATAACATATTCATACTCCTACTCCTCTACACAGTATATTACATACATTGAAGAGATGAGCAGAAAAAAAAATTCTAAGTTATCCTTGTGTAATCCTTAGAATTGATATATGATTATTTTACATTTAGAAACAATAAAACACAAAAACGAAACATATTTTATTCTATTAAGATCAAAAGATTAATTTCAATGTAAATATACGGAGCAGTATATGAACGCAACAAAAAAAAAAGTAATAAAAGCTTGGTAAATAATGCCTAACAGTAACGAATTTCGAATATTGATACGAATAATAATATGGGACTATACAACAGAAGAAAATAATAACATGAAAATAAAGCTCAGAATAAGCTGTTTTTCTCTTGCCTTTCAATTTTGTTTCAATTTAGAATAATAATGATGTTAGTTTCGTAAGTATCGCGTACGCATATAGTAAGTGCGGAAATACTAACGAATACCACAAAAAAAAAAAAATACAAAAATAAAAACTTACCGATCGTATTCTCGATTATCATCATCACATCTTGCATCTTGTAATTCTCTCCAACTTTTACCATGTCGGCATGTTGTTACTAAAACCATATCCTTTCCATTATGTAAATGAAATAATGAATTTCGTGTTTCAGAACCAATACCATGAACGTATCTGGAAAAATACAAAAAAATAAAAAAAATTAACAATAAAATCAGAAAACAATAACATTTTCAATTGAATTTTCCTTTTTTTATGCGAATGTGTGCTGTGCTGCTTTCAAGTTTTTCCCTCATTTTTCCTTCGACGATTTTATTTTGTTGATTAGACAGTTTTCTTTTCAGTTAACTACTAATATATACATATATAGAGAGAGATACTATTATTTTGCTATATCCTCTGAATTTTATATTTTTTCTTTTTTATAAATCAAGAGTTCAAAGAAAACTAATGCTACGAGAAGAGACACAATTAAATATCAAGTTCTTTTGGGATTTTAAAATCAAAAATCTCTTCTTTCGAAAAATACAATCAATTTTTTATTGACTTAGATCATTTTTCAAAAATTTTGATTTTTGGCTAATTTAATTTGCTTTTACTCATACTTATGGTAATTTTATAATTATTTCATTCCATTCTCAATAATTTTATTCCAACATATTTAGGTGCACAATTAATTATATTCCAGTTCTACATCACCAGAGCCGCCATTTTAAACATTTTAATTTCGAAAGGTTGTCGCCATAAAAAATATTGGAAATGTCATTTGTCAAAAATTAAATGCATCATTCAAATTTATTTTGCAGTTTGCTATAGTATTTTCATGAAGAAGCCGATATTAACTATCCGACCGAAACAGATTTATAAATTTATAATGAAATGTTGAACTATTATTATTATTATTATTATTATTGAAGGGCCATGTGGGCAATAAGCCACCTCGCACTGCGACCTAAAAGATCTATTGTGCTGGACCCTGCTTAATTACCCGTCCAGTCAATATTCAGGCTCTTAATGAACCCGACAATACTGCCAGCCAGTACGTGATACATACTAGCTGGGCTTATTGCTCGCCCTCCTAGATGTTTACTACAGCATGTAGTTCCGGTAGAAAGACGGTAGCATTGGAACCCAAGGACTTCGAGAGGGCTATCCCACTCTCGTATATTCCTACCCCTGCCCCGTCTTCCGTTTAATTTTACTCTTATGAGTTGTTAGGATTTACAAATCGCCTGTAGGTCACCCAGCTTTACTACAGGAAGGCTAAATAAAACTGGAGGGTGACTGTGGTATCCAGAGTTCGCATATATTGGACTGATTAACCTATCAGCCATTCATCCTTCGGCATATGCTGTTCCACCTTAGATTAGAGTTTTTTGTCAAGGTTTTCTCCTTTAGCGCCGTACTTTTTAGCCTGTGCCAAATGGCCAAAAATGTACCAAATGGCCTCTAAACATTTCTTTAAAAATTAATTCCGTCACGTTCTTCTGTTGCCACATTACCAAAAGAGTTACTGTCGACCGTTTTGAAGTATGCGCCAATAATGGTGAATTCAGCGAGGAAAATTTGCTAGCTCGTGATCACGAATTATTGAAATTTCGTTCACTTTTTTACCCCCTCCAATTTTTTTTTATGGTTGATCTATACTTTTTTTGTAAAAAAGTTGACGAAATTTCAATAATTCGTAATCACGATCTAGCAAATTTTCCTCGCTGAATTCACCATAAGGCAAAAATAAAAAATATTGGACATTGTTTAATTTTGAAAAAGGCAATTTTTGTTGCCCCTACGGCAACGTAACCTTGAAAAACGGACAGCGATTTCAACCAATCAAGCGCAATGAATTTGTATGCCTTGGTGAGGTGAAATTTTGCATGGAACCATACTGCTTCAATTTTATTCCAATTCTAGTTATAGTGCTTAACATCAGAGCATCGAGTATTTTATGTCGAATTATTTTAACCAAAAACATCAAAAAAAAATTGATGTACATCGAAAACTGTGTTCTTTTCTCCAAAAAACATTAATTTTATGAAATGCACATTTTTTCATAAATTTAAAATTCGCTACTAACACCAACAAGGATAGAATTTAAAGTTAGTTTTTGCGATTTACAAACTGCTAGATAAATAATTTTCTTTAATTATTATTCCTGCATATTATTGGAGGTGGTGACTATACTGGAAAATGAATTCACGAATGAATGGTTAAATACTGGAAAATGAATTCACGAATGAACTTTTCTAAACGTCTATAAAGCAAAACCAAACCTGGTTTATTATTACCAATACAAACACAAAACAACATCAAATTTTGTCTTTTTCTGTTCTTTTCGAACAACAAAATTCGCATTGATTTGAAAAAGCGAAAAGAATTCGACATTAATTTCTAATTCGTCATCTTGTGAAAAATAAATGTATTTGAAATGTCATTTGCCAAAAATTATACGTCTCATAGAAATCAACAGGAAACGGAAAGATTGATTTTTAATGAGAAAATAATCTTATGATGAACAACTAGATTTCGTGTGAATACAATTAGAGTTTAATTTAGATAATTATAAACAAACATTCTCTGCAGCCGGTATATTGCATTCTTTTCTGTTCTTTTTCCAAAAATGTTCACATTCTTGGTTCGACTAATACAAATAATGAAACAATAAATTTGACTCACTCACTCACATTTGAACACTCACTTATATAGATTGCTCAACTGCTCACTAAAAACTAATCCAACCCCAATTCAACCCGCAAACAGCTCCCAACTCAACCCTCTACCCAAGCGCAAACTCTCTTTCAATTAAATCCTCAAACCAGCATATATAAAAATTAGCCAACTGCTCACTATATCTTAATCCAACCCCAACTTAAGTCCAACTCAACCCACAAATTGACCCTGACTTAACCTTCAACTCAACCCCAAACTCAATGCTCGACTCAATATTCAACCCAGCATATACAAAAATTGGTAAATATTTCTATAACCAGGTATTTTGGGTCAATTCGTATGGCAGGTACCCGACCTCCTTGACGCACTGGTTCCAAAAGCTTTTCAAATATCGGCCTTGGCCATAGAAACAGATTGGCAAAAAAAAAATTATAAATCGAACTAGCCGTACTCGAGATACCACGGGTACAGACCAACAAGACATCCAGACAGACGGACGGACATTTTTTTTTTGCTTTTTTAGACTCAGGGACTTTCAAAACGTCGAGAAAAGTGGTTTTAGACCAACAAAATTTTTGACAGGATTTCAATACTTTGGCCTTTTTAGACCGAAGTAACATTCTTAGTCATTTTATTGGATATAATTTTCAAACCAATTCCTGTGACCAATAAAATGCTGCTAAATGTTTAAATGTCTAAAGGGGCTAACCAGCGAATCAGTAAGAATCCTTACAGAATTTGACGAAATTATTTCATTACAGAATATTTGACAAATCGGCCACCGAATCTGTAACAATTGACAAATACAGTAGTAAAATTGTTATGTGAATATCAAAAATTATTATTTTTAAGAAAAGTATGCTTTGAAAATTTTGATGTATTCTGACATACTCGTATCCTTCAGTTTGCGCGTTATTTTTCGCTTTGTTAGGTGATATTATCTGAACTGAACGAAAAGTTCTTAAAGATCCGCTGGTCAGTAATATGTACTTTCTATATACCGCTTTCTTACTTAAAGTTGTTACTGAGGGCTGGTCCACCCATTAGTCAAAGATCTATGAACAAACATTTTCAAAATTCATTTGACGTCTACTTTATTGTGGCTGCTTGATGTAAAATTAATTCAAATCTGGTTTTTTTCTCGCCAATACTACTATAGAAAGAGTTTAACTTTATATAATTTTACTAAATTCCAATAAATATTTTAAATTCTGACTCGTCGAATTCTGAAAAGATTCAAATTTAAAAAATTGGTTTCTGAGGTTGTTTTAAAACTATAGATTGTTTTAAATATTAGAATTGCCTTCTATAAGAATTATATTAGAAATTCTCAAATTTTAAAAACACATAAAAATTTTAAAATTTGCCTTGAAATTTTTTTAATTCTGAATAATGCAGTCAATTTTTTATTTTTATAGTTCAAATCTGTGAAAATGAAGTTTCAAATTATTAACATTTTTGTAAGCCATTCGGAAATTGTATCAAACTCTAAAATTCTAATGCGTTTCGTATGTGAAAGATGCAAAAGCACTCTTATTTTATGTTCGTATTACACTTCCATTTTTAGATTGCTCGGCTGAAAGGAAGCTAAAATTACAGGAAGTGAAATTACAACAAATATTTGAAAAATGAAATTAAGGCCCATTTAAAAAAAAACTCTCAAAATTAAATGAAAAATACCCCAAAAATTAAAACTGCCTTAAAATTTGGGGAATTTTTTAACGTTCTTAAAATACCGCAAATATATGGTATGCAAATTTTTGAGGAATTTTTTTTTTTTAGGCCTATATGCATTGTAATTGTCATATGCTTTAGGAGACCATCATAATTCCCCAAAGAAAACATCGCCAAAAAATACAAAGCCCTATCGAAAAGTAAGACGACATTAAATTTTTGTTAAATACAATATGAAAACAAAAGGAAACTAGATAATTTCGTGTAATCCTTAACCATGTTAGGCCAATGTTAAGCGGCTTTGAGGAGTTTTTTATTTTAGTATGTGAAATTCAAACCTAAATATACGTTTTTCTGTCATCTTGCGCAAAGGGTCCAATGCTAAGCTACTTTGAGCTGTTCTTAATAAAAAACATAATTTTTTCAAAAGTGCTCCAATCTCTATGAATGTTAGAATTTCACAAAATCGTCAAAGCGCGGGTTTGGGAGCGGCATCCTCTATCCTCTCAGGTATAAAACGAATTAAAATAATATTTCAAAAATTTGTTATAAGGGAGAGCGAATACATTTGGCAGATGTGGTACTGAATTAACTGAATATTCCTACATCTACGACATATTTTTCCTTTTAAAAACTGGATATTATGCTCAAAAATTATCAGTCGTAAAGTAATCGCGGGACAAGGTACACGTGTTTTTGTTTTAATTAGTGTTTTGTTGTAAATTTTGCGGTAAGTTTGTAAGATCTTTTCAAAGTAATTTTGAGTGATAATAACTGTTAATATTATTTTAACTAATATCTATTAAATAAAACGATTTTTTAATGTTAATAAATGAAAAATAGTTTTAGAAAGTACATTTCACACTGAGAATTGGGGTACATTTGACAATATCAAATGTGGCACATTGTTCTACATTCAATAGTAGTCAAATGTATCGCTTTAAATGAAATTATATTTAACTGTTTAGAAACTATTTTAGGAAATGGTGCAAAATTGTAAGCGTAAGACGCAACGACATTTAATCGACGAAACAACAATGCAACACGCGCTAAGTGATGTTGTCAGGAACAAAGAAACACGATCTAGTGCAGGTCGGAAATTTGGTATTAACAGAACAACATTAGTTATGTGATTAAAGAAAATTTTAAATTTTAACACTTGGAATGGTGAAGATTTGGGAAACAGCAGTGATCATTAGGCTCTGGTCAACACTGGTAGAAAATACTAATCAAAATACACCGCAAAACAAAGTCTATAGCGAAGGAACAAAAAGACGAATTGCTGCAGTATATTAAAAGATATAGTCGGTTGCAGCATGAACTTATGTAATGCTATACAGTTCGTGAGTTTGTATACCAATTTGTAAAGCCCAACAACAACATTAAATATCGATATTCTTGGGATGATAACAACCGAGCTGGGATTGAACGGTTGCGAGGTTTTATAAAAATTAAAAGCAACACACATTGTGTTCTGAAAAAAACACAATTTTCAACTGAAGGACATATACAACACCGATAAAACTGGCGTTACAACGGTCATGGATGTAGCCAAAAAAGCAGGGTTCTCAGTGTATTTCGGAGAAGCGGAGTTCCTTATTATATTCTTTAGTATCATAAATGCAGCTGGCAACTCTCACCAGCTTATATTTGCTTGTATTTTTCCCAGACAACGAAATAAAGAAATATTTATCAAGAGGAACCGAAGATATTTTAAAACACATTAAAAGGAAGGTTAATTGCAATAAACAAACTCTGATTTTGTTACTTCTGGACAATCTTTCATCACATTGCAGCTATAACGTATTGTCGAGAGAATGGCATTGTTCTACTGTCGTTTCCTCCACATACCTCACATAAACTTCAACCGTTAGTTGTCTCTATAGTTGGACCATTTAAGACCTTCTAGAAAGTGGCATTTAATAATTATATGGTTAATATTGGTGGCATCGCTAACGAACGAACCATTTAATAAAGCCTTCTCAACTGAAAACATATTAAAAGGATTTAGTTCAACAGGCATTATGCCATTTAATTCAATGAATTTTTCGGGTCAAGATATTGTTATACAAGACGAAAACACTTCTCCTAACGTTGATAATGGATCGCCACATGAAACAGAAAATCCGTCAATAAATATGGTATACCCCCGAATGAAAGTCAGGATAACAACTGCAGCTTAAATTACCTAGACTTGCTAAACTATGCGACAGTGATCTTATTAAGGTTGAAGATTTTGTTTTAGTGCAATTTAAAACTAAACAATAGTATATTGTTCAACGAGCATATATTGATAGCTGTTATTCACGAAGATGAAGTTTACTGACCCGAGCCGAAAGGCGAGTGTCGTAGATTATCTGAGTGAATAACAGCCATTATATGCGAGTGGAATATGATACTTTGTCCATAACCTATAAAAAATATTGTATTTTATAATGAAATCCTTTAAATAATCCTAAAATAACTTCCGTCGACATTTTGACGTCTCAATTTAATTATAATGAAAATGGCTAGAGACTACTAGATAAAATTTAACAAATGTCTAATTTACTTGGTAGTAGTGAATAATGAAAGAAGGGACTACTAGCTAAACTAGGAGTGAATAATGGATATCATTATAATTGAAGAAACAAATGTATAATGAGTATATTATACGTTAATCGTGGACAATAATATATTATTCAACGAGCATATAATGATAGCTGTTATTCACGAAGATGAAGTTTACCGACACGAGCCGATAGGCGAGCGTCGTAAATCATCTGAGTGAATAACAGCCATTGTATGCGAGTAGAATACGATACTTTATCCACGACCGATAAAAAATTGTATTTTGTTATCAAATCCTTTAAATAAACCTAAAATAATTTACGTCGACATTTTGACGTCTCAATTTAATAATTATGAAAATAGTAAGAGAATACTAGATAAAATTTCATAAATGAAACTTTTATTTGGTAGTAGTGAATAATGAAAGAAGGGACTAGGAGTGAATAATGGATATGATTATAATTGAAGAAACAAACGTATAATGAGTAACGTTAGTTGTGGATAAAATGTTTATTTTACTGGAGAAATTCTAGAAATTCATGACGTAACTTCGCTCACAGTTCGGGTTTTAAGAGAAATGGTGTTCATAGAGCTGTCTGTCTATTTATATCAATTTTTGCTAAATTAATTTATTTTCTAACGAAATGAGGTTTTTCCATAAAGAATACCAACTGTCAAATGTGACCCTGGTACTGTTTGGAAGACATATTTTAAAAAAAAAATACTGTTTTTAGTCGACCTTTTACAAATCCCTGTCAAATGTAGCCCACTTTCCTCTATTTAAAAAATTTGGTTTTTGGGGATTTTTTGTTTTTTTTGGGATTTTTTATTTTGAATAACGATAGACCAACCCATATGCTTTCATTTAGATTAACAGAAAGAAAACAGACCGCAAGATTCTTCGAATATTAAAAATATTAGGATTGTACCTTTTCGTTAAAATTTCCATTGCTATCTCTTGATCTAATAATAATTCTCTCATTTCACCAAGTATTGTTTCTATAATTTAGCAAAAAATTAGAACTAGACAAATTGATTACTGAAAATTGTATTTTCTTTAAAATATCCAAAAAGCGAGGAAACATAGCGCACAGAAACAAAAGAATTAGAAAATGGAATCGCATTTTTTTTTTGTTCTGCTCCCGTATTCAATACATTATATAACCGTATTTGTATACATAAATCCAAAGCATTGCACATTTCATTTTATAGAATCTCAGATCTTTCTGTTTACGTCTTAACAAAAACATAAAAAAATAAATAAAAAGCTCAACACAATTTACCATTTTTTTCTGTTTCAATGTTGTTTAAAATTTTGATCACACACCGACTCGTTTTTTTTTTTATTTGGTACATCATTGAAAATTGTGCTCAAGTAAAAGTAGGAGGTTTTTCTGTTTTTCTTTATATGTTTTATGTATACAATTGAACATACATACATACATACACATTATATAGATACTGTTCAATAAGGAATTTTATTTCTCATATTCAATAGGGTTATACCTTGAGCGCTGGTGGATAACTTAATAAAACGTTTTAGTGATTTGAACATACGTATGTATCTTAGAGAACATGAAAGAAGAAGTCTAAAGATTCTATTAGCAAATAATTTTGATTTTTCGTTAAGTTCATTTTCAAATGTATTTCCTTTTTATTTATTTTTTGTGTTTTTTTTTTTACTGCTTCATTGTCCGATCGAAAAGTTATATGAACCTAACCAGATGTGAAAAACGGTTACGTGTTTATATGAGAGGAGGATATGATAAACAGATGCCGATTTTACAATTCGGTAACTTTGAAATTGATTTTAGAGCAAAACCTAAATATGGTAATGTATTTTATCGTAAAGCACTGAAATGTTGATTTTGTTACATGGATTAATATTTCAGTTACTGGCAAACATGAACAGCAAAATGTCATCGATCTTGTGAATGAGATTTGTAATATGTACTCGCCTATAAGATGACAGTAAATTCGGTAAATGCTTATAAAACGTTTATAAGAATGAAAACTTTAATAACACCTTCAAATAGTTTATTTATATGAAAATTCAAAGCTTTTTAATTAGATGGATTCGCGTGACATGTCGAATAATGCACAAATGTACAATACAAATACTGATTTTTTCAAATTTTTTTTCGAAAAATGCTAAATATCGTATTATCTGTATCACACACAGTATAGTGGCGTTCCTTTAGTACGAATTGTTGTATGCGACCTAGACAAACGTGTATATGGCTGTTTAAAGGGATGCAATAGAGATCGAATAAAAGTTATTTTCAGTTAAAAGAAATATTTTGGAATATAGGAATAAATAGGTGTATAACAATTGGAACAAAAAATATCGCTTAGGTATTAGGTCTATATGATTTTGAAGATTGTAAATTCAGTGAAACAAAAGTGCACTGTGTGGGATTAATAACAAAGGAGGTGCTTAAAGGTGTGATAAATATTTAAATATTTGAATTGCGGATACAGTATATCCAAGTGATAGCAGAAGATGAATCCGATCCTAACACGACATTCAATAATTTTTCTTCTATCTTAAATCATTATATTCAACGAAATACTGTAACATGTTTCAGAGAGATTAAGATATTATGTCAAAAGGTACTCTAAATTTGCGAGTAGAATAATAGAAGAGAAAAAGAATGGATTTTATTTCAAAAAGTTCGAAACTAATAAATGTATTTTGAAACAACAATGGCAAACAGTGTATGAATTAATTAATAACATAAAATCGAACCACACTATAACTGAAATTCGAATTCACGCTGGAAATACAACAAAAAATCCTGTTATGGTTAGCAAATAATTTACAAGATTATTTTACCTCCATAACATCTCAACTAAATGAGCGATTTAAAAGCAACAATTTTATTTCCTCAGATAGAATAGTTGAACTGAATAGTTTTTATTTTTCACCTATCTAATGCTTCAGAAATTTTAAAAATAATTGTTGGCCTAGAAAATAAATATAGTTCTGGTTTTGACAACTTAAGTAACGTTTTAATTAAAACTATTGTTGTCTGTTTAATTGATGTTTTAACGTACATTTTTAATTTAAGTATTGATATGGAGGTTTTTCCAGACAAATTAAAATTGGATGTTGTCATACCAATTTTTAAAATATGGGACAAACTATTGTGTGCTAATTATCGGCCGATTTCTCTTTAAGCACTATTCTAAAAGATCTTTGAAGAAGTTGTAAAAATACGTATTTTAAATTTCCTAAATTTAAAAAAAAAATTAACAATTCGCAATTTGGTCTACTGAAACTGCCTCGTTGGCTTTTTTAAATAATGTTCATTCTGTCAAAAAATTCCAGGAATTGTTAATTTAAATAAAAGGGATTCAAAAAAATTTTTTTTTTCTAAGATTGGTAGGATTTTCATTCATTATGATACTAACTTTGAGCGCAATCTGTCTAACAGTTTGTTTACAGCAGTTGGTTAAGTCAGTCAACCTCATTAGTGCACCACGATTTTTACGATGAACGAAATTATTGAACAAAAAGTTTGCCTTAAATTTTGTGTTGCAAACTAAATTTTTTGTGTTGATGCAAAAAAAGTGACCGGAATTACGACGATAACGCGCCATCACACCGAGCTACAATTGTGAACGAATATAAGGCCAAAAACTAAATAAATACCATCGATCAATCACCACATTCGCCTGAATTAGCACTAGGTGAATTTTTCCTATCTCTCAGACTGAAATTGTCACTCTGTGGAACCCGTTTTGACTCCATTGAAGCCATAAAAGAAAATTCGGCGCGCGAACTGAAGGCCCTCCAGGAAAGTGCCTATAAAAAATGTTTCGATGATCGCTGGCCTTTTTGTATTTCCTCGAATGTGGAATACTTTGCGGGCGACAAAATAAATGTTTATGATTGAACTTAAAATTTGTGTTTTATTTAACAATTCCCGGTACTTTTTTGCCAGAATAAATATCAAGGAATAAATAAATGATGGCCAACTAGTAATAGAAGCTTTTATAGATATAACTAAAGAATTTGATATGGTTGACCACAATTAATTATTGCAAAAATTATGTGAGGCTGGTACAAGAACACATATAGTGCTGGGGAAAAAAATTGGGCAAACATATTGTTACGTTTTTGCCTTGTCAGTTAAGGTTCGTATCACTGGATTGTGAATAAAACAAACTCAATTCA
Source organism: Tipula vernalis (assembly GCA_958295665.1). NCBI lineage: Eukaryota > Metazoa > Arthropoda > Insecta > Diptera > Tipulidae > Tipula > Tipula vernalis. Next base: position 286,643,078 of record OY282559.1, on the reverse strand, counting down.
ATTTATCACCAACGAATTTATTTATTTAGCACAAAAATTATTACAACACAATTTATTAATTATAATTCACAAATTCACTTTATATAAATTATTCTCAAATTTTACTGTACACTTATAATTGTTATTTCGCACTACAACACTTTTTAAATCACTTTTAATTCCTTTTTAATCTTTACTCTATCGCTTTCCAAATACTAATAATCCAATTCGACTTCGTTCGCCTTTTTATATACACAAACCAAACTTCTAGAAAGCTCATGACTTTTCCAGTTAGAATAGCGTAGAAACGTTATGTAACAATTTTTATCATGGAAAATTCCATTTTAGTACAGTTAAACATTGAGCTATTCATTTAACTTCTTTTATTACACACTAGATGTCACCGTCACAATATTTTATTACAAATTGGAGTCTTGTTTTGAGATTGAAGTGCTTTAATGGCAGCCTGACTGTCCGTATATATGCGAATAACAAAAACTGATATTACAGTCTACTACTTCAGCTTGAAAAATGCTACAGTAGTCGGGGAGACGAAAGGAGAGATTTAACAGAAGTTCCTCGCAGAACACTCCAGCCTCGACTTTCCCGTCCCGTTTTGAACCATCAGTGAAGAAGTTTATAACTCTTGGTTCCAAAACTGCACCCATCATCCAGTCCTCCCTGGATGGGATCCTAGTTCGGAACTTTGTGTCAAAAGATAGTGACGGGACAGTATAGTCGGTGGTCTTGGGAATTTGTTTGTTGCACATAATAGATGAGTGCCCTGTATTGTTGCAGGTCCACATTAAGATGGATTTCAGCCGTATGGCAGTACAAACTGCCAACTGTTTCCCCAAGATATCTAGAGAAATCAAAAATAGCAGAGTCTCCAGTGCCTGAGTGGATGTGCTCCTCAGTGCACCATTGATCCACAGAGAGATTGTTTTCTGAACTTTTGTCAACAGCTTTTGGTTGACAGTTTTATACAGAGCAGGCCACCAGAATATTACCCCATACAAAAGTATGGGTCTGACTACTGCGGTATAAAAAAGCCAATGTACGATGCGGGACTCCAGCCCCCACCCGTTCCAAATGGCATTTTTTGCAAGAGTATAGCGCTATCGTAGCTTTCTTTACCATTTCCAGAATATTAGGTTTCCAATATAATTTGCTATCCAAAACGAGATCCAGAAACTTCGCTTCAACTGTAAAAGTTAAGCTGAACCCATTTAAAGTGGGAGGATCGATGTGAGGAAGTTTATATTTCCTAGAGAAGAGAACCAATTCTGTTTTGCGTGGGTTCACATTCAACCCACAGCCATTGGCCCATAATGAAAGAGTACCCAGGGCATTTTTGCATAAGCTCACTAAGGGTGCCGGGATATTTACCACATTTTCTTCTAGTATTTATATATATTTGTGCAGTATACATTTTTAATGCAACGCCACACAAACTTCTTTAAAATTGATATAAACAAAAATCTTTTTGAAACTATTAGTTTTTATTTAGTTAGCTTAATTATTTTGCTTTATAATTCAATAAAAAAAAAATGTTTAATTTTAATTTTATACAAAATTATTTGTGCACATAAATTTTTATTCATAATTTTTTGTGCACATTAAAAAACCTGGTTCACTATGATTTTTAAATCAGTTATTTGAATTTTTGTTTTTTCTGAAATTGACTTAGTGTATAATTAGTTAGTTATGAAAAAAATTTAAGTTAATTCTTCAGTAAAAATGCCTAAAAAATGTTGAATTTAGTGTTGAAGTCAGAGCAGCAATGGCAGCTGATTATGAAAATGGAATTTCGACCACGGAATTATCGAAAAAGTATGGTTGCCATAGAAACCACTTTGTACTAAATAAAAAAAAAACATTCATGGAACGGTAAAAAATGCCATTAGAAGAGGCCGAAATCGAGCAACATATGCCACAGAAGACCGACAAATTGTAAGAGCTGTGGAAATCAATCCAGCAACGACGCAAAACAGTATACAAAAGTTTATAAACTTTTCGAGAAATAGACCCATTAGCCAACCAACAATACACAGGAGATTGATTAAGGGAGGAGAATATTAAAAAATACACCACTCAAAAAAACCGTTTATATCAAAAGTAAATAAATCAAAAAAAATAAAATTTGCAAGGGAGCATATTAACAAGCCGTTGGAGTTTTGGAGGAATATTTTATGGACGGACGAATCAATTTTCTCTCTTGATAGGACAGTGTTGGTCCGATTACTTTGTTAAGAGAGAAACTTGTTCAAAGCCGTTATTTGCAGCTTCTAAATGATGTGGCGTTATTGGCTGGATGCAAATTAATTGGAGAACATTTTATGCTGCAAAAGGATAATGCTCCTATGCAAAAAGGCAAAATGGTACTGACATTTTTAAAAGATTTGGACCAACCTTTATTAGAATGCCCGCCTCAGAGCCCGGATCTTAATGTGATTGAGAATATATGGGCGTACATAAAAATACAAATTCCTTATGTTGTTGGAAGGACTGAAGAAGCCACTTGGAACGCCATAATAAATGCGTGGAGCACCGTGCCAATAGATTTTTTTAAAAAATTTAATCGACTCTATGTCCAAACACCTCGCAGAAGTTCTGAAGTCAAAAGGAGGAAATACGTCATATTGATTTGTTGTTTAATGTGTTTTTGTCTATTCTGAATTAAAATATAACTGATTGAATTATTATAAAATAATTTTTTTTAGTATTTTTAATGTGCACAAATAAATATGAATAAAAATTTATGTGCACAAATAATTTTGTATAAAATTAAATTAACTGTATTTTTTCCTAAAATTAAAATTAAACATTTTTTTTTATTGAATTATAAAGCAAAATAATTAACCTAACTAAATAAAAATTAATAGTTTCAAAAAGATTTTTGTTTATATCAATTTTAAAGATGTTTGTGTTGCATTAAAAATGTATACTGCACAAATATATATGAATACGATAGTACATAACGCATACAATAATACATAACATAACATAATGTATAAAATTACTGATAGGACGTGTCCGAAGTTTGTGATAATTATTTCAGCTGTAATAATTATGACAGAATTTTGTATGCAACCAAATTATTACAGCCACTGCCTTTTGTAAATTTGACACTTCTGTAATAATATTCATAAACAAAAGTGCAACAACAAACATTAAGCAGTGTCGTTATTTTTATTTTAAACAAAATAGTAGAAATTTATTTTAAAGTTTTTAAAAATGTTGCAACAGTCAAGGTATGGACGGAGTAAGTAAATAAAGATATATGTACATATGTGTAATTACATAAATATGTTCTAATAAAATTTTTTGCTATAGTAAGCGAAGAAGAAACGTTCAGGTTAGGTTAATAAAAGCCCGGACGGAAAATGACCATCTTTTTTCCCAAAAATTCTTTAGAAGGAATGAGAATTGGACGTAAGTTATTCATATTAAAGATTCAGATTTTTCATTTCAGATTTATTAAAGATACGGCGAAATTGCATGATTTTACCGCTGAACAACTGCGGATAAAATGGAATAATTTATTTAAACAATATAAGGTACTTAAGTAAAATGTTTCTGCTTTAATTATATAAATATTTTAAAATTTTCTTTTAATTATAGGAGTTAGTAAATCCCTCTACAGGGGTGCAGACCGAGGATGGTGAGGTAACGGCTGCCAATTGGAAATTGTTCAATATAATGCATTCCTTTGCATCTTGCCGACACACTATCCATCCACCGTTGGCGTGGCACACTAAACAAGGAGCATATATTCAAAACTACCAAAATTCGTTTACTGGAACTGGTGAAATAAGCGCAACATTACCAGAACCAGTAACAGAATCGAAATCCAATCCGATAAATTTAGAAGGAAGGGTACCAGACCGCTTTTCGGAACCGGGCATTAGTCGACAGCAACCGGGCAGCAGTCGACAGCTAGCCCGAAATTATATGAGGGAATCATCAACCCAGCGACCAAAGAAAAGATGCTCTCAACAAGAGATTTAAAAAAAAATATAACAGAGAGTGTAAAAGGCACCGAAAAGAAAGCAAATGCTTTTTTAATTTTTTAGAGGGGTTTTCCAATTTTATAGGAATACCATTCAAACCGCCTTCTGAATCTGAATCTTCAGAAGATTCAGATTAATGTATATATGTATATATTTTTAACTTAGGTTGTGCATTATTATTAGAAATTGAATTACTTGAATTAATTATTGAATTATTTAATGAATTACGAATTTTTTTGTTTTTGTTATGACATATTGAAAAGTTGAGTAGATTAATTTACCAGCTCCGTAACCTTCCAGTAGGGTGCGCATCACGTGACATGTTCTGGTCATGTATGAGGCAGCTGTCGTGGCAACCACTGGTAACTGAGGTCATTTGGCACAAGCTAAAGTAATGCGCCAAAGGAGAAATCCTTGACAAAAAAACCCTACTCTAAGTTGGAACAGCATATGCCGATGGATGAATGGCTGAAGGTTAATCAGTGAAAAGTATACGAACTCTGGGTACCAAGCACCTTCCAGTTTTATTTAGTCTTCCTGTAGTAGCGCTGCAGCAACCCGTAAGAGTAAACTCAAAACGGAAGACAGGGCAGGGGTAGTAATATACGGGAGTGGCCATGCCCTTTCGAAGTCCTTGGGTACCAATGCTACCATCTTTCTAGTAGAAGTACATGCTATAGTAAACAACTAGGAGGGAGAGCAATGAGCCCAGATAGTACGTATCACGCAACGGCCGGCATGCAGTATTATCAGGTTCTTAAAGAGCCTGAATATTGACTGGACGGATAATTTAGCAGGGTCCAAGCACAAAAGATCTTTTAGGTCTCAGTAAGAGGTGGCTGAACGGAAATTAGTCCTATACTTTTACAAGTTCTAATCTGACAAATATGTAATCATAGAATTATAGTTAGTGCAATACATTTTTGTATTAAATTACAACAATTGGTGTATTCTAAAATGTATAAATATTTCGACTGAATTTCAGCAAATAAATGTATTTAGATAATCATTTTTGTTATTTAATGTATGATATTGCATATTTGATACATACAGTAAACAGAAAATTTCCCGAAAATCCAAAGCATTTCTGATGTTTTTACTAACATTTTCCCAATTACCAGACGAGCAATAATCCCTCATACTTTTTTCGACTTAAAACAAAGTCATGCATTAAAGGATTAATTCAAGCTCAAACAAATACAAATTAAGAGACGAGAAAAAGATACAAATTAAATCGAAAAAATAATTCGCGACTTATTTTCTTAAGAAAAAAATAATTCGAATTAATTGTTTCTCAACAAAATACGCTGTTGGCTGAACAAACTGTGGGTTTAAAATTTTATTTAAGTTTTATAAGCCAAATCATAATTTTTGTGCTAATTGTTTTGTCGTATATGGTACTAATAAGAATATACTAATTAATACTCAAGCTATTTAATTTAATTTAAACTATTTTGCAGTGTGATTTTAAGCAAAATATCATTGATCAAATTATAAATACAAATCAAATTATAATTAGGTTATAAGTTTGGAAATGAAATTTTATAGGGTTTCAGATTTTTTAGAAGGTTTTTTAGATTTAGATTTTAAATTTCATAATTTAGAATTAAAATTTTTATGAATATCGAATTTCAGTGTTATTTCGAATTTTAGAATACAGAAAATTCAAGTTTCCAATGGAGATTTAACTAGTTGCAAGGGGAATTAGAATATACCAAATACCTGAGAAGCCTGGCGGATTTCCAAAATTTCAAGCATACAACGGTCGCCGAGTTAAGTAACTCTTTAGTTTAACCTTTATCTTACAGAATTCTATCACGCTTAATTGCATCAATTGTTATTGATACCGTTCTCCAGTGATGGTTTCGTTAGGTTGGAGTAGTTCTTAGTAGATCACTCCGAACAGATCCGTTTTGGGTTATCATCACGATTCGATGCAAAAAAACCCATCCCATTTTGTCTTTGGAGCACGTCTCTTGGCTTGAGTTTATACGGAACCAAATTTCCTTGTTTCTGCACCTACCCATGGCCTCGAGATGGTTTAGAATCGCTTGTTGAGTCATTCCCAAAGTTTCATGAACTCCTCTTGAGTTTTACATGAATCTTGGTTCAATAACGCCTCCAACTCAGCGTCACTCGGTTGTCACTGGTGTCAAAACCGCTACTTTTAAAACGCCGGAACCAGTATGTTGGATGGAGCATGTTCCCCATATGATTCGTATAGCAATCGATGTCCATCAGCCGTACTTTTCTTCAAATTAAAACAAAAAAGCAGCGCTTCCCGCAAATTGTGTTTTGTTGGCACAAAGCTTGGCATGGTTAGAGAACACAAAAAATATGTTGTGTACACTTCAGCGAAATGACACATACTGATTTTTAGAGGGAAATGATGACGCTTTAATAAGAATATAGTTACCAGATGGTTCGATGCGATATAGTTACGCCATCCTTTATAAATCCCTCGAAACTTCAATATACAGGGTGACTGACACGAAATGTTACCAACTTCAGACTGTTATTGCTGTCAAACCAGTGATGACAGAGCGCTCAAATTTAAACTAATGACAGTTCATTCCATTGTTTACAAGCGTACAAAAGCATTTTAGTGGGAAATGTTCAGAAAAAAAGTTATCCGCAATGGAATTCAAGCGTAATAGTGTGATTTCTTTATATTTGGCTGGAGAATCACAGCTGCAGATTGTTAACCAGTTAAAACATCTGCATGTGAATAAAATGTTTGTGTATCGCACCATAAATCGTTATAACGATACTGGCAGCATTGCAAAACGCCATGGTGGTGGACCGAAACGCACTGCAACATCGCCGTATATCATTCGGAAGGTGAAGGCCAAATTGGCTCGGAATCCGCGCCGTAGCGGTAAAAAAATGGCTCGTGAGGCGAACATTTCGCTCGAACAGATGCAGCACATATTGAAAGATCATCTTGGACTAAAGGCCTTGAAATTCCATAAAACGCGTGGTCTCACCGATGCTCAAAAAAAAGTTAGAGTGGAAAGAGCAAAGGAGTTGGTTACGCTTGCACGAAAGTGGCGATTTGCCGAATTTGGTTTTCTCCGATGAGTCACCGTTCGTTAATGAGCAATATGTGTCTAAATTCTTATAAGAAAGACCACAAACAACAACAACAAAATTATTATATTTCCTTAACCTTTAATGAAAGAAGAAGAACCCAATTATATATAATTTTCGCTCTCTCTTTTGCGTTTTCGGATTCTGCTTGGTTCGGGTTCTTTGTGTTGTATTGTTTGTGGTGAGTCAATAAGAACCTGACAACCGATTTGAAAACATGTATAATTAAATGTATATTAAATAAAATATGTTTTCAAGAATTTAACCAAAAATAAAAGTTTGTTTGTTTTAATAACTTTAAATATTGAGTTCTCGTGAATATACAGTCCTTTGAAGAACAAAACCAACCATTTTGGTCCTTCGAGCCGGATCGTATTTTAATAAATTAAGATTTGGCGTCTTCACCAACCACCAAGCCGACCGTAAAATTTGGCAGTGTATGAAATAATATAATTCATCTACTGTTTTCCGAGCCGATACATTTTTTATAATAAATTGATTTGTGTATAATCCAGTGTTAAATCATAAAATTCGATTACAGAAAAAATTGTAATATCAAAGCCGCCATTTTGTACGTTGTTAGAATTGAATGAATAAAGTAAAAAATTGATTTCCGTATACCGTTCAACATTTACAAATCCGATTTAAGCCTATTCAATAATTTTGGGAACCGTTGTAAGCCTGTTCAATAGTTTTATGCAACTTAAGAATAATAATTGCAGTTCAACTATAAAATTTATTTTCGAATAAGAATTGAGCCTTCAATAATTAAAAAAACAACAAAATTATCATAAGACTGGCGTTTAACTTTATATAAGGAGTTCTGTTACAACAACATTTATTTATATGTTCTTGAATTAAATTAAGTCAATAATTGAAATTGACGATCATCTTTGAAACAACCGGTTCAACAATAAAAAATCATCTATATCAACCATTTATCTATAATCGAAATTGGGTACAACATTTGTTATCAAATTATTTTGGTATTATTAGGTATACAATTTAATTAAAATTTTATTATATTATAGTTATTAGTTCATTACATATATAACATATATGTATTAAGTTTAAAATCAAAAATTATTTAAAGAAATTTGATGACGAACTTCCACCGCTAGAAGAATTAGAAAGTAGATTGTCCAAATCCGAGAAAATATATACCGAATAAGAAAAAATCTGGGACGATTTAATTAAAATCAATGCAGAAAATCTCGACGATATGCAACCGGAAATAGAGGAGGTGGAGGATCGATTCCATGGCGTAACGGCTAATTTGAATGTTTTAATCAAAAATTATAAAGATAATTCAATTACTTCTGATGACAAAGCATTGGTTACCAAATTAAAATTTAATGCGGTTAAATTACCTCACGTGAATCTTCCGTTATTTAACGGAAACCCAACAGAGTGGCTCACTTTCAAAGATACCTATTTATCCGTAGTGCACAATAGAGACGACAATGATAACATTGTGAAATTTACGTTATTGTTAGAAAAATTAACGAGAGATGCAAGAGACACAATAGGCCATGTTACTTTATCCGCTGCTGGTTATCAAAAAGCTTGGTTCGAGTTAGTAGGTCAGTATGACGATGAGCGAATCATCATAGAAGTTCAAGTGGTTGCTCTTTTGAATTTGCCGAGGGTTTCCAGAGACAATGCCATAATATTAAAAAAATTGGTGAATTCCTGCATTTCGCACATATCATCCTTAGAAGCGGAAAGAATGGGAAAATGAGTTAGTTCCAAATGTCTTACCAAAGTGGATTCAATTAAAAGAATTTTTGATGAAACGATGTAGAGTGTTATCATCAGTTGGATCAAATTTCAGTGATTCTGGGAAATCGTTTCCGAACAAATCAATTAGACAGAGCACAGGTCGAAATACACTAATTCCTAATGTTAAACCAAATTTCACATTCACGTATTCTTCCCAAATTTCAAGCCAAGCCACTTTGCATCATCATCACAAATTCATGTGTGTTTTGTAAAGGTAGTTTTCATCCATTTTATACGTGTCCAGAATTCATTAAATTGCCGTCATCCGATAGATTCAAAAAAACAATTGAATTGCGACTATGTTTAAATTGTTTCGGGGCTAATCATTTTAATAAAAACTGCCAAAAAGTTGGTTGTAAATTGTGTTCACGTAAACATCATACACTACTACACCGTACAGAAACCTCACGTCAACCTGACGTAGTGATAGAAGATAAGAAAAGCACCGAAACCCCAACAAGTTTTAATGGGCAGTCAACCTATTCTACTCCAGATAACTTGATTAAAAAGCAAGTTTTATTATCAACGGCTTTAATTCTTATCAGAGGTAACAATGAGAAGTACCACGAATGTCGTGTGTTACTCGATTCCGGTAGCCAGAATAATTTCATATCGACTGATTTTGCGAATAAATTGCAGTTAAATCGCACTGCCATATTTCAATTTGCGGTTTGGATGACACAAAAACAAATGTATCCGAATGTACAACTTCAACGATTAAATCCCATATTGCCAAGTTTCAACATAACTTAACATTTATATATTTCAATACCTCTAGGCCGATTGATGCGCTTATAGGTGCTGAACTATTTTTCAAAATTTTAAGAAATAACCGGATCCATTTAAATCCAAACCTTCCAATAATTCAAGAAACCATTTTCGGTTGGATATTCAGCGGAAATTACTTTGAACAAAATAAGTTTAGTTTTGTAAACGCGTATGAACAACCGTGCGAATTGGATAGTTTAAACCAAAATTTAGAACGATTTTGGGTGGCAGAATCCATTCCAGCTAAGAAATTTTTGTCAAAGGATGAAGCCTACTGTGAATCACATCTCAGTAAAACCCATTTCAGAGATGAGACAGAACGCTATACTGTTTTTATCCCATTGAAGGACAATGTTGACAAAATCGGTAGTTCTAAGCCTTAAGCATTACGCAGATTTGGTTATCTGGAACAAAAACTCATTTCTAATGAGGACTTAAGGCAGCCAAATTGGTATTTCATCAAAGAATACAATGATTTAGGACATATGAAAATTGTTAATGAATCTGTCGATTCTGAGACATTGAAATCGTATTATATGCTTCATCATCCGATTTTGAAGCCAAGCAGCTCAACGACTAAGTTGCGCGTTGTTTTTGACGCTTCGGCTAAGTCGTCTACAAATGTTTCCCTAAACGAATTAATGTGCATAGGGCCAACCCTACAGCAGGATCTTTTTAATATCATTTTAAGATTTAGGAAACATGCCTATGTTTTTACATCCGATATAAATAAAATGTATCGCCAAGTGAAAATTCATCCAACACAAACAAGTTTACAGAAAATATTTTGGCGTACAAATCAACATGAACCTGTACAGATTTATGAATTGACCACAGAAACGTATGGTACAGCTTCTGCCCCATATCTTACCACGCGCGTATTAAATCAGCGTGTTAAATGTTGATGATTTCCTTGGTGGTGCCGACTCGATCAATGAAGCGCTTGAATTACAACACCAGCTGATTGAAATTTTATCTAGTGGAGGTTTCAATTTACATAAATGGTCAGCCAATACAGATGAGCTATTGGCACCAATTCCGGAAAGCCACAGAGAAAGTCTAAGATTAGACGATGCTCGTTGCCGCGAATCTTTAAAGACACTTGGAAGAATGGAAATTCATAAACACATCACTAAAAAGGTCAGTTCTTTCTGATATTGCAAAAGTGTATAGGACTAGAATGCTAGGATTGCTTTGTCCAGTTATAATCACCGCAAAAATACTCATCCAATCACTTTGGAAATGCAAATCAGATTGGGACGAACCACTTTCTGGAGACTTATATTGTATATATATGGCATGAATTTAGATCAAATTTAGTCAATGTTAATACCATTTCATTTCCGAGATGTGTCCTTCTTCAAAATCGTGTTTCTGTAGAGTTGCATGGTTTTTCAGATGCCTCAGAGCAAGCTTATGGTGCTTGCATTTTTGCCCGGGCGTTCTACTGAAAATTTGAACCAACGGATTGCCACTCGAAACCAAGCGCCGCCGATGGTGATGGTTTGGGCCGCCGTAACGGCCGAAAGCCGTTCACCGCTCGTTTTTTTGGACCGTGGCATCAAGATAAATACTCAAATTTATCGGGATCATGTGTTGGAGGAAGCGTTGAAGCCTTGGGCACAAAAACATTTCGGCCGCAGAGCCTGGACATTTCAACAGGACTCGGCGCCGAGTCATAAAGCGCGCGTCAATCAAGATTGGCTGAGAAAACGTTCCGCGGTTCATTTCCACTGCCCAATGGCCACCAAATTCACCGGATGCAAATCCGCTAGATTTCTCGGTTTGTGGTATTTTGAAGAGCAAGGTTGGGACAAAAAAATACCAAAGTGTCGATCTCAAGCGAGCGCTTCGCCGGAAATGGGCCAAAATACCGCAGAGCCACTTTCGTGCTGCATGCAATAGCTTTGTCGGCCGTTTGAAAGCCATAATCGCGGCTAAGGGTGGCCAAATCGAAAACTGCTAATGCAATTCGAAAATCTAAATATTTGTGAACATTTTTTACTTTGATTCAATAAAATTCATCAAAAAATAAAAATTCTGTGGCGTTTTGTTTTGGTAACACTTCGTGTCAGTCACCCTGTATATGCACATATTAATTTTTAAGAATTTTCAGTTATTATTTCTTTAAAAAAATACAAAGTTCAATAAATAACGTCTCCATTAAACAAAAATTCTAAACAGAAATGCACTAACATTTCGAATTATGTTTGTTAACATTTGGTCATTTCATGTGGATGGAACACAAATGCATCGATCGTTCTCTTTGATGTGTGTCGTTTATCGCCTATTTGTCTTGTGAAAACCATCTACAAGACGTTTTACATTCGTCTGGAATCTGGATGCGGCTTGAGTGCATGATTAGTGCACTGGATGACAACTTACTAACTGTGGTATAACCAAAAAGAAAATTTCCCTTTTCATTATTTGGCAGTGAACATTTTTATTTTCGAAAGAACTAACGCATTTCCTTTAAAGCAAACTCGAAACGTGCGTGTATTTATTAGAATGTATTAATATTTAAAATTGTGATTTCTCAAGATGTACCACGATAAAAATCTCGACAATAAAAAAATACGTCTGACTTATATGAAGAACTAAACGGAAGTAAGTTTTTTTATTATCTCAAAAATATTTCAGTATGCAGTGTTTAAGTATAACTTTATAAAGCCTGTATTCCACATTAGTTTATATAATAATACATCGAACGAACGTACCAAAAATGATTGACAGTTTGACATTTCAATAATTCAATACTCCCACTAAATGAGAACTCATCAAAAAAATAGAATTTTGAGTTATTTGAATTGAATACATTGCAAATCTTTTAAATCTTAATTATCGAAATAGAGTCTCGTAGAGTTTTGAATCTATCCGAGGGTAGTGGTTTAGTGAAGATATCTTACATAAATTTCTACTTGTTTCAGTTTCTCTCTGATGAAGTGATATCGAATATCGATATGCTTGGTTCGTTTGTGGAACTCTGGATTATGAATCAATCGAATTGCACTTTGATTGTCTATAAATAGTGTGGAAGGACCATTCACTCCTTCACCGATGCCTTTTAACAACTGACGCAACCAAGTCACTTCTTTAACTGCTGCACATCCAGCCATATAATCAGCCTCCGTCGTTGATAGTGCGACTGAATGTTGTCGTTGACTGTTCCATGTTATCGGTCCACCATTGAGCATGAAAACATATCCGGAGGTTGATCTTCGTGTATCGATGTCATTTGCATAGTCCGAGTCTGAATATCCAACAAGTTGTTCATCATTGATTGAATGTTTGTATTCAATTCCTCGATTATTTGTGCCAATTAAATATTTAATTATTCTTTTTACTGCATTCCAATGGGCATCCGTGTGATTTGACAGGAATCTGCTGACAACTCCCACTGCAAAGGAGATGTCTGGTCGACTGACTATTGCGGCAAATATTAGACAACCGACAGCTTCTCGATACGGAAAAGATTTTTCCATCATCAACATATAGTATTAATAGTACTTTCACATTATTGAATTGTCCTCGATAGACACAATTATCAGCATTACTTTGTACGAAGCCGTATTTGCTCAAAAAACTGTGAAATGTTGTATTCCAACAGTGCGAAGCTTATTTTAAGCCGTACAATGATTATTTTAACCTACATACCATGTTCGAACTGATGTTCGTCCCGTCTGGTGGGGTCAAATAAATGTATTCTTGTAAATTGCCGTACAGGAACGCTGTTTTTATATCGAACTGCATTATCTCAAAACTATTTCTTGCTGCAACGGAGAGAAGAATCCTAATTGAGTCAAAACGTGTTGTCGATGCAAATGTTTCATTGTAGTCGATGCTCTGTTTTTGTGCATACCCTTTTGCACAAAGTCTTGATTTGTACCGAACAACATCTCCATTCGGATTTCTTTTAACTTTGAAAACCCATTTTGATCCAATAGTACTTCTACCGGGTGGTAACTTAACAACCTCGCATGTGTTGTTCTTTTCGAGTGCATCTAATTCTTCCTATATTGACTTCGTCCAATTTTTCGCTTCTGTACATGATATCGCTTCCTCATACGTCTCAGGAATGTCAGCTTCAGCAAAATTCGCCTCGTAGTTGTATCGTGCAGGCATTCTGATTTTGTCACGATTGCGTAACTTATGGTCAGCATTGACTTGACTATTTATTAAATGCTGTGTTGTTGCTTCTTGTTTCTCTAAATCGTCTTCTATGTCTTGAATTCCTTCAGTTCTATTATTTTCAGATTAAAGATTTTCTGTTTGGTTTTCGTGTTCATTTGATTGAGTACAACCATCATCAGTGTTGTCTTCTATTATTTGTATCTCAACTGTATTTCTTCTTGGAAAACGAACAGCTGCATTTTCGTTGAAAATAACGTTGCGAGAAACTTTGATTTTTCCGGATTCTTCATCATAAACGCGATAATTCGTAGAATTTCCGTCGTAGCCAACAAACATTAGTTTCTTGCACTTTGGATCCAGTTTTGTACGAAGCTCTTTTGGAATATGCATGTACGTGGATGTTAGTAACAAGCTATCTTCAACAATCGAAAAAGCTGTGACATTTGATTGTGAATGTTTATTTTCTTTCGAATCATCATATTTCTTTTCTCCTCGATTTTTCTTTGGAGCCCGACATTGACTAACGAAATGCCTCTTCTTTTGGCAATTATAGCATGTTACTCGAGGTCGATTACTTTTTCCTTCGATTGAATTCCGTTGAATTGATGAACTACTGCATTCTGCCTTGGTAACTAGCAATGCCGAGTCTGATTCTTCATATGACATTAGACTGGCTTCTTCGTCCAAAAGACGTGCTCTAAGGTTAGCTATCGTTTGCTTTGCCTCATCCATCGATATCCAAGCTTGTCTTAAATTTCTGTACTTTTGAGGCAAGCTTCCGAGTATTTTTGTGATAATCGCTACATCACTGATTTCTTCTCCTGTTTCTTTAATTTGTTGTGCCAAATTGTCTACCTTTGCGATATGCTGGGAAATGGTGTCTCTTGAAATCATTTTGTATTGATGGAATCGCTCATGCACTAACATTTTGTTCATTTCCGTCTTTTGTTCGTAAATGGAATCTAAATTGTTGATTATCTCACTTGACGATTTGCAATTTTCCACCAACGTGATTTGATCAAGAGCCATTGCGGAGGTTAAGGTGAACATGGCGTTCGCGTCATCCTTAATCCATTTTTTGGGTTCCTGTATTATTGTTTATCTGGCTTTACTTCGTCACCATTCACAATATCTTGTAGTCCTTTTGCTCGCAATGCACACGTAATTTGGAACTTCCATTGTCGATAATTTCTACCGTCAAACTTGTTAATATTCACAACATCTATTTTGTCCGCCATATTTGCTAGATACAACGCTAATCGTAATGCGTTTGTTCAATATAAAATAAATAACTGCACTTTTCTTTTGTCGTAGAAAGTATTCTTCGATGCCTTTTTTTTTATATTTTTGCAATTACAGATATTCGCTTACAATGCGATACCTGGGCCCATAACCTATTAATATTTAAAATTGTGATTTCACAAGATGTACCACGATAAAAATCTCCACAATAAAAAAATACGTCTGACTTATATGAAGAACTAAACGGAAGTAAGTTTTTTATTATCTCAAAAATATTTCAGTATGCAGTGTTTAAGTATAATTTTATAAAGCCTGTATTACACATTAGTTTATATAATAGTACATCGAACGAACGTACCAAAAATGATTGACAGTTTCACATTTCAATAATTCAATAGAATGAAATACTCCCGATCCCAAAAACAATGTTAATTCACCATCAAAAAGTAGCATTTTATTTTAAATTAAATAAAAGTGAAACTTAAAAAAAATACATGACTTCCTGTTTAACATAAACACTAAATGGTACTAAAATTGTAAAACTGGCATTCCAAATAATTTATTAACAGCCAAAAATACAACACCAAAATGATTTCAACCTTCACCTGTCATAAAACAAAAAATTAAAAAAAAAAACTGTACCCAACATCATTTTTGGGTTTGCAGTTTGCCCCATAATTACATTTTAATTACTCAGGCAATAAATTTTACAGCCATGTCAACGGAAACATAAATCATCCGCCTAATTAAATCACTGGAATTCGGCAATTTAAAATTGTTTACACATTTTTAATGGTTCAGTCGCATTGAAATAAATCACTTTATGGAAATAAAATTTGAATAATGAATGCCCATTTAATTTCGATGTAAATGCACAGCACATATTTATTGGTAATAAAAAACTATAAATCAAACATTTATTTTGTTGTAATGATATTTATTAATAAAACAATAAACAAATTTAATTTATTTATTCGCATACAAAATTATTTATTTCAACCGTCATTTTTCAATTTTATTTACCGTAAAAGAAAAAATTACAATGAGCAACTAGTGTTACCAACCTCAACGTTTTCAAACTTTTTCATCTACTCTTCCATATATTTTGTTTAGCTCGTTTACCAAACACATGTCAAATTTGTATTTTTTTTTTTTTATTTCTTGCTTTGTTATCAAAACAGAAAACAACACACAGTGAAAAAATTGATTTTGTCGAAATGATGAAATTTTCTATAAAATTATGCTGATAAAACGTTTAAAAATAAAATATTTCTGTGTTTTCTAATAATATTAATTATTGTTTTGTAATTAGTTATTCCAAATAAAAAAAAAAAAAACATTATTATTTGTATTGAGTCGAAATTATATATTGCTGTCAAAAAGTGAGGTTATATGTACAATTAAAAATGGAAAAAAAAGCTAAAACTTCATTGAAACCTAATTTGAATCGCAAAGTCATAAACGCCAATTGGGAAAATTTACAGGCAACCCTAAAAGGGAGTGAAGATAAATTAGATATAACGAAACAGGTGACAACCGTGAAATTACAAGGAAACAAAATGCAGACACCACCGGCGAACAAGGTGACATTAAAAAAATTAAAACAAAATGAGCCCAGCAATAAAATTACAACGTGCCTGGCTATGGATTGTGAAATGGTTGGAGTGGGATTGAACGGTTTAAATCATATGCTAGCTCGTGTTTCCATTGTCAACGAATTCGGTGAAGTACTAATTGATAAATATGTAAAACCAACAGAAGAGGTGACAAATTATCGAACATACGTTAGTGGAATACGACCGAAGGATATCGAATGTGGCGATGAATTTCAGAAAGTACAGAAACAAGTGATAGAATTAATTAAAAATCGAATTCTAATAGGGCATGCACTCAAAAATGATTTTCAAGTGTTGCGAATCAATCATCCGAAATTTTTAATACGTGACACCTCCCGTTATAGCCATATAAAAAATAATTTCTGTAAATCACGAACACCTAGCCTTAAGATACTCGCCACACTAATCTTGGGCGAAGAAATCCAGGAGGGTGAACACGATTCGGTGGAAGATGCACGAACAGCTCTAAAAATCTACAAGAAATTTAAACAACAATGGGAACGCGAAATGAAAACTAAAAATAAACGGTATGAATAGTGTGATTTACCAGAAAATAAAATTTGGCAAGGGGGGGCTGTGAGCAATTTTTTTTTTATTCTTTTTGTATACAAAAAAATTTTCGGTTTATTATTTGATTACAATTACAACACACATTGGCGACTTGATTAATCATTAATATTGTTAATTAATTAATTTAATAAAAAGAAAATTATTTTCGTTTAATGAGAAAAATGTTTTTTAATTGACGGCTTGCAGAAGGAATTGTAACCGAAAAAATAATGTAAGCACATTTTTTGCAGAAAATTATATGGAAATATGGTCCAAGTACATAGTTTTAATTAATTAAAATTGGAAAGAATCAAACACAAAATCCTAACAATAGGTAATGTAAAGTATGGGTTTCTTGATTTGGTTCAAATTCAATATTTAAAGTGCCAAAAAATAGTGTTTAAAATTGCATAAATTTGAAATTAAATTAGCGCCTTTTATCATTATAATTACACCCCATTTATTGCAAACTGCAAAATTATATATTATATTCAATGGCTCTAAATTAATAACAAATTTATCCAATTTTGAACACTATTTTCTGGGACTTTTAATACAAAAATTGCACTAAACCAATCAAATATAGGAAAACCACACTTTATGTTATGTATTGGTAGTATTTTATGTTGGATTTATTTATTACAATTTTAATTAATTAAATAAAACTATTTGGACAATATTTCCATATACATAACTGCTTACTGCGAAATTTTGTTTACATTATTTTAAAACTAATAAACCTGCTTCTAGAGGCGGTTTTTACACTTTTCCACTCATTTTACCTTTCCATTGGTTTTTAGTCTTTAATAAATAGTAAATTGATATATGTACATAGGTACCTACCTAAAATTTTCGTTGTAAAACCACAGAATACAACCAGATGAGACATAACCACAGAAGAAAGATTAACCAGAATAGTCATAACGCTGTTTTTGTATGGAAAAATTTGGACTCATTTTTTGACCTTGATTCGCCGAAGGTAAGAGAAAGTTGGGTTATGTATTCTTTGCTTTACTGGTTTTTATTTGAAATAATAAAAATTGAGAATCCTTAACAGTATAGTTAGTGAAATTATATGACAAGTTTTGTTTTGACAGCATAATTTGTATTAAATATTCAAAAAATTCATAATATTCGAAAATAATTATACTTCAATGTCCAAAAAAGAAGGTAAGATGAAAAAAAAATTTGATCCACGCAATATCTATTCTGGTTAATCTTTCTTCTGTGACATAACGTTGTTTTTGTATGGAAAAATTTGGACTCATTTTTTGGACCTTGATTTGCCGAAGGTAAGAGAAAGTTGGGTTATGTATTCTTTGGTTTACTGGTTTTGATTTGAAATAATAAAAATTGAGAATCCTTAACAGTGAATTGAAATACGCTAATGAAATTATTTGACAAGTTTTGTTTTGACAGCATAATTTGTATTAACTACTATAATATTCAAAAATAATTATACTTCAATGTCCAAAGAATAAGGTGAGATGAAAAAAAATTTGATCCACGCAATGTCTATTCTGGTTAATCTTTCTTCTGTGGTAAAACACAACCCAATTCTCATACATAGTCGTATACTCGTATCACGTCATTTTTCATGATATAGCACCAGTGGCCCTATTCTGGCTATTCCCTGGGAATTGGGAATTGGGAAAAATATTGCTATATTTCCAAACTTCAATAATTCCCAATTTTTTATTCGCCAATTCCCAAAAGTGTATTCTGGCGGAATTGGGAATTATCCAATGGGGAAAAACACTGTTTCAAATTCTGCAGCCGCCATTATTCAAAAATGTTATTTTCTACATATAAAATAAAAACTTTACCGATACTACATTGTAAATAAAATAATGAAAATACACAAAACAACCAGTTTCTTCTAATTCCCAAAAAAAAAATTTGGGAAAAACAAACGTCAAAACTTACATAAAATGGAATTATTTTTTCCCTACATTAAAAATTCCCAATCGCCAGAATACACATTTGGAAAAAATAATTCCAAACTGCTAGAATACTGTCAAAATAGTTCAATTCCCAATTCCCAGGGAATAGCCAGAATAGGGCCACAGAATAGATATTGCGTGGACCAAATTTTTTTTTCATCTCACCTTATTTTTTGGACATTGAAGTATAATTATTTTTGAATATTATAGCAGTTAATACAAATTATGCTGTCAAAACAAAACTTGTCAAAAAATTTCACTAACTACACTGTTAAGGATTCTCAATTTTTATTAGCCGCATTTCTTGATGTTTGATCTGATCCAGATCAGATCATGTCTCATGAAACGACACAAAAATGCGTAAAACAAACAAACACCAAAATTCAATTTTTTTGTCTCGTTTCGTTTTGCATCTGCCTCTTCATACTCGTACTGTATTCATTTTATTCTTTGTCGCTTTACAAAATATTGTTCAATTACAAAATATTAGCTGTATTTTGTTGAGAAAAAATAATTCGAATTATTTTAGAGTTATTTTTTTCTTAACAGAATAAGCCGCGAAATATTTTTTCGATTTAATTTTTATATTCTATGTTGGTATTTCTCCTGTTGTATAATTAAAAATGCGAACGAAGTCGAATTATATTATTAGTTTTTGTTAGTTTTTGGTAAGCGAAAGTTTAAGGATTAAAAAAAAAGAATTAAAAAGTGATTTAAAAAGTGTTGTAGTGTGATTTAAAAATTATAAGTGAACAGTAAAATTTGTGCAAAAATAATAAAAGTGATTTTGTGAATTATTGTTAATAAATTGTCGTGAATTAATTTTTGGTGTTAAATAAATTCGTTTGTGTTAACTGAAGTGTTGGGTTTTATCCACAATCCAGTGATGCGAACCTTGATTAGGGGGCGAGTAGCAGGGACAGAAGAGACGCAACGATTTCAACAACAACGTCAAGCAACACTACCTACAGTTAGGCTGGAAACACACCGAATTAGTCAAAACGTTTTTGCTTCGAGTAGGCAAGACGATTTCTCTAAACATAGTGCACATACAATCAAACAAATTGTTTTTAGTCAAATTGTCTCGTATTGCTTTATAGGTTGGTGTGAATTGATTTCATAGAATACAAAATGTCGTCGGAGTTAGAGGATGATTTTGTATTATGTGCATATTATTTTATATATAAATATGATAAATATGTATATTGTTGTATGTATATTGTAATTTAATACAATTTTTTTTGTACCATAAAAATCCTTATTAATTTGATTTATAAAACGGCGACCACGAAACGACTTCAAACACTTTTTTTTTTGATTCAATCAGTTTTGTCTTGTGTTGCTTTGATTTGTGTCAGTGTGAATTAACACATTGATTTATGGAGTATGAACACCTTCAATCATGTTTCATTAGTCGAATTTGACTTAACACAATTTTGCTTTATTATGTGTGAATGGACTCATAAAGCACAATACAATGTTTGCCGTTCTATGTTTTATGAAACAAAATGTTTGACGTAAAATTGTTTCGCCTGATTCAGTGTGCATAGCGCTATACAATCGTATGCATTTTGGCCGCAAGTCGCTTTAAGACAAGAAAAAAACGTTTTGTCTAATTCGGTGTGTTTCCAGCCTTAGTACAAATTTGGGTGACCGCATGAGAACATGATGATGAAACGAAATCTCGCCCCCCTCTCACAACCGCCGATGGAAAAAATGGTGGAGGGAATAATAATAGTTGTTTACAGCTTTTCAGAATTAAGAGTTAGCGGCACCAGGAAATATTTGTGTTGTTATTGTGTCTTCTTACAGGTTGGAGCAATAGATGAACTTTAAAATTGTATTGCCTTGTGCCTACTATAAACTACTAAAAAATATATTACTAACAAATTTTACTAACTATCAACTATTTAGGTGTCTGGAACCGGGTTGAGTCTTTGTTGCTAACATTCCTTTCCCATCCCTCGATCTTGTTATATGTAAAAAGGTGTACGACGGCGGCCTGGCCAGAGGCGCATATCACAACTATTAGACTTATGTAGTAGTTATCGATGTGGCGCCTTTCTTTACGGGGTTTGGCTTCATGAAGAATGGTGTCGTGTTGTGTGTAATATGGGTATAGTGGTGTGGTATTCGCATTTATAATACGGGAGACTTGCTTAATGCTTGATCGTACATCGCAATCAATCAATCAAAGTTGGTACATCTGTTGTTGATATTCCCTCTAAATCTTAGCGTCATAGCTTGACATTTGCAAAAGTTACGTAGTCAAGAGTACATCTATCTCTGTGTGTGTTGACGATTTTTCCATTATTTCCTCTCGGCTGTTGAAACGCGTTCCCCGTAATGGTTTTTTAACTCGACTGAACAGAAAGAAGTCACAGGGAGCCAAATCAGGTGAATTCGGTGGTTGTTGGATGGTATTTGTTGCATTTTTCGTCAAAAAATTACGAATAATGATGGGGCTGTGCGACGGTGCGTTATCATGGTGCAAAATCCACGAGTTTTCTGCCCACAATTCTGGTCTCTACATTTCTGATACTACACCGTTGTAATCCATGAAAACCGTGAGAATTGCCTTCTTTTTTGACTGAAAACGACGTGGTTTTTTTTGGTGAACGCCATTCACTTGCCTGATGTCTGGATTGCGTGTCGTACTCATAAACCCACGTCTCGTCACCAGTAATGATCCTTTTGATGAATGTGGGATCGGATTCAGCCTCGCAAATCATGTCTAAAATTGTAAATAATCGCCAACACGCACAGAGATAGATGTACTCTTGACTACGTAACTTTTGTAAATGTCAAGCTATGACGCTAAGATTTAGAGGGAATATCAACAGATGTACCAACTTAACAAAAAAACAGAACTCAAATCGGAACGATGGGAGCGCCACACGGTGGTTATTCCGGGAACTTGTTGATCAAGGTAGTATTTCCTTTTATTTGCATACTTACGAATAATTCAATATTTGAGAAATAATTTTTCAAATGTTATTCGAAATTCTTGATGCTTTATCGATTCGTTTTAATTGAGGCCATAATCACGTGCTGTTTCGAACTCTCGAAATCAGATACTTTTAATTAATTTGAGGCTGAGCAATAGGAAAAAATAAGATTTTAACTAAACGGTTTACTTATGTATAGGTACAAGAAGAAATTTTAGGGCCCAAAAAAGTTTTGCGGGGGTCCCGAAATTTGTAATTAAGTCACTGAATTGTGGTAGCAAAATTATTAGTAACAATAGGTGTAATAAAACAAATCACGATGAAAGTGTTTGTAAATTGAAAAAAAATGAAATGTTTCAACTGTCAAAGGATAGAACATAATTCGAGAGTATGTACTGTAGACTTTCTCGGAATTGTATTAATGCAATATAAAGGGCGCTGAAGTTTATTCAGATATGTATAATTGGTACAGTTTAAATGTTGAAAATAATGATCCGATAATGATAAATGTAAAAGTAAACAATAAGAAATTGTTAATGCAATTAGATACAGGTGTCGCAAAGTCTGTAATTTCAACAAAATGTTAGAAAACAAATTTTTTAGATCTAGGTCTTCACACATTTCTTGTCTGGGTTTGATTATAGGATACAATATATTAAAAGTAAAGAAAATACAGTGGATGTATTTTCACGAATTGCATTGGAAACCATTGAGGAAACACTAAATGAATACCAAGATAAATCCAGCTACTTAAATTATGTTGGTAATAATAAGAAGGTGATATTGGATTACAAATTGTTTATAAAGGAAACCGAGAAAATCCGGGCATATTTTTAAAGAGGATAACTCAAAAAGCATTTTTGAAATATTATCATTGACATTTTTTTGGTCAATTTTAACACACTTTATCACACCTTTTACTAAATACTTTTCCAAACTTTATTTGTATAAATAAAAATCAAAAAAAAATTTTAGTTTTAATAATCTTCTATATTTGTGATATAATTTTATTTTTAGGTATACTAGTTTCGAGCAATTACTGCTCATCTTCAAGTACTTGTTTGAAACTAACACAATGTGTTTTTGTTGTAATGCGTTTTCACGCTTTGAGTTACCAGAGGTTATCATAACCGATAATGGCAGTAGATTTTTTTTTTTTTAGAAATAATGGGAGAATATTTCAAGTCAATTGAGGTACCCCATAAATTAACAGCCCCAGGCCATCCAGCCACAAATGGTGCTTTTTTGAAAATTAAAAACGAACTGTCAGTGCAGCAAGATGTTTTATTGAGAGGCTATAAAGTGGTGATTCGCAAAACGCCTAGGAAGGCGATATTACGAGAACCTTACAAAGCGCATTTTGAAATGTTAAGACAAACTCAATGGCGAGGTCGTATATATGGTGGCCGAAAATCGATTTTGATTTACAAGAAATGATTCAAAATTGTCTTTTGTATGTTCAAGTGTAACCAAACCCGCCAAAATCTGAATTAATTTCATTATAAATTCCTCATAAGCCTTGGCCTAGAATACGTCTGGATTACGCTGGTTCATTGTACAATAAAATTTATTTAATAATGATTGATGCTTACTCAAAGTGTGTGGAAGTGTTCAAAATGAATTCGACAACAGCACAAAGTACAAAAAAAAATGGTTGAGTAATGTGTTTTCACGCCTTGAGTTACCAGAGGTTATCATAACCGATAATGGCAGTCAATTTTTTTTTCAGAAATAATGGGAGAATATATCAAGTCAATTAAGGTACCTCACAAATTAACAGCCCCAGGCCATCCAGCCACAAATGGTGCAGCCGAGAAGATGGTAAAAACGTTTAAGAAATCGATTAAAGCGATTTTTGATGGAATGGAAAGGAATGCAACTAACTTTGATATTGATGCAACAAACCATCGATGCAGACTATCAATATTTTTCCACCTCTACAAAAAGTTCTTTCGATGAATGAACATAAAAACAATCATTTCAAATATTGGAGAAAATAGCACGAACCACAATTATATCGATTTACTTCAACTTTGTTTATTATGGAATATTTATGGTGTTCGAGTAAATTCTTTGGATTTAATGCAGACCAACATAAAGTTATAATTTAAAGTAACAAGATTATGGAAACTCTATTTATTTTTCAGAAATTGTCTAATATTTTGGAAATATGTACATACAGTCCTTATCAAAATTATTTGTGCATGCTCAATTTTTAATGCAACGTAACACTCAACCATCAGGAAACAAAAAGTTAACGGCATCCTACGAGTAAGCATAAGCGAATTGAACTCTGAACCACGGTGTTATGCCCAAATGTGTGTTTTTGCTTTTATTTGATAATATGGAAGATTTTTTTACCATTGCAAAACATCGATTTATCAATTATTGTGGATATTCCCTTGATTTTCTCTAGCGCAAAACAAATAAAAGGTTATGCGGATATACAAACTAAAAATATTCAAGGCCAATATTTATTTTCGGTTATTGTCTGCTTGTCTGATGGAACTTCATTGAAATGAGAATACCACCACTACAATCATTAAAACACCCTTAGACGCAGCCAAAACCATAAACTAAACGGTAAGCGAATGGGCAGCTCGACGAGTGTCAAACAGAAAAAAAAACTGCTTTATATGATAAAAATGTAAAAGCCCGCTTAAAGTTTACAAAAGAGCATAAAACTTGGAGTGTGGAAACGAATTATTTGTTCAGATGAAACTAAACGGTTTCCAATCAGATGGAAAAGAATACTATTGGTACAGGCATATAGCGATAAATTACATAAGTACCAAGTCAAAGAAACTGTAAAACATGGTAGATTAAGTTTGATGGCTTGGAGCAATTTTACTTGGTGGAACATTGGTCCTTTAGTAAGAATTCCCTATTTATTCATCTATTTTTGCTCGCCACTGTAGATTACGATAAGAAGCCTACAATAAGGAATAATGGCTGTGTTTTTGCTGTTTTTATTTTGTAATAGGGGTAATTAACAGGGACTAAGTAAACGTAAAATGTATCATATTTGTGTAACCAACAGGAAAATAATACTCTATCCTGGAACATACGCACTAAAAAAATTTACTATGTATTTTGAAAGCAATCAGCAACATTCAGAAATCATAGAGACAGCAACCTGCTGTTTTCTAAAAATCTCTTTATGAATAGTCAAAGTCAACATGTTAAGGTTGATAAACTCTGTTTTTGAAAAAGATTAGACATATTATGTAACAAGGAACTCCAACATTTGCTGAATTAGTTTATTAAGGAATTTTGTTAAGGAAATTTGGATTACAACTCAAAAACAGATACTCAATTTATGCGTTGCATTGTCATTTGTCAATTATAAGTATCTACACGTATAATGGCAGTGTTTGAATTTAAATTATTCTTGTCGCGATTTTTTATTTACATTTTTTAAGCAAATAGTCTGGTAAGTATACTTCTCAACAACAGTAGAAGCTAGAACAATATTGATTTGATGAATATACTTCATAAGAACAAATTAAAAAAAACCTTATTTTTGTATTTTCTTACACATTTTGTAAAGCTAAACAGAATTCCATTTACAAAAAAAAAAATCTTTCATTAAAATATCGAAAAGCAAGCTAACCATATAATCAAACTTTTCAATTCGATTTTCATGTCTGTCATACATACACATAGGAGGATAAGAGAATATATAACATTTATATTCATCTTAAATGGATTACATTAGAAAAGTAATTTCGCATTATAATGTTCTTCTTAGATATATTTTCATTTTTCAATTAAATATTTCATTAAGTGAAAATAATAGGTACATTATGGTTTGGTATAGTAGAGTTTAGTAATTGAATTAAAGTAAAATCTTTTTGACTTTTCGGTCGGAGTATAAAAAAAAAAATTGATAGCATAATGAACTGTCTCGGTCGATCGAATTTTTCAAATTTGGTACTTAGCGTGACTTACGTAGGTCTCGATGTACCGTCTGATATCATCAGTCCAAAAATATTCTTGCGACCAGCTGTAATAATATGTACACAAGCTTATCTAAGTACTCAGCTTATCTAAGTACTTTGATATTGAGCCAGCCAGTAATTGATACTGACGGTTCAACACATTTTTTGAGAATACTTAATTTGAATGTACCAGGTACTAGTAAACAAACCAATCCATTTTAATATTTTACTTTGATGTGATCATTGTATAAAACCTTTTATGTTCAAAATACTACAAACAATTCAAATTCTAATGAAAGCATGCGTCTGCATTTTAATTGCAAATAACATTTAACTGCTTATTGTTGTCTACAAAGAATAAAACATGAACAAAATTGGTCGCTATAATTTTTTTTTTTTAAATGCATACTTTGAGCACAACAAATCAACGAAATTGTCAAAATTGGAAATGTTAAAAATTATGAATAAATTTAGAATATAAGATTTATAATCGAAAGACGAATTTTGATATTGTTTGTGATGAGGGCAGCAAGGAATGATAAATTCTTAAAGGAAATCAAAATAATAAATTATGAATGTTGTTTATTTAAAACACTTATAATATCCGAGAAGAACAATAATCAACTTAATGAGTGAACACAAATATATTGAATAAAAATATAAACTTACAACAGTAAATAAGGATGAATTTGGGGGAAGGATAACCAGTAAATACTACATTTACAATACAACACAAATTTCTTCTTGCCACCAACAGGATCGAACCTGGGGAGCTTGCAAAGCCATTAATTTATTCTTTCCACCACAGTGGGCGACAAATCTTCAACAGAAACTTCAAAAATTCAGTATTTACACTCCCAAATTTGTCTACATAAATTTGCTTCAGCAAAGCACATCAGACGAACATTTAATGGAAGTGTTTTGAATCTCCGTTCCAAATTATCCAAATTTAAAGATCGGAAATCGTTTAACATATGAAACAAGTTTCACCGTTTGAATGAATTGATCCAATTTTGATGGTAACACAGATATTCTTAAATTCAAACTTTACCAAATTACCGTACGTTAGATTTAAACAAAATCAAAGGTATTAAGACTTCGAAATTTCCAGCTAATTCGATAAAAATTGCTCTCTTAAATTTGATTTTCTTTCATTCACGAATCTATAAATTTAATTTTGGAAATAACGGGAATAATTTATTTAATACTTCAAATTTATACATCACACAAATCAGGCTATATTTCAAGGTACGTACATTGTAAAATTCTGATGAAAAAATGTGCATCACGAATTTAGCTAAATGAGTTGAATTATTCTCAACTCGTACAAAAATTTAACCAGGGTTACCAACATAACGTAACCAAAATTATTCACAGGGTAACAATTTTGGTTCACAGGGCAGAAATTTAACCCGCAGGACACAAACCTAGCAACCAATTGGTTCCGTATTCAATTCATTTAGCCAACTTCGTGGTGTACAATTTTTCAGAAATGTACCATGTCTTGCAGCATTACTTGTTTGTAATTTACTGACATAGCACAAAGACTTCACACAACCCCTCAACAAAGGTTTAACGGCTCTACATCGCATAATGCTGCTCAATTGACTGGAATAATCGAATCACCAAATTTCTCTTTCAATAAATTGATTGTTTCTTTAGCTATACGGCATGCGTCTTAAGGTTAATTTTTATACTGTTGTTTCCTTTCTGTTGAATGAATGATTGAATTTAAAAGGCCAAAACCCTGTGACATGAGCGATCATTGATCAATCACGGTGATCATCACTTTATATTATACCCTATTTCATAAAAACAAATGAAAATATTGCGAACTGAAGATTTCGTTTTTTTACTTTATACTTCTGTTTCATGTTTTTGACATGCCATCTCAAGGGGGTCAATTCTCGTTCCGTGAAAAGTATAATGAAAAGTATTTTCAGTGAGGAATACACATTTCCGATTCAAGTTCCCTGAGAAGGAAAAAATGACGTCAAAATGTTTTTCATATTAATTAAAACTTTCTCACCGACCATTTTGACGGTAAGAACATCATAAATATGAAAATAAAATTCTATAAAAACTAAATTTGTATTTTTAGCATTATATGTGCATTGAAACTATAATATGATTCACTTTAAACTTAACTAATAAGTAAATCTATTAAAAACTATTCCGTTTATTTAAGAAAAGCCTCCAAATAATTAATTTAGTTAAGTTTTAAAAATAATTTGGCCATTTTTATAATTTATTTATATTTTGACAGGCAATGACGAAAATTGATTAACTAAATCTACTTTATCATTTATTTAGCTAATATTTAAACCATTTGCTGTATCATCTGGCGGAAATCTATATGAAACTCGATAAAATGTGTGTTTACAGTGTAGCTTACTATAAAAACAACTAATTCAGCGTTTTTTCACAATTCTTTTTCATTTGGAGATCGAGAATCGCTTATTGTCGTTATGTGAAATGTTATAAATGAAAAAGACTTGATGGAAACAAATGTTTTTTCATAGAACGAGAATTGACTACACAACTGGGATAGTAATCGTTTTGATTCGTATTAGTTCGCATGAGTTTCGCTTGGGTATGTTTCATACAAAATACAAACATTATTTTTTACGATGTTTGTCTGATACAGAATGTGTAAGAACTGAAATAAAACGATAGTATAAATCGACCTTTACTGAAGCCAAATATCGTCTGAATCAATATCAACAAATTGGAACAATGACGCAACCAGACCATAAACCAACCCAACCAGTGAATTCTACATATATTTATTTGCAATTGTTGCATTTGTTATGAAATGCTTGAAAATGCCATTCAACCAAAAATATATGCTGATCATAAAATTCACGAAGTGTGCGAAACGTTTCTCGCACAGATGCATCCATTCATTTTATTCCATTTGCTAACATTTTGATCTAGTATTTTAGAGATGAGTTCTTTTGGATGCTGCCATTATAGGAAGCATTCTACTTGCCATGTTGATTCACAGTACATCACTAGAAACATTTCAATTCATGTTCCGGGAAGGAAGTTTTTTGGATGTTGAATATGGGGAGAACACCCCATTAATAGATTGGCAAAATCATTTAACATTGCGGAACATCAATTTTGCGATCTTAACTTATCTAAAGGCAGCTACAAGAAAAACTTGAAGATTAACTTTTTAAATTTTTAATTCAAAATTTGACAGCAGCAGATAAAATATGAAGAGACACTTAAAAATATAATTTAATTAACTTCTTTCTCTAGTTATACAAGATAATTTTATCACCAATAATTTTAAGTACATTTCGGCTGAAATTCTAAATTTTGTAAAAATCCAACTTACAGTAAAGACAAAAAATGAATTTCAACATCACCTTTCTGTTGTAATTAATAGAAGAAATGATGGCAAAGAATTAATGGAGTTAGTTGTAATATTTCTTGGAGACGACTAAGAATGTCAAATTAAATTAAAATATCCGGGCGCTGTGCATCGCGCCAGACGGATGGCTAAACTGATTTATTGCATAAAATTTAGCATTTTTAAGAATCAATTTAAAATGTCCTAGAAACAAACAAAGTTTATATCAGAGACATCTGTCTTTGTATTAATAGTGTATGTACAATTTTGGTTTGTTGCGATGGCATATTTCAAAAGCTAGAGTTTTTATCTGCGTTTCAGCATAACTTGTTTGGTGTTAATTTATATTGTGTTTATATGTTTAAGTAAATTTAATAAGCCTTATAAAAGAAGCAATTACATATTTTAAAGATAATATTCTGTAGGAAAATACAAAATTATAAAATTTTCCACGTTAGAATAATTTTAGCGCAAAATCGAAAAAAACTCTATTCGTTTTTGTCTCGAAAGTTTAACCGAAGTTTCCCCGATTTTTTATGTACTATTTTAAGTCTAAAACGGTTTAGAAATAATAAATTACAGTGAAACCTCGGTTTAAGAGACTAATTGAAGTTTGGCCTGTCTCTCATTTCCAATTGTCCCCCTTACATCCGAATGTAGATAATTTGAATATCCCATATTTGAGTACAGAAGTTTATCCATTAAAATCATTTTCAAATCAAATTCAGTCCGATTAGGAAAGAACTTGCCTATTTCTTAACCGATTACGATGAAATTCGATTTCGATACTTAGAAGAAGTTTTGGAATATGACTAATGAGGATCGAACTTGGTTATTTATTAACCGATTATTATGAAATTCGGCATGTACCTTCGACGGAAACGGAATTCCAAAACGATTTTTACTTAAAGTTCTTGAAAATGGCCAATTAGGAAAGAAAATGACTTTTAGGTAATGTTCTGGAAAATGGCTAATAAGGAAGGACCTGACCTTTTCTTAGCCTATTATGATGCAATTCAGCATGCACGAAAGAAATGAGATTCTAAAATGATTTTTACATGAAGTTCTGGAATAAGGCCAATTGGGAAGGACTCTAATATAGTACATATATTTATAGATTGGAAAATATAGTAGAAAGGCTGTTTTCGACACGAATACTTATTTGTGGAACCTAACTTATTCAAATAAGTATCCTTTCGAGGTGATTTATTTTCTATCCCTTTCTTACGAAAAAATCTAAATTGCTTGTCATTTTGCCTATGAATATTTTTCTAAGGTAGCGCGATACCGAAAAATTTAAAATTTGCTTTTGACGAACACTGAAGTAAAAAATAAATTCTTTCAGATAATTAATATTTAGATGTCATCAAAATTCAATACTCTCATTGTTTTGTCAAGCGTTAAGCCCGTTGTACATTTCAGCCTATAGGCTAAGCGAGAAATATAGTTTTCGTTAGCATAGCTAGCTCGCCTACCTCACCCCTTTGCACTTTTCAGCTTTTAACTAGGCTTATGCACACTTACATTGTTGATTTTATGTCTTCCCATTAAAATTTTTTATTTACAGCCGAGAGATAAAAATTTAGCTCACATCGCTTAGCTGAAATGTACATCGGGCCTTAGTGTTATAAACGTATTATGTTATTATTATTATTATTTATTATCTAAATTTTAATTTTTTACATTTTTTAAATTATGATAAATTATAATTAATTAACACGTATAATAAGCGTAAAAAAGTAAAAAATCTTGGAGGATTCTGTGCCGAAAGAACGACAGAATCGAATCCACCAATAAAAAAAAATAAAAAACTTAAAAAAGTGAAATACATAATTACTAAAAAATATCTAATAACTAATTCTAAACTAAAAATATAAACTAATAACAATACAAGACAAATATCAAAATATAAATTACATAATCACAACATCTAAAACAACCAGTTATCACAGTGAAGCAAAAATAAAAAATAAAAATAAAAATACCCATTATATAGAAATCATTTATTTAACAACTCGAAAAAGAAATGTAATGTCAGCCGTTTCAAGAAGCCATTTTTTAACTTTGGATAGAAATGATTTGGAATGATTATGCCCTCTAATACAAATAGGTAACGCGTTGAAAAAAACTGGAGCAGTAACAAGGATATAGCGTCGAAAGTGGTCAGTAAAAAATCGGGGAATATTATAAAGAAAACTATGGTTACCTCGAATATTGTATAAATAAGGCTCCTTATAGTTTGTTGCCCACTACGCCTAAAAAATATTCTTAAAACCTTATAAACATACAAATGTTGTAACGGCAAGATATTATTAGCCGTCAAAAATAGAGGCCAAGATGACTCAGATCTGCTTTTTCTCAATAAAATTCTCAAAATGATTTTCTGTTGCACACATAAATCAAGCAACGTAGTTGCACAGCACCCACCCCAACATGATAAACCATATTACAATTTAGACATAACCAGTGCATGGTAGATAATTTTTAGCACAGGAACAGGGCAAAAATCACGCAGGAGATACAAAATTCTTGAAGCAGATGACAAATAATGTCTTAAAGAAGAGACATGAATTTTCCAACTGAGATTACCGTCCAAATGAACTCCAAGATACTTGAACTCGTTGACTAATTCAATATTAATACACTCAGAATGGCACCCAGTAGATGCACAGTTGGAAATATTATGATAAATTACCTGATTAACATTTGCTGCTGATGTTGTGCCAGTCAATTTGAACAACATTTACAGTCATACCCCGTACAACGTCCCCCCTCATAACGTCGTTTCGCTGTAACGTCGTTAGTAAAATGCGAACAAACCTCGCTCTATCGTCGCTGTATTTCGTTGTAACGTCGTTTAAAATAATAAGCAAAGCAAAAAAACACTGAGAAAAAAGACAAACAACATAAAAAACAAAAAACAATGAAATTTTCTCGTCTATTCGTCTACATACATACTTTGCCCCTTATAACGTTGTTTCGCCTAACGTCGGAATCAATTAACAACGTTAGGTGGGGTATGATTGTATTTTGTTTTATCACTTAGAATTAAGCAATGCTTATTAAATCATACATATAAGACTTGAAGGTCAGAATTAATCATAGAAATGACGTCATTAGGGGATTTGCCAATGTAAGCTAAAGCTATGTCATCGGCAACCCCAGTATAAAGACCATGCAATTTAAGTTTAAAAACCAAATTAGTATAGATCAGAAATAGCAGAGGGCCCAATACTGAGCCTTGCGGAACACCAACGTCCACAATTTTTGGTTCACTTAAAGTGTTATTAATTTTAACTCGAACCGATCTGTTGACAAGGTAAGACGCGAACCACTTGTTAGCAACTCCCCTAAAACCAATATCATATAAAATATTCAGAAGAATTTTATGGTCAACCATATCAAAGGCTTTAGCAGCATCAATAAATAAACCAGCACAACCTTTACCAATGTTCAGTCCGCTGTGAATTGTGTTCAAAAATTCCAACAAGGCCGATTCGGTACTCCTGCCTTGGCGGAATTCATGTTGATGATTACTTAATAAATTATTCTGATCTAAAAAAAAACTGACTCTGTTTTTCACTGCCTTCTCTAAAATTTTCAAAATTACTGGCTGCAAGGCTATAGGTCTATAATTGCCTTTATCATTACGATTGCCTTTTTTCAGGGACAATTCCTTGTACGAAAGAAAGATTGAAAATATGGGTAAGAACGGGGCTGACATAATTAACAATAGCTTTCAATATATAATTACTAAGACCATCATTGTCTACTGACTGCTTCGGTTCCAACGAGTTGTGATGATAGATTTAATTTCATAATTGGATACGGGAGTCATAAAAAAAGTAGTACAACAGTAATCATAAGGCAAATCGTAATTAACAGACGAGTTATACGATTTAAACTTTGCTCTTAATTTATTAGCAACACTCGTAAAATAATGATTAAACTCATTGGAAATTTCTAAATCACTAGTAATAAGTTCACCGTTTTCAGATAGAATGCTTTTAATTGAAGAAATCTTAGGCTTCCTTGTTAGAATTTTATTCACGAGATTCCAGTTTTTTTAACATCTCCACGATTGACAAGGAAACGATTGGAATAATACTTTTCTTTTTCCTTGTCAGCATTAATTTGGTTACAATTACTAACTTAGATATCCCGAAGAACTGAATCACCAGGACATTTTTTCAACTTATTGCGCAATTGTTTCTCTTGTTAATACGAGTGGCAAGGTTAAAAGAAACCCAAGGTTGTAAACGTTTGGTTTTTACCCGACTCAAATTGTAACAATGTTCTAGTATATCAGAAATAATGGTCAAAAATTGATTAAGAGCTAAAGATGGATCATCATGGTTAAGAACATAGTTCCAATCCAATTTTTCTAGAATATCTGTTAACAATGCCAGATTGAGCTTCTTCTTATGACCAACATGGACATTATTGGTTGCTAACGAAACTTGAGGTATCTTGAATATTATTTCAATAAAATGATGGTCTGAAATCTTAAGGTCCAATGGTGCCGCTGTTAGACAAGAAAGATCGTTAGACTTGAGATGAGCAAAAAAATGATCAATACAAGAAACTGATGTTGCAGTCACACGCGTAGGAATATTAATCAGAGATTCGCGACCACAGGAAGACATAAGAAACATATAGTCATGGCAGCTATTTGGAAAATTAAGAATATCTACGTTAATATCTCCAACAATGAAAAGATTTCTTGCCTTAATATTGCGAATAATTCCAGAAATTTCGTCCACAAAAGTGTTTAAATGCGCTGATGTTGCGAATAGCAGTGTGCTTAATTCAACAAAATGGAAAGCAAATCATTTTTGTTGTTGCTGTCAAAATAAGTAAGTGAAATCAATTCGAATGATTTTACATACTTCGTCGAATAAGTAAATAAGTATGAAATAAGTATCGGTTTCGAAAACAGCCTAAGGCGTTGCATAAGTTAATAAGTATGAAATAAGTATCGGTTTCAAAAACAGCCATATACTTAGATTGATTATTTTAATTTTTATAGTTTGTCACCGTGGAAAAACTAATGTTTTTGAAATATCATTTGTCAAAAACTAAATGCTTTCTTTCAGTCAGAAAGATAAAACTGAAAAATTGATTTTTAATGAGAACCGAAATTTTGATGAGAAACTATACCAAAATCATAGAAAAGTTCCATTTCAAAATACTGTTTTTTATAGAAAATCTCTTAGTCAATTTACTAAATTTCCTTTACCAAGAGTTAATGTGTGCACCCAAGCATTAACTGAACGAAAGAATACTTTTTTCTTCCAATAATACGGTGATTTTTCCTCAAAAACATCGTTGGAACGATCTAATAACTTGAAATAATATTCAACGTTGAATGTTTTTACATTTCAAGGTAATCGATTTAAAAAAATTCTGTAGTTCTTTAGACTCTATCAGATTTTTTCAGATTGCTAGTTGGGATCGGATAAGATCCCGGCTATTCAGAAATCTATTTCTCATATTGGTTCCAAGGGGTCGGTCCATACGGTACAGTGAAAAAGCTGAAAAATTTCATTTGGCCAATTTTTTTAAAAATTTCTGTAGCTCAAAACGCTAAACCTAGCTACTAAGAATTATTAGGTTTTCTGATTAATCGTTTGATGAATCTGCAATAAAATGTATTTATAAATTATAACGCGCAAAGAATTATAACTCTATGACCTACTTTAACGATTTAATCGAAAAAAAGAAAAATTTTGTTAGCTTTATTCAAAATATTTGTTTACAAAAATATTTTCACATATAGGACCTGGGGCCCTATTCTCGAATTCCACATCCATTTTCCACATGTGGACATCTGTCAAAATTCATAAAAATTGAAATTTTTCGATACTAAGGGAATATTTCCGAATGAGCATAAGCAGGTGGAAGAAATTCCCCATATAGGAAAATGTCCATGTCCCTTGTGTTTTATATACGAATTACAATTTCCGAACGTTTTGATGAATTTTGACAGATATCCGCATGTGGAAAATGGATGTGGAATTCGAGAATAGGGCCCCTGGGGGGGACATCTGTCAAAGTTCACACAAAAACGTTCGAAAATTGTAATTCTTTTATAAAACACATGCGGCATGAACATTTTCCTATATGGGGAATTTTTTCCACATGCTTATACCCATTCGGAAATATTCCCTTAGTACCGAAAAAATTCAATTTTTATGAATTTTGACAGATGTCCACATGTGGAAAATGGATGTGGAATTCGAGAATAGGGCCCCTGGCATTTATTTTTTCCACGCTCTTGATCAAAGATTTTGATTTTTTTAAAAAATGAAAGAGTTTATTATTTGTTGCTATAACTCTTGGCTTATGTATTACTAAGCGAAAAAATATAAAATGCAAAACCTTAATTTTCCACGAATCTGAAAAAAAACGAGTTGCTAGTTTTTGTGTTCATCGCAATACTGTTATGTGTGTACGATATTGAAGCGCCCACTTTCCCATTCGAATAAAACACTCCACGACTTATTAGATTTATTTAATGAAAATATTGGCACAATCACAACAATTTTACAATACACCATAAAAAGTTTATATAATTTGAAACAATTTATTTGTCGAATTTATTCCAATATATATATTTTAAAGAATTCTCCATAAGTTTTTATTATTTCTTAATTTAGATTATTTTTACAACAATTAAAGTGCCATTTTGGCAAATTATTATTACACAATATATTGTAATAAAAATATTTATTATCCAAATTATGCTGACCTTACCCGTCGAAAGATGAATCCAAAAAGAAGGAAGAATTGGCCATTTAGCCATAATTATTTAATCTTTGGTTAGGAATAGGTTTTATAGCAGAATATAATATTGTACCAAATTTATAACACGATCAATGCTGTAACCCCTTCGTATGAGTGGTCACATAACAATACTGTGAAAAAACTGAAAAATTTCATTTGGCCTAATTTCCTAAAACAATTCTGTAGCTCTTTAACTTTATCGAATTTTTTAAGATTGCAGATGATTCATTGCAATGGTTTACCGTGATGTGTTATGATTCCATCAATCCAAAAATGTGATTTTTAGGCGTATTCCCTCATGCAATATTAGCTCAGTATTATTATGAAGCATCGATGAAACCCAAAATTTAAATTGTAAACAGTTTATGTGGTTCTTTACTTTTACAACTCATGCTACAATAGATTTGGCAACCAATTTTGGTGCAATGGGGAAATTCCACCTTAGACCGAACGATTGACACCTGATTAAGAGAAAATGTTTAGAATTAAGATATTTAATAAAAAAAAAGGAATCGCCGTAAAAAACGGAACATTCCTTAAATTAATTGAATATTCTCTAAAAATACAATTTAATGGGAGGATTATTACAAATTCCCAACAAATATATGTAAAGATTCTTTTTAGACGGCACGTGAAGAATATTGCATGCTACAACAACTACAAATAGTTTATTATGATGAATGTATTATGTTCAAAAAGCATTATAAAACTTTATAAAGTGTACGATAGCGTATAGAAATTTTTGGGTTTGATTGACATATTATTAACGCACACTTCTAACAAAATAAATAAATTTCCAAACAAAAAACAAATCAATATTCCCAATATTAATTCGATACACATGTAGTAAGTTAGAATATAATTCTCTATTCTGTAATTTATAGTTATATATAGACTAACTTTAATGTAATATGTAATTTAAAAGGCAACCTTTTCTACCTAATCTAATTTTTATATTTTTCGTTTCAATAACGAAATTGAAAATGCAACCTCTATTGTTGTTTTGTAAAAACCTCTCTCTCTCTCTCATATTTTTAGTTTCTAAACAAAAATTGTAAAGCTATTCGAGCTTTAAAAGCATTTATATTGAAATAATCAAGAAAGCAATTAAAATTCAATTAAATTAAACATTTTGTTGTTATTTTAACATTGAAAGATATGCTACAACAGTAGTAAAGCGACGATATAGCACCACATTGATACTTTTTATGTTTTATAAATATATCTGGTATACATACATACTGTTGAATTGTAAAAAGCTATACACGTATTGTTCTATTGTTTTACAAACACATAAAAAAGAAAACATTGAAAAACTGAAGCTTTTCTGATTTTGTTTATAAATTACAATTTAATTATTGTTTGCCTTTTTCTTATACGTACGTACGTACACAAAGTACACGTTACGTTTGTATTTTCAACTCAAAACGAATTTAATGTCTATAATTATTATATCAATGAATGGGTTAAATTTTGTGGTTTGGATAAATTTATAAGAAAATAGTCGAGTTTTCAATTTTTTGTTTTTTTCTTCGATTATATGGTGTACAAATTGGAGAATTTGACAGTACGTTATTTAAATTTTCTATAAAATACTCGTAGTATACTTAATTAAATGTGAAACTATAACTCATGTACACTAATGTTTGGTTTCTAAATGATGTGATAAAGGAAATATATTGAATTACATTTACGATAGCGTTACATAAATTTCAGTTAGTTTCTTTCAATTAAACTTTTCCACATGATTTGTTTTATCGGTTTTATATCCCCCATATATAAATAAATTAGATTCATACCTAATCAAATATTACCGGCAAAGACAGAAATGGAAGTATAAATGAGTTGTAATTGATGACGATTTCATGGCCGCTAATATATAAGTTAGTATAAGTGAGTTCTAAAGGTAAAATTGCGGGCGGGCGCAAGAAGAAAAGTAAATTAATTGAATTTACCTTTCAATAACATTCCTGATAAATTTCTTGTAAACACATCGTTAATCTTTTCGAGTCGTTTTTTTTTTGTTTGTTGTTGTTACTGTGCTTCCGCAATGTAGACATAAAAATAAATCTTATGAAATTTTTCTTTTCGTTTCTCCTGTTACTGCTACAATTGTTTTTATTCTGCCTCTTTTTTTTAATGAGTTTGTGCTTATGTTACTCACCTCATCTCTCTACTACTCTTCATGTTAGAAGTGTAAACACCTTTAATTTCTTAATAAATTAATCAGAAATACTTTTTTTACTTTTCTTTTGACTGCGGGAAATTGTAACACCTGTTGATGAATATTTTTTGGCAAACATTTTGGATACTAAATTTTAAAACGGATTTTGCTTGTGGATAATCAATATATGTATACCATATTTACGACGATTATTAACTGGAATTGGCAATTTGTTTGTGTTTATTGTTAGTAATGTGACGTAATTTATAGTGAAAAGTTTTCTGTACTTTATTGTGATATACACAAATATGCCAAACAAAATTATCAAACATTAATTTATTTTGTAGGAATTGGAAAATTGTTGAACTTTTTCTTGTTTGCTCTGATATATAATAGTTTATTATTTTGAGATAAGTACGTTAGTTTCGTCTTTTAAACTTGATGTTTATTAAAATATCCGCAATACCTTTACCCAATTTGCCTTTATTAATAATTGTTTCGCAAAATTATTACAACAAGCAAAATCTAAAATGAAAATTCAAAATAAAGAAAATCCTCAAAACAAAAAAATGGCAAAAAAACAAGTTTTTTTAAATATGTATAACCAATGTTTGAAACGTTTTATTCTTTAGCTTTAGAGGATAGAAGCTGCCGTTTTGACAAATTATTGAAATAGAGCACTTCTCAAAGCCGCTTAACATTGGTCCTCTGTGCGCAAGGATGACAAGAAATTATGTAGCATTAGCATTATTTTGTTCTCAAATTGTAGGTAACAAAAATTTAATGGGGACCCCACCCGCCATCCTTTGATCACCCTCCTCCTCTCTTGTTTAACTAAAAAAACTTTTTTTTTTTGGGGATAACGATAGCAACGGAAAACATCATATTCCTAAAAATAAAAATCCCAAAGAAAAATCCCAAAAAATATAAAATAACGTGTCCCATTAAAAATAGGAGACCCCATTAAATTTTTGTTAACTACAATATTTTTTTTTTGTTTATACCATTGTTTTTTAAATTTAAGTTTTTATGAATAATAGTTTTTCTTGAAGATCTTATTTTTTGTTTTTTTTACTATTATAATTTTTATAGTTTAAATTTTCAAGTTTTCAATAAATAGTTCACAACTTGATTTTTAGCGGTTCTGTTTTTTCGGGATTATTTTATTTTGGATAACGATACCAACCCTTTTACTTTATAAGCTTTGAGACTGTTTTTGCAGATTTTTATTTTTATCCAAAAATAAAACAGTATTTATGGTACTGGTTAGTACCATACTAAACAGCACCGTACTGTTTCGTAACGCCAAATGTGTTTGTATAAATTTGATGAGTCTGATGGGCGGCCATTGGGTCTTTCAAAGAAAAAAAGAATGTTTGCGTTAGAGGACGATGGCTGCCGTCTCAAATTCATGCTTTGATAATTTATAATAACTCGAACCAATGAATATTTTTCATTCACCATTTTAATTAATATCTTACCACCCGTCCGAGGCGCAGAAGTGGGAGAAACATTTACATTTAAGTGCAAAAAAGGGGTTTTCCAATAATACCTCGAACAGTACGGATTTATCCAAATGAAAGAGGAAAATTTTTCCAAAAAATAGATTATGTACGAGTACTTTATGACATAGAATCTTACGCCTGCGAGCTACGAGTAGTGTTCTCTCAAAGAAGAGCGAAATTTTGACCGATTTTGGTTCCCAACTTTTGCTTTTGGTTGCATCTCGACAATCGATAAGCGAATTCTAATGAGTGGAAAATTGTTACACGCATATATCCCTTAAAAAAATATTTTTGTCTGTGAAAATCGTCGCCATTAAAGTGGAGAAAAAGGAAAATAGAAAATTGTGTTTTATTGTTGTGGTGTTTAACGTCTAGGCCGAATTACATGGGGAAAAATCGATAAACCCGGCTCTTTAGAAAAATATTTTAAATGAATAGAGATTATAAAATAATTATAAAATGATATCATCTTGCATTTCTTCCTTTTCAAAATGGCCACCGAAACTTTCGCGTTTTGTTTTCTTGCAAAATACGTTTAATTATAAAAAATTTGTAGATTGCCATACTTAAACGTATTTTGCAAGAAAACGAAACAAGATCCTGCTCCTTCCATAAATTGTTTGTTTTACTCTGTGCTACACATCCAAAACATAAAAATGATAAAATTCAAACATGACTTCCGGTTCCATATAAAGGATATGCGATTTCACGTGTTTTTCTTCTATTGCGTCTTGCATGTTCCAAATTTGAATTTAAATAAATTAGAATTTATTTAAGTAAGTAAAGTTATAAATAATTAATTAATTTTGATTTCAATTTTCAGGAAGTCCCCCGGAACTTGCATCAGTCTTCCAGAAAATTCAACCATTGACCAGATTTGTAGTTTTTAGAATTGTTGTTTTTTGTGCTAAACTTTATCTTTACCATATACAACACTAATAAGATAATACTAAATATTGACTACTTGGGTGTAAGTAACCAGTACAAGATTAAAGCTGCTTTAATTTTTTATTAGGCTGGATACAAGTCATAATCCAAGTAGATTATTATTTTAAGGCTTGTTAGATTTAGTGATTAATTTGCTGTCCTTTCAATTTAGATGCCGAATTAATTTATGTTTAGGGGGTTAGGGGTTGATTTTAAATTAATAATTAGTTATGAAGTAAATTAAGTTTTGGGTTTCATGAACAGGAAACGAACCAGCTGGTTATTAAATAGTATGTCATATTATTAAAATTAATAAAATAATCGATAAATTTTATCGTACATTACAAACAAAAAGATTTAATGAATTTATGTAAAAGCTGTAATCTAAATGGTAATCGGAAGCCATGGTTTTTACTTATAAACCTTAAATTCAGTTAATTAAGTAGTAAATATTTAGTAATAATAGGTTAATTTTTGATTTTGTTTTCCGAGATTTCCGAGAAATTTGGTTCAGCTTCAAGGAATTTAAAGTATCCAACGGATATGTAGTTTAGAAATATTGCACTGCAGCTCGGACTTCATACTCTAGGAACTAATATTAGCCTCTTATCATTTTAATTTTATTTTTTATTAATGGTAACGCATTACAAGACTGCGTCCATCACAAGGCAAACTTCTTTAATCTTAGTGGCAGGTTTGCAGAAATTCTACATTTATAATAATAGTTTGAGGTAAATTGTAGTTTTAAGTTTCGCGTTTGACCAGTATGGCGGAAATCATTTGAATAAGTAGCCGGTACTAATTATATTTATCAGAGAGTTTTTTTTAATAATTTTTTTAACAATTTTTATATTATAATTTTAATATTTGTTGATTTGGGTTTTCAAAAATAAGCCTTTCCTATCGTTCGGTTTCGTTACGTGTAAAAAGGGCGTTCGATGAGACCCGGCCTTCTAATACCGGATTATTTGCTTAGGCTTGGTCGTACATTCAAATCAATCAATCAATCAATTAAAATGCGCTCATCGACTATCGACATACAACTAACAACAAATCATGGCGACCAAAATTTCGCTCTTTTTTGAGATGTCAGGGCAACCAGGTACGTCATAAAGTAGGTTTTCTTCAAAATTTTTATAGTTTTCGAAATATTATTGAACCCCATTTTTGCACCTAAATGTCAAAAGGCCCCAATTGCGCCCCTCGGGCGGGTAAGGCATTTTTTTTTTATTCTTCGACCAAATATCACTGAAATTCAGAATATCAGCCTAAAGAAACATCCTGGGTTCTTGCCCATTTACTTTGTGTTTTTCGGGATTTTTTGAAGGAGTTTTATTTTTGAGAAATGAGGGGCTTCCTCAACAAGGTTGATGAAGCTTTCCCATTTTAACATAACTTTGCACCAATACATTCGTCTATTCTATTTATTCACAAACTAAAATAGAGAACTTCCCAAAGCCAATATTCATATTTATATTAATATTTACATTTCTGGTT
This sequence comes from Tipula vernalis, assembly GCA_958295665.1. Lineage (NCBI taxonomy): Eukaryota > Metazoa > Arthropoda > Insecta > Diptera > Tipulidae > Tipula > Tipula vernalis. The sequence continues at coordinate 286,600,836 of OY282559.1, read as the reverse complement.
CTCATACTAAAATAAAAAAATTCTTCAAAATCGCTTAGCATTGGTGCTCTCCACGCAAGGATGACAAGGAATTATTTTTGATCGTGTATTAGGCAGCTGCTTGATGGGTACAATTGTGTAAGGGTTAATCTGGTCACAATTCGCAAGTGTACGTGCTGCCTCCTCGTGGCAACCACTGGTAACTTAGGCCATTTGGCACGTTTTGGCTATTTGGCACGGGCTAAAGTACGGCGTTAAAGGAGAAATCCTTGACATAAAACCGTAACCTAAGGTGGAACAGGATTAGGATTAGGTGGATAGGAATTTAGACTAGGGGATTTTAAAACACGGCATTTTTACGACCTATGGGATTTTGTGTATTCTGAATTTTGGAATACGGGCTTACTTACATACCGTACCGATTCCATTAAATTTGTGTTCTTCGGAATTTTTTGTTGAGAATTTGAGGGTATCAAAACCAAAACACAACTTGAAACTTTTGTGATACATCCCTTTAATTCGTTTGATCTGGGTCTATAAGGTTAACGAAGCAATTTCCTGGATCATAAATATTAAGAACTCTTAGACATTTTATAAAATTTAACATGTTGGGGCACTTTGACAAACTATGTGATGGCAGTTTGTTTTTCTGAATTTTAATTTTTTGAATTTTTTGGTATATTTTGTTTTAGGGATTTTCTGTTTTTGGATTTGTTTTCTGGATAAGGTAGTTTCCCACACAGAATGTCAGCAAATACACGGAGTCCTAGCTACATCGCGACATTTGAAAAATTGATTTTATTGAATCCCTAACCTATCGCATGTTTGGGTTGTTTGATAACCTTAAAATTACAAATCAAGGTCCACCTAACATTTTGAACTTACACCTACATTTTTTAAAGCCGCCTTATTTTACGCAATTTTAATTAAAACAACTTAAATTTTTATTAAACAACTGAATATTTGTTAGTTTAACAAAGGTACTAAAACGGTTATCTGATCTTGCTCATGCATATGTTCTCAAATGGTTGGTGGATTTTGATAAAGATAAACGGTTTACTTAATATAACACCACAAAAATAATGTCATGAGCTGGTGACCTAGCTGGACTCCCAATCCTATCCAATGGTCGTTATAATCCCTATTTAATACTTGTCGTGTGGTAGGCGATTCATATGTCAGGCAACTGTCTCAGGCGTTAATGTTTCACTTGCCGTAACCACTGTGAATATTGTCGATAAAATTCCATCTGTGACCAAGAATGGTTGAGTTGTAAATGTCGACTGATCGGAAAATTATAGCCGAATACATTTTTTTTTTATTTATAAATATTTGGTCTCTTTACCGATAAAATATCACTTGACAAGTCATCTTCATAACGCTCCTGTCGAATTCGTTAATTACAATTGTTCTATAAATTAGGGCATTCAAATTAAAACCTTGTACGTATGTACATATATATTCAAAAATAAAATGTTGCTTATCCCGGAAATAGATGGTGAAACCTGGATGGACTTTTTGAAAAAAATTATATTTGTGTTCAAAAAATGATGTTGAAAATAACTAATCACGTTTCCCATCGTACCATAACAATTTATTCCTTGTTCAAGGTGGTTTGGCGTCTATTGGAGGGGGGGGGGGGGATCAAAGTTGAGTAGATTAATCTACCAGCTCCGTAACCTTCCAGTAGGGTGCGCATCACGTGAGCTGTTCTGGTCTTGTCATTAGGCAGCTGCGTGATGGGTACAATTGTGTAAGGGGTAACCTCTTCACAATTCGCAAGTGTACGTACTGCCTCCTCGTGGCAACCACTGGTAACTAAGGCCACTTGGCACATTTTAGGCCATTTGGCACAGGCCAAAGTACGGCGCTAAAGGAGAAAACCTTGACAAAAAACCCGAATCTAAGGTGGAACAGCATATGCCGAAAGATAATTGGCTGATAGGTTAATCAGTCCAAAATATGCGGACTCTGGATACCAGGCACCCTCCAGTTTTATTTTTAACCTTCCTGTAGTAAAGCTGGGTGACCTACAGGTGATTTGCAATTCCCAGCAACTCGTAAGAGTAAAATCAAACGGAATACGGGACAGGAGTAGGAATATACGGGAGTGGCACAACCCTCTCGAGGTCCTTGAGCTCCAATGCTACCGTCTTTCTAGCGGAACTACATGCTGTAGTAAACATCTAGGAGGGAGAGCAATATGCCCAGATAGTATGTATCACGTACCGGGAGGCAGTATTGTCAGGTTCATTAAGAACCTGAATATTGACTGGACGGATAATTAAGCAGGGGCCAGCACAATAGATCTTTTAGGTCGCAGTGCGAAGTGGCTGATCGCCCGCATGGCCCCCCCAATAATAATAATAATAATAATTCCTTGTTCAATAAGGCCAAATACCAAGGAAGAAATTTTCGAAACGTTTAGACGTGTCTTAACTAGTTCTCTCGGTATATCATTCGACGGGAGACTGCTTCTTTGTTTCCTAACCATTATAATTCGATCAATCTAAATAAAAATATTAGTTTGCTCTGATTTAATAGTATTTAAATTTTAAGATTTCGACTTTTTTCACAATTAATTTAATGAGACCAACAGTTTTATAAATAATCAACTAAGTCGCAGTTAAGACGTAAAACGCAGTTTTATATAAATAATTTTATTGTCTGCACACTTATTCCCAAGGGAATTAATCAATGCCTTAAAGAAAATTGTACAATGATAAACGAAAAACATTATTTTTTTAAAAATTAGTGCTTACGCTTGCAGATTAGAACTGGCTAGTCACCATCGTCTTACCTGAAATGAAATAAAAAGAAAATTAAATTTGTATACGTCATCATACCCTTGAAATTAAACAGTAATTCTTCAACAAATCTTTAATATAAGACAAAAAAAAGGTTGATTCATTCATCAGTTAGTTCCATAAGAAGAAGCTTTAATTTGATCCAAAAACGGTAAAATAACGAAACGAAAATCTCAAACAATATGAGAGACGAAAAATCAATTTTCTTGATTTTTTTCTTTGTGTGTACTTTACGTTTGTGAATGACGTGATTAACTTTTAAGAGAATATAAACGAATTATTATGAATTGAATCGCATTTTCATTTAAATTTTTTGTTCTGTTGCCTCTTTTACCAGTTTATTTCCAAATGATTGATTTATAAAGATAAAAACAGCAATAACAAAAAATTCGTTAGAGATATTGATGATAACGAAATCAAATAAAAAATCCATCATCAATCGTTCTGTAAAGGTACTCAGTACACACATTCGCTCAACACTACCCTACCTATTTCTATAAAAAAAATATTTTCTCTTGGAGTACCTACACCACAAACTAGAGCTTTCAAAGTTGTTGTTGTTTGTAAATTCAATATGATTGACTTTAATATTAAAAAATAATTTTTTGTGCGTTTGATCTCCAAATAAATATTGATTTATTGAACCTAAATATATACAGATGGAAAGTTTATGGACATTAAAATTTTATTTGGAAAAGCTTTTATTGAAATAAATAAAATATAAATTAAAACAGGAAAATTGTTGGAATCCCTAAAAAGCGACATAATCTCAGTGCAAAAATCGTTAATTCTTTCGTTTTAAACCTTTTTAACAATCTTAAACACTAATAATAAATAAGTTGAATCGTGAATACAAGGTGGTGGATGTAATACACACTTGAGATAAATATATACAAGAAACAAACCAGAGCTTTGTAACCAAACAATCAAATCCCCCTCCCCCTACACCCAAATTTTCTCATCCATTTTATACAGTAGTATCCAAAAACAAAAACAACACAAATTCAACACAAAAAAAAACAATTATTTGGAATTTTATTAAACTTGTTAGACATGATTGTAACAGACAAATAAAAAATAAAACATAAAAATACAAAAAAAATCCAAATTAACGCCTTTTAATATACCATAAAAATAGCAAGTAACCCCATATAAACTGAAAATTAAAACGATTTTCCTAAAAACATGGAAATTATTCTGTGTTTTGAAAAATAATAAAGGCAAAAGTTTAGTAAATTTAAAAACCACACTAAAAGATATTTTTAAATTTAGTGCTTTGTGAATTTATGTATGCTGTGCTTGTTCAGTATATACAGATTGTATTATGTATGTAAGTAAACTAAAAATGTTATAAACAACCACACCATCTTAACCATAACCAGCAGCAGCAGCAGCAGCAAGCACCAGAAGCATAAAAATATGCAATTAAATAATTATATTTACATAAAAAACATTAAAAATAAATAACAGTATTAAGATAATTAACAATATCCAAATAATGTATACAGCGGAGATCTGGTAACTGAAATTAATGGTTTGAAAATTAGCACTTCTGACTGTTATAATAACATTACTACCATTTATAATATGTATTGTATAATTCTGGTAAAAAATGATCAATGCAACATTTCTCTAACAAACTATTTCATTAAATCGAACAAAAAAAGGAGGAAATAAAAAGAATTTGTATAATAAAACACAATATTTTGGTTTTGTCACTTTCTTAATGTGATATTGAGTGTTTATTAGAAATTTGATAAAGGAGTAACACCAAAAATGATCGTAATTTCAATTTCAAATAAAAATAAATATCACATTAAGAAAGTGACAAAATCAAAATATTGTGTTTTATTGTAAAAAATCTTTTTGTTAGTGATATTAGTTCTTGAATAAAAACAAATATGTTATAGAAGTAAACCTACAAACAAAATATTATATAAAACGGGATAAAGTGAAAGCTTTAACTTTTATTTTCACAAAATTACTTAAAGCATCCGAATAAAATGATGAAGTACAATTTCATGAAGTTTAGTCAATTGTTATAATTATTTTGATTTTAAAAATTCAATATTAGAAAGAATATTCACGCAATTTACAAGTTTTAAGCTTTTAGTAACCTCTGTATAAGAAATTTTATAAAATATTTTTCACAGCTTTTATAATATATTTAATTTCAAAATAAAACTTCCTAATTTTAAAATTTGAAAAAATCAGATATTTTAATAAGAGATTCTTAAAACAAATAAAATCCTAAATTTGGTAATTTAACAATCCAAGATTCTAATTTAAAATTAAAAAACCCCAGGATAGCTAGATTCCACAAAATAAATATGTAAAAATTCTAAAACAAAGATTCCTACAATTAGCCAAATTTAACATCGAAAAATTTACTGTTTCAAAAAATTTCATAATTTGTAAATCACATTCTGTGAGTGGTATAAATTTGATAAATCCTTTAAATTCAATCACTTCTATAAATTCCTTAAGTTTTGTCAATTTTATAAGTTCTTTAAATTTTTTATGTTCCTCAAATTCTACAAGTTTTAATATTCAAAAATTTCAGAATTTCTATAAATTCTTTAAATTTTACATATTCTTTTATGTCCGTAAATTTAAATTCAAAAAAATTGATAAATTCTATTACCTAATTCTAATAACTATTAAAGTCAACAAATGCTATAGATTTTTATCAATTCAAAATTTTTATCAATAAAAATTTCTTTATTTAAATCTATTCTTCTAAATTTACAAAATTTATAGAATCGAGAGAATTTAAATGGCTGAGAATTTGTAGAATTTACAAAATTTATTGGATTTACAAAAACGAAATTTATAAAATTTGTAGAATTCGTAGATATTACAATATAAACTCTATAGATTTATAAATTCTTTAAATCCTATAAATCTTATAAATTTTGTAAATTCTACATATTCTATAAAGTGTAAAAATTCAAAAGTTTCTTAAATTCTAAAAATTCTGTAAATTCAATAAATTCTATAAATTTTATAAATTCTACAAATTTTACAAATTTTATATATCCTAATACATCCATCAACTCTATAAATTCTTTAAATTTTATGAATTTTATAAATTCTGTCAATTCTATAAATTCTACAAATTCTATAAAATTTATAAATTCTATAAATTTTATGAATAACAGAAGTTCTACAAATTGTCTCAAGCAGACTTCTATAAATCGCTTCAAGCAGACGTATTATAAATTCTACAAACTCAAATTTTACTTATTCTACAAATTCATATTTTCTATTAATTTTATAAATTCTTTTAATTCTACAAATTAAACCAATTCAAAAAAATCGACAAATCCTATAAACTTCAACAACTCTATAAATTCAATAACTTCTATAAATTTTATAAATTCAATAAATTCAATAAATTCTTTAAATTCTATAAGTCCTGTAAATTTTGTATATTTTATGAATTCAATAAAGTCTAAAAATTCAGTAAGTTTTTAAATTCTACAAATCTCAAAAATTCTGTAGTTCTTAGAAATTCTGTAAATTCCATAAACTCTGTAAATCTTATAAATCCAATAAATTCTATAAAATCTATATATTCTACAAAGTCTATAAATATTATAAATTCTAATATGTTTATAAACTCTATAAATTCTTTAAATTTTATAGATTAGGTTTTATAAATTGTTTCAAGTATGTTAGTTCCATAAATTCTACAAACTCAAATTTGATTTATTTTAAAAATTCCATAATTTCTATAAATTCCGTGAATTCTATAATTTTTGAATACTTGAAAAATTCAGTGAACTCGGTAAATTTCATAAATTTTAATATTTTTATAAATTCTTTAATTTCTATATATTCTTTAATTCTTTGAATTCTTTAAATCTAATAAATTTTGTAAATTCTATAAAGCCTAAAAATTCTATAAGCTCTTTAAATTCTAGTAATTCTGTAAACATGAATTTTGTTTTTTAATTCTAACAACTTAAATTTTATAAATTCTACAAATTCTAAAAACATTATAAATTCTAAAAAATTTATGAATTTTATAAATTTTCTAAATTTTTTAGATTCTAATTCTATAAATAAGTTTAATCAACACAATTCTAAAAATTCTACAAACTTAAAATTTTGTTTTTTTTTTTGAAAATTTTGAAATTTTTGAAAATAAATTTGTAAATTCTGCATATTTTATGAATTCGATGAATTCTATAAATTTTAATAACTCTGCAAATACTTTAAACTATATAAATTCCATAATTTCTATAAATTTTTAATTTGTCTCCAGAAAAAATCGATTTTGGCGCATGCGACCAATGGAATTCTTTTTAAAATTTTCAACTGTAAGCGACTGTCACCATCGCTTGACAATGCTTATTAATATTTCGAAAAGCTCTTTCCCACCTCTACATAAGTTAAAAACGTGGAAACAAGTTTACATTCAAACGTTTATATTGTAATTTACTTTTCGGTAAAATATGTGCGATGGCCTACACTGCACGAATGAAAAGCACTAAAAATATGCGCAATTAATCTGGAATTAACTATATTTGGCAATAATCCAAAATACTAGGATATACACAAATATATGCATATTTGTATATATTCTAGAGCAAATTTGCAATTGTATGCAAAAATATGTAATTATATAAATATTTGGGGCTCTACACAATTCAACCAAGATAATTTTTATAATTTTAAAAAATATCGGAAAACTGAACTTCAACCATAATGTTCTGAAAGAAAATAAATTAGAGTCAAGAAGTACCAAACATACTTTTATAAAAACAACAATTTGATGAATATTTTTAGAAATATATTCAGTAAAATAGAGCTTGTCTCAAGTCCTAACGAAGGATCAAAGCTTGCCCGAAAAAATAATAATTTCGGGTTGGTGTAGATACTACAAAATCAATTTGATCGGCCTGCTCCGATTCCTCAACGGAATAATAAGGAACATACATCGTTTTGTAATCAAAAATTTATTTCAAAGTATTACCAAGAATTTTACAGATCATTAACGTTTAGTGACGACCATGAAAATTATGACACCGTAGAAAAAGCTATTTTTTTTGCAATAAATATATCTTTAGACAGTTATGAAAATTACACAACCATGTTCCTACTTTCTGTTTAACAGCTGTTTCCCTGCATGAACAATCTAAGTCGAAAAAAAACTTTTAATTTTAATAATTTTGTGCAGTCTAAAACAATTTTCATGTTATATCTCCGCAACCCACCAAACTATACGCAAAGGTTTTGCACAAGATAATGCCTTGCTTGAGTCACTAACATTTTTAATAGAAAGATCTTACCATAGTAAACAGGGTACCAGCTAGACTTCTGGTACCCAACCGTATTCCAACCGTAGATTTACATGTTTTCGGGTCGTCGTATGAGCTAAAAACTGATTTTTAATTTCTAGATAAAATAAGAAGCCAAAATGATTTTAGGGCAAATAGGCCAACCGGAACTGGCAGTTTATCTTACCTCGAGAAGTAAAATGTTAAATTGTCTAAACGAAATTGGAGACAACAGTAGATTTTGGACGGAAATCGATCAACCGGAAATGACATTTTATCTCTTCTTGAAAAGCAATTAACATCGAAAATTTCTAAACCAAAAGTAAAGTATGTTTATGAAAAAATAAATAAACATCAAATTGTTCTAAAAGAATCTAAATAAAATTTGAAACACACTTTTTCAAAAATCACAACTGGAAATGGCAACAGTTACTATTGGCGGAGCAGGTAATTTAATAATTATTTTGTCTTCGCTAAAATATAACAGAAACATTTAATTTGATTTAAAAATTTAATTTAAATTGTTATACTTGGAAAACGTTGTTAGTGTAATAATGCAATCCAAACTTGGTGTGTGAGACAGTTTTTGTAATAATAATTATTTAAATATCGTAAAAAAAGAAAAACCGTTCTAGAAATATTGTGAATCTACTACAACATCCGAGTTCCGGTTCTATGACGAATGAGAATGAGAAATTACTTCTTTTTCTTTCGACTACCTCACCTATAAGCGGTTGTATTTTATTTTGAGTAGACGAAAAAAACAAGTAATTTCTCACATTCTCATTTGTCATCCAACCGGAATTCGAGGATAGGAACAGTCTCGAAAAAAAATTATATGTGTATAGGATTATTTTAAATCATGCCTTCTTATTAACGCACTGGGAAAAATCGATCAATGTTCGATTAGTTTTTAGTGACCACCTTCCACGTTCCATGTGCCATCTATACACAAATAACATAAATACTTTTTGTACTTTGCCATGTTAAAGTGGCATGTATCCACTTAAATCTTCCAAAACAAATATTTTTGGATATTAGGGCGAACTATGTTTATTTTAGATTCTGGCACCGTTTCTACCGTTTGTCATACTTACCACCGTTTTTTTTAAATATGTAACTAGGTTTCGTTTGAAGGAACTTATGAATGCAACCCAAATTATCGCAAACTACCTCGCACACACCGAGAAACTTATGTCTAAATATGTGTCTTGCAGTTATGCAAGGATCTCTTTCGTTTAAAAACGGATAGCCCGATAAAATTCATTGTTTACCATTAAATCGCCAAACACTTAAATCTGTTTAAAACTTGTTAAAATTTCTCAAATTTCAGCGGAAAGATTTGAATTCGGGATCATTCAGTTTTAATTATTGAATGCCAGAACCAGTTTTTAGAAACGTTAACTTTTGTAAACTGAAAAATTCAAAATATACTATTTGTTGCTAAGCGATCACGTTTTAAGAATATTTCGAAATTTTTTCTAAATCTTAAAATAGCAAACTATTAATTTTTTTTTATTATCAAAATCTTAAGTATAACATTTAATTGAAGATTCGATATGGCAAATATAACCGGCGGCGGAATATAATCTCAAATTAAGAAAATCCAAAAGGGCTACCTGGAGGAATTTCTGTGAGGGAATCAATGAATTGCCCCTGCAGCTCCTCTCCAGAAAGTTCTTTCCAGGGATCATTCAAATGGTTTAGGACTTCTTCACAAGCAAAACGGGAGGTTTACTGAAAATCGGAAGGAAACCTTAGAGGTACTATTAGATACCCACTATCCGGATTCAGTAGTGGTAGGAGCCCAACAGGACCCGCAAAAGCCTTCAAGTGGGGTGGCCTATGCGCCTCACAGTAGGTGCAGCAAGGTGAGATGGGCTAATTGGCCGTTCAAACCGTTCAAATCCGCTAGAGGGGATGGTATCTTTCTAGCTTTACTTCAAAAAGGTACTGAGGAAATACTCCCTAGCTTGATCCAGATGTTTCGGGCAAGTTGTAATTTTAACTATATTCCGAAGTTATGGAGGAAAGTTAATGTAGTCTTTATACCAAAGAGAGGGCCCAAGCATATCGGCCAATTAGCCGCACATCGTTTCTATTGAAGACGATGGAAAAAATCCTGGATTGTCAAATAATAAGTGAGATCCTAGAAAAAAATCCGCTGCATCGGGACCAGTTTGCCTATCAAACTGGTAAATCCACTATGATGGTCCTTAGCGGTCTAATGATGAGGACTGAAAAAGCGGTTTCATATAAATTGCCCTTTAGGCCTTTGTGAACATTGAGGGGCGTTTGATAATACCTTCTATGGATCGAAGCAATAGAAAAGAGGGTTGGTTCCGCTTTCTAAAATTAGGTGGATCCGTTCCATGCTGGAACATCGTGAGGTTATAGCCAGACTAGGTGGCGAGTTAGTAACCATCACGGCCGTAAATGGATGTCCCCAAGGAGGCGTACTATCTCCTCTTTTATGGTCATTGGTTATTGATAGACTACTGGTCCTTCTAAGTAGCCATTGGTTTGATGTCCAGAAGTATTTGGATGATGTGGCTGTCATAATCAGAGGCAAGTTTGATGAGGTCTTTTCTGACCTCATGCAAAATGCACTCGATTTAATAGGGCAATGGCGTGACCAGGAAGGACTCAGTGTCAATCGAAACAGAACTGTCATTGTTCCTTTTATGAGGAGGAAAAAGCTTGCGCTTACAGCTCCCTCGTTAAACGCTATTACTGTTCTTTTTTCCAAAAAGGTTAAATATCTAGAGGTTGTCCTAGATCAAATCTTTACTGAAGCAACGTTTGAGGAGGCCACCGTTATATTTATATTTACCTTCGTAGATGCCTTAAGAAGATGGGCCTAAGTACGACAGCTATTTTTACCAAGACGGCAACATCTAGGAGGGAGAACAATGAGTCCAGATAGTATGTACAATATCTTGTACGAAAGTTCATTAAGAGCCTGAATATTGATCGGACGACTATTTGAGCAGGGTCGAAGCACAAAAGATCTTTTACATCGCGGTGCGAGGTGGCTTGAACGCCCACATGGCCCTTCAATAATAATAATAATAATTAGAATTATGCTGTATAGCTAAAAGAAAAGCAAAAATGGCAGCCCGATAAATTACAAGCAAACAAGTTGCTACAGGCGTAAGAAACAACAACAAAAAGTATGCAGGTGAAAGGTTAACAGACAAAACAAATTTATTAAAATAAATAAAAATATTAAAAGATCATAGTAGATAACATGGTTCATGTACAAAGGTACAATCATTTTATTTTGAACTGTGGAAATAAACCAAAAAGTCATATTTAATTAAAGTTACATTTCACACGAATTTGAACAGTACCCAGAGGATACGATATAAGCCAGTAATATTAACGTTTTCTTGTAAATAACTTTTATATATTATAATTTTAAGAGACTCGTACAATTTAACGAGATCTAAGAAATGAATTACATATTCAATAATTACATTTTGTGAAAATACTGAAATATGTTTAAACAATTTTTACAAAATGTTCTCAGAAATAATATCTAACATTCTTAAGGTAAATAATTTTTTGCTTTAACATGGATTAAGTAGATTACCTATGAGTATAATTTGATTTATTTTTCAGATTTTGTGAAATATTTAATTTCCTAAAGGTATAATACAAACAAGCGCGTTTTATATGTCTCACATATTTGGAGAATTTAGAAAAAATTAAAATTAAATGACGATGCACCCAAATTACTTCTGTAATATGTATTTAATTTTCACGAGTACAAAACTTCAGATTGAACTCCCGGTTAACGGCGTCGTTACTAGTTAGTTAAAAAATCAAAAGGAAATCGTTCAGTATAAAATATCGGCATTAACGACTTATTGTTGAAATCGTCATGGCGAGCCGGAGGTATTGTGAAATAACCTTCAAATCCTATAATAATATTCATTCCGATTTTACCAATAATAAACTTTAATTAACGGCAATTTAAGAATATCCAAACAGTTGAAAACCATCTCATTAGTTTTTATTTTAATACAGTTCATTTTTATATTGATCTAAATAATGTGATAGTCCAAAATAAAGCTAGATACACAAAACAAACAAAAATTTAAACCTATCCACATTTGATACAAACAGTACAACATCAATTCCAAATATACAAACTAAACTAACAGCAAAAAATAAAAATACAAAAACAACAAGATTGATTATTCCATAGATGGACGAACATTAAATCAATCTAAATAAAATAAAAAGCAGAAAAAATGGTTACGTCCTAATTCGAAAAGTTATTTTTTGGGGTTATTTTGTACGTTTTCCTCCTCTACGTCTACAAAAATACTATTGGCAGTAATGCATGTACGAGCTTGTATAAACTTAACTACAGTCACTATGAGTCTCTCACTCTGCTCCATTTATTTTGCGTATAAATAAATTATAAAACTACAAGAAAATTGATAGAAAATCAGTTTTCGATTGAATTTTGAGGTTTGTTTTGTTTCCAAATTCCAATTATTTTTTATTTTATGTATAAACGAACCATATATTTAAATTAAAAAAATAAATTAAATCAAGTTTTAATTTATTTTTACTAGAATTACCAATTTGACATTTAAGACCATTATGAGGATGGTTTTATGGGAGAGGTGACAAATATAATAATTTTTCCAACACCCTTCAATTATTTTAAATTAATTTTTATTTTTATTAATTTAAAAGTTAATTTTACTTTTATTATCTATAATATTTAATAATAATAATAATAATAAATTAACACGATAATAAAAATTAATAATAAATTTTTAATTATACTCGAATGTATTACGTACACTATTATTTTTTATGTACTTGATAATTTTGTCTATAGAATCGCAAGAGAAGTGTTATTAATAATAATAATAATAGTAGTAGTAGTATTAATAGAAACAATAATATATTTTTAATAATTTTAACATTTAAAATTAATGACAATTAAGTGCCATTAATGCCAAATATATGAATAATTACTGAAATATAATTTCTGCATTTCTTTTTGTGCACTCATTTTATTGTAATTTAAAATATTTTTTAACATGAAAAATCCAATTAAAAAAAAAAAAAAATATTGAAATTATCGTAATAAAAAAAAAAATAATAAAAAATCCAATTTATTTATTGAATTTTTATTCGTTGAACTATAATAATTAAATAATTTCGAACATATTTTTTGATCAATATTTATTTATAAAAATTTTTTGCTATTGGAATTGTTGGTTTGCTGTTTTATTGTCTCGTTTTCATAATGTACTTCTCTTCCTATCAACTAAAGTATGCGGTGTTAATTTCTGTGACATCTGTTGGGCGTTTGTTGTTACAAAGAAGTTTGTTAATTAAAAATTCGTTGTTTTATATATTTATACATTATTAAACTGTAAAATGGTGTAACAACAAGTAAACCTAATTAAAAAAAAACATTTTGTCAATTGTAATTTCACATAATATTTCGATTAGTGCTGACACACATACACACGGTATAAATCGCTTGTTTGATTTATTCATCTAAGTAAAAGCATATAGAAGATACAAAAATGTTGACCAATTTTGAACATACCATAATACATATTTCGGATGATTCGGATCATAATCAGGTTAAAAAATATCTAGTTTATTCTAAATTAAGGTGCAGACGGCATGGAATACTTAAATCGTGTTTCTGTGCGGTTTGGTAATTAAAACATTCTTTAATGTTTTAAGTAGTCCTACCTAAATTATATAGCTTTTTACGAAAGTGAAAAATTTTATTCAATACAAAATTTGATTTAGGTTTGGAATATTATATAGCTGGTTTTCAACAATTTAACCGGTAATGTGCTCAATTATATTTAAGTAAATTCTCTAAAGGGGCCTGTCGAAAATGTTTTTTCCGTGTAGAACATACAAAATGTTGAGGAATTATTTTTGGGTAAATAAATCCGGTTTCACTGCATCAAACACAATGTTTAAAATGGTGTATTTTTTTTTTCTTTTTTTTACAGGGTGAGCTATACTAGCCCTGTGCACCGCGACCATTGAGGTCTATTGTGCATCCCCAGAAAGTTTCACGTAAAGTGGTGGTTCAAGTCCTTGATAAACGCCACCAGCTCATGCATATTTAAAGGGCCGACGTTAGGCGACTGTATTGTGTATGCATGGAGGAATTTAAGTCTTTTATGGATTATAGCATCACACGTGAATAGTAGATGTTCGGATGTTTCCCTTTCCAGGTTGCAAAATCTACAACGGTCTGTAGGGGACTTTCCCATTTTCTCCAGATGTCCATTAAAAGGGCCATGTCCTGTTTAGTACCAGGTGAGGGATTTTAGAAACTGTCTATCCATTTTGATTGCCTGATCTAAACGTCTAATATCATAGCTTAATAGTTTTTTGGTCTGTCTCATCTCAATGGCGGACTCCCAGAATATTTTCGTATGTTTTTGTTCCCAATTCCTTACGCCATTTGCCAGATGGCTCTTGGAGTAACCAATACTAGGCTCGGGGCCAAGGAAAGGGCACTCCGCTGCCTCTTTAGCACAGCGGTCTGCCGCCTCGTTTCCGGGGAAAATGGTCGGGGGACCACAAAAGGGTTACTTTGTTCTCCCTGCTGAGTTCTAGAAGGTTGCAATAGCAGCTCCAGATTATTTTGGAATAGAAGACAGATGCTCCTAAGGCAAGCAATGCCGCCTAGCTGTCCGAGATTACATAAATCTCGGTTTTTCTATATTTTTTTGTGAGACATCGAAGCACACGTACCTCGATCGCACAAATCCCTGCTTGGAAAGCTGTGGGGGTTTTACCCAATGGAATACAGAGTTCGAGACCCGGCCCGATTATACCCGCACCAGTGCCCACCCCTGATTTTGAACCGTCATTGTACCATATGGAAGCGTGACGAGGTAAGGAGGAGATGATACTCCCCGCTTGTTCCCTGTCGGATATTTCAATCGTGAAATTCCTCCGGCAGTCAATAGTTTTAACCATCACGTCTGATAGTTGGATTATTTCCTCGTCCAGATTCATTTTGTCCAGGATGCTATTATGTCCTGGTCTAATAATTTTAATTTGAGATGTTATTTTTAGATTGACTACCCTTGAACCAGCTACTCTTTTAAGATGCAAGTGTAGTGGTGAGAGCCCCAATAGCTTCTCAAGAGCAGCTGTAGGGCAGGTTTTCATTGCTCCCGTTACACTCAAACAAGCTAGCCTTTGGATCCTATCCAATATTGAGCAAGCACCACTTTGCTGTGTCTTAGGCCACCACACAAACGCCGCATAAGAGATTATTGGTTTTATGATGGTTGAGTATAACCAAAGTGCCATTTGGGGATTTAGACCCCACGTTTTGCCAATCATTCTTTGGCAGGTGAAATGCGCCCTATTTACCTTGTTTGTGATAAATTGTAAAAACGGGTTCCATGTCAGTTTTTGATCAAGTATCACTCCCAGGTACTTAATCTCCGTCGCCATTTTGAGAATTTCCCCATTTAGAGATAGAGGTGGGAGAATTGTTTTCCTCCGATTTGTAAAGAAAGTACAAATAATTTTGTTGGGGTTTACTCTAAGGCCCGTCCCAACACACCAGTCGCTTACCAACTCGAGGGCATATTGCATACGTTCCGCTATTGTACTCTCGAATT
This sequence comes from Tipula vernalis, assembly GCA_958295665.1. Taxonomy (NCBI): domain Eukaryota; kingdom Metazoa; phylum Arthropoda; class Insecta; order Diptera; family Tipulidae; genus Tipula; species Tipula vernalis. Next base: position 286,585,119 of record OY282559.1, on the reverse strand, counting down.
TCCCCTGACCATTAAGACTAGATCGTCCGCGTAGGTGATATTCGAGAAGTTAGAGCTTTTAATCTTACAAGTAGTCCATCAATCACGAGTAGCCACAAAAGGGGTGAGAGAACTTCCCCCTGGGGACAACCCCTGGTAGCCGCAATCGTGATGGTTTTATCACCAGAGGAGGCCGTTATCCTCCTGATTCTAAGCATATTGATTATCCACCCTATGGTGGAGGAGTCTATTCCCCCTTGCATGTGCTTGTTCTTGAATCATTTCGAACTTGATATTGTCAAAAGCCCCTTATAGTCTGTAAGACCTGACGTCCTCTGCGGATCTTCTTCCCGTTTTCGGGATAAAAATCACCCGTACCTCCCTCCAGCTTGTTGGAACATATTTTAAGCTGTAGCTGGCTCTAAAGAGTCTAATCAAATAAGGCAACAGTATTTGTAGGCCTTGCTGTAAAAATGCAGGATATATAGAATCCCCTCCCGGCGATTTAAAGGGACCAAAGGAATTGACGGCCCATCTTATTTTTCCGGGAGTGAAGATCTCTCTTGAGAACCTGTAAGCTTGCCTTGGAATCAGGTAGGGATGCTCGCTGTCTACATCGAGGTCTTCCTGGCCTCAAAGAACAGTACACTCTGGGAAATGGCCTTTCACCAGGCATTCGAGAGTTTCCTCTCTGGATGTAGTTGTCTCTCCATTCGGTTTCCTTATAGATCCCAACGGATTTCGGTGGTCCAAGGAGAGTGCCTTTTGGAGTCGACAAGCCGCAGGCAGCCTATCTATTTTTTCAAAGAAGAGTCTCCAGCTCGATTTCTTGCTTTTCCTAAGAGCGACGTTATCCTGGGTAAGAGTCATTCGATAGGTTGTCCAATCGTTTGTCCTTTTAGCCCTGTTGAAAAGTTTACGAACCTCTCGTCTTTTGGTTTCCAGGGTGTGGTTCCACCAAGGAATGTCCCTTGTCCCCCTGGTACGAACCATGGGTGTGCTTGAGTGGTAGGCATCAATAATTGCCTCGGTAACATTGCTTGAAACTCTATTGAGATCCTCAATAGAGTTGATGTTGGTCTGTAGACCAGTTACGTTATCATAAAGTCTTTCATTATAGACTGGCCAATTAGTACGTTTTGGTATTCTTACTACCGATTCTTGTTTTGAAGGGGTTTTAATATCAAACCCGATATACATGTGATCCGAGAAGGATGCTTTCTTTGACACATGCCAGTCCAGAATTGTACCAGAGGTACCCATGTCAGACAGGGTAAGATCTAGCTCCTCTTTCCTGACTGCATTCACAAAAGTCGTTTCGTTCCGTTTGTTATTAATAATTATATTTTTTGTTAAACAAAATTCAAAAAGTTGCTCACCTCTGATGAAAATGGTGTAAATGTGACGATGAATTCTTTAGGGTATGAAATTCACGCTGGCTTATTTATACAAATTTCTTAATTATATAAAGTGTCATCTGTTGTCAGACATTATAAACTTATTTGAGCAATAGACAATTGTTAGTATAAATTTGGGGCGTGTAACATCACACCTAATACAATATTTCACAGCTTGTACTCAAATTGGAACTGTCAAAATCAAATAAACAAAAATTAAATTTTTGGTGGTAAGTTAAATGACTCGGTATAAAACTAAATTTAAACTCAGGTAACAAATTATAGGAACAAAAGAAGCGTCTGATGGACAATTAATTCATATAAAGTATAAATGGTAATTACATTCGCGATGTCAATATTCCATTGGAATTTATGAATTGCAATACAAACAATATTGTTTAGGAAAATTTATGGAATATAACACAATTGGGATTCAATATGAGGTCGTTTACAAATTTATTGATTTAAGATGTTCAGGCGTTGATTAAATCCGCTCATGCATATGATTTTTTTTCCAGGATGATTAATTTTTAGGTTAGATATTTGAACAGGGCCACAAGGTTTTTATAGTCGATTCGTTTCTGGGCATGAATCACTGAATTTTCAAACTAGTTCGCCCCTAAAAAAATAACTTGGTGAAGGAAAATTTCTTGTCAAATTTCTTGTTTTAATGTGTTATACTACTCATACATACTCATTATACTTGTGTTTCTTGAATTATATTGATATACATTATTCACTTACATATACATACATTCATTACAAACTAATCATTCATTTTAATTCCATTTTTGAAATTTTCTTCTTAAATATTTTTTAGAGTTCGCAATGTGCCATTTTGCCACAAACCCGTTTTGAAATGTCAAAATCGTTTATCTACAAAACTGTGTTGAAGCTGAATATTCGAAAAATATGAACGAATATTGACAGTGAAAACGAGATTTGTTTAACACAACCAGAAATAAAAGAATTTGTGGAAATCGCCTCATTGAAAACTTATGGGCCAGAAAGCAAGATAATTGTACCATCTGATCAAATTTGATCCGAACTGGTAAAAAGAACAACATTTTTATGTATTTTAATAGAAATCTTTATTATCGCCTTCAAAATAGGCTCCTTTTGAGCCAATACAAGCATGCCGACGACTAATCCATTTTTCATACACATCTTATAGGCCTCGGCCGGGATGGCCTTTAGTTCTTTCAGCGAATTTCTTTTTATAGCTTCAATCGGCTCATGGTGAAGTTTCGGGAATAGGAAAAGTCACAGGGAGCCAAATCTGGCGATTACGGTTTCTGAGCGATGACTTTTGTTTCGTGTTTGTCCAAAAATTCAGCCACAATCAGACTGGAATGTGACGGCACATTATCTGGTGAAAAATCCATGAATTGTTTGCCCACAAATCCTGCCGTTTACAACAAATTGTTTCACGTAAACGCCTCAAAACGGCCAAGTAGTATATTTTGTTGACCGTTTCACAATCTGGAACGAATTCATGCTGAACCTGTTGGGCAGTTTCGACGTCATATTCATAAACCCACGTCTCATCACCAGTAATAATTCGTTTGATGAATGTAGGGTCATCAGCTACGTTGGCAAGCATCTCTTTTGCAACCTCTACTCGACGTTCTTTTTGCAAAAAATTCTGGTCTTTCGGTGTTGAGTCACCAACACTACGATTTTCGAGCACAATTTTCAGCAATTTTTCGATGTTATCATTAACAGAGGTAGATGGCCGACTCGCATGAGGCAAGTTTTCTACGACCTAGCGACCCTCACTGAACGCTTTATGCCAGTCAAATACTTGCGTTCTCCATAGAGTAGACTCCCAAAAACACTTCTCCAACATTTTCAATGATTCCATAGCCGTAATTCCATTGGAAACACAAAATTTCAAGTAAACTCGTTCAACTTTTTTTCCATAGTAAAAATCGCCAGACAAACTTTTCGCGTCTTAAACAAATGGCTGCCAAATTCACATTAATGGACGTATTCTGGCTCAACCCTGCCGGCCACGCGTAACGCAAACATTTATTTTACGAATAGTCTCTTCTACTAAAGTGTTCGTAAAGGTTACGCTAAAAATGAGTAGATATGTTACATAAATGATACTCTTGTCACATGAGAAGTGAAACAGATTGGCGAAGACTTATTTATGTATTGGTTTATAAAAAAATATTCGTAATGTGTGCACCTTTTACGTAACATTTATGAACTCATATAGGCGTAACGTTTATGAGCGTTCTAAAATGAACATTACGTACGGTTTGAGTATTATTCCGCAATTAATTTTGAAATAATAATGAAAACAACGTATTTTGTTTTATTTTTAACAAATATATGATTTTATTTATTTTATTATATCAATTAATTATTAATTATACTAAATTTTAACACATTTATTTTTACTTATACTCAATTTTAGTTATACTTCAAGATCAACAAATTCATTAAGATATCAAAATAAAATAATATAATACGAAAATAGAAATAGCTAATGATGTATTGTATTTATTATAAATGTCGTCGTCACTATCATTCACTAAATTGTATTTATAAACAACAAAAATTAATACCAAATTAAAAATTTACTAAATATTAAAATGGCGCACCACGCTTTACTTTATCAAAAATCATGTTCTGTTTAGAGATGGAATGAAGAAAACTACACGGTTTTGTAAATTCATATATGAAATCTGAAATTGTGAAGTAGTAGTAGTGCCCCATATAAGAAACCGTTCGTAAACTGTTCGTAAGTGGTTCATTTTTTATGTATAGTTTTTTGCGCCGGCAGCGAAACGTCATACGAATGTCAAAAAAGGTTGTACCAACCTAGAAAAAAAAATCTTACCGATTCGATTCACGCGCGCGGTTTAAATAGACCAGTCCGGGTCAAATTTGGTCAGATGGTATATGGCGGTGTATGAATCTTTCTTAGATTGGAAGAAGTAAAAGAAAGTAAGTTCCTTCTCGCAATCTGTTTTGTTAGTGTATTTTACTGAATTACCCGTAAAATATAAACCCTCGATACTGTGGTCATATTATTCAATGCTTAGAAATACGATCAACATATTTTGTAAATCATGGAACAAATATAAAAAATTATTTGAAATTGCGAGCGTGTTAAAACGAAAATCTGAAGATATATATATAACTAAAAAATCAAAATTGTTTAATAGTCGTGAACAAAGTATCATATTGCTACTCGCCTAACAGATGGTACCATAAACTTCATCCTTGTGAATAACAGCCATCATTAATTTTAAACAGATTTTTTTTTATTTTAATCAACTTTCTGTTTTAAATTAGTTTTGTTTAAAATTTTTATATCCCTATTCTCTTAGTTACGTCACTTCATTCGACAAGACTATTGTCATGTCACTTTTTGCGTTAATTGGTTGGTATTCTCTTACCTAGGAATTACATGATTGTTTTTTTCGTTGTGAATTCTGTTGTTTTGTCGTTTTCAGTAGTCGCTGTTGTTTTTTGACCACAGAAACACATAAACTCCATACAAAATTATCATCGACATTAGTCAAGTTTTCTACCAATGCAATGTATATTTCGCAAATTGTTAAAGCCACTACTGTAGGGCAAAAAACAACCAAAATAAGTCTGCGGTAGTATTTTTGGTTGTTTTTTTTTTGATTGCGAATTAAAAAACTTATCGATTTATATCGACATTGAAATTCATTTTGACATTAGAAACGATTTAACGTATTTTTGAATTATTTATTGCACGCAAATAAAGCTGTTTCACTTATAATATTTAGATATTATGATTTAATTAAATTTATTCGAAATATTTATACATAAATATCAAAAAACGACGAAATACAAAACGTTCAGTTTGCAATAATAAATCAGAAATTTATTTTTTGTTGTTGTTTCTCGATATTAAAAAACAACAGGAAAAAAACTTTCATGCAAATGAAGCATTAGTCGACTGAAGCGACGTGAAGGCTGTCTCTTGAAAATTAAAAAGTTGAAAATGTGTGATCTCACGAGCCCCAAACAGTAGTAACACAATTCCTTTTTTTTTTTTTGCTCATTCTCCTTTTTGTCGTTTGCTAATTTTTTTGACATTCCTTCATTGCTTAAAAGTTTTCTAGTGGATTTAAATTTTTAAGTGGTCTAATTTTGTTTTTTTGTGTTTTGATTATGCTATTTTTGGAATATAATATGTTTAATAAAACTTGTTTCTTTTTCGTACGATTTAAAGTAATTTTTGATATTTGTATTTCTCTCGCGATTAAGAGCAGTTTCATATTTCAATTTTTTGACATCTGTGTAATTTGTTTTGTTTTTATTTGTGTTAAATTTTATTCATTTTTTCGATTTTTGTTGTGTTGTACAACAATGGCAGAGTTACCACAAGAACTGTCTTTATCAAGAGAACAACAATTGTTTTTATCAGGACAACTACAACTGTCTTTTTTGAAACAACATCAACTGACCTTGCAGACGTTGTCTTAAAAAAGACAGTTGTTGTAGAATACTTAAAAATTTACACCGATAACATATCCATCCACTAGAAAACTTTTAAAAAATTCAAAAATTAGCAAACGACAAAAAGGAGAATGAGCAAAAAAAAAGGAATTGGTATTACTGTTTTGAGCTCGTGAGATCACACATTTTCAACTTTTTAATTTTCATGAGACAGCCTTGAGATTTAAATAAAAACATAATTTTGTAGCATTGTATAAACAACATTTCATTCGAAAATAGAAAAAAAATACAATAAAAAAATAAATAAAAATCATTTAAGTTTATATATAAATAAGTGAGTAGTGTTGAATTTTTTTTTACTGATAGTGACGAGGAGGATAATGTGATTGATATGGCTATTAAGCGCAGGGAACTTAGGGATTCAAACAATTCATTGGAATTACCTAATTCTTTGTAAGTTGTTTCAGTTAAAAATATTTCCCAAATTTGATTTATTGTTTGTGTCTTACAGGTTTCATAATTATTTTGGATTGAATAAACAAGGATTTTTTTTCCTACTTACAAAACTTCAAGGAAGAATAAAGGTGAGACCAAGGTCGAATTCTGTGTCAGCAGTTACAAAATTAGCGGCCGAAAAGTGAAAGAAGTGCAAGGCGCGCGTGCGCTTAGCACCGTATCCGAGGCGAGATTAATTAATAATTTTATTTTATTTTGTGTTTTGCGAATTGTCATGCTGCGATTGGTCCAGCAGATTGTGTTATAGGGGAAATCAACCCAATGCACTAGAGCTATTTATTATGTAGTTTGTGTAGCAATGACAAGTGGTGATTGGGTGAGCTCAAACGCCATTGTATATAGTTGATCCATTGTGGCGGAGAATGAATGAGTGAGCCGCTACATATCTAATTTATTGGACCAAAGAGAAATCTAAATTTTAAAGTAAAGTTTCATTAATTTTAAAGTAAAGTTTATAATGTTGTTTTTTTTTTGGTTTTTATGAGAAGGAAAATGAGCTTCCACCAATATGAGTGGAACCATAATTTTTATATTATTGATAACTTTTAGTTGGATATGTGTAGGTACATACTAGTACCTAATTTTTCTCAAAATTCTCTGTTCGTAAAAGAAAGTCGTGTCTTGGCCACACCTCAATTTTTTATTAAATAATTACATTTGTGAACAATTCATAATATTTATGAATAAGATTATGTACGAAAATATATGTTAAATACTTATTGTTCGTCGTATTGACGAATTTGGCACTAAAATACATGAATATTATATTCCGGCTCTTAAATGTGCGTTGAGTGCATATGTTCTAGAAATTTGCTTTTGTCATCTCCGTCTCCAATTAAGATTTTTCATCACCATAAATCAAATGTTAAAGTTAGGCAGAAGTGCTTACTGAAATGTGTCTTACGAATTTATTTTGTTTAATTGGTTATGAATAAGAACATTTTCTTCAAATTAATAAAATAAATTTTAATGTATAATGTATTTTAATAAATTTTTGTGTGTTGAAATTCAGGTAAATATGGTATTTTATTTAATTTGTGATGAATTTGTGTTGTACGCTTAAGAGTTTTCGTTTTGACCGCGACTTTGTCGGAATTCTCATTCCGTTAAATTAAAATGAGAACCTTTTTGTGCGGAAAACACTATTTCATAACATAAATAATGTATAAATTTATAAGTTATTTTATATACGGGACTAGAAATTTATTTGTTAAGAATAACCAGCCAAAATTACGGGGAGGGGGGAAGATATTTCTACTTTTTTTCAGTAGATATATTATGAGCGATTGGCCTCTATATTTTTCTGATTTACAAAATCGAAAATATTGAGATTGCCATGAACAATTAATATATTTGTCTATAAAAAATGCCGAAAAATCAACTTATTAGAAATTTATTGTGTTAATAATATTTTTACTTTTTTACTGTTGCTTGCAAAAAAAATGTCAAATATCGATGAGCAAGGAGGACTTCACGAGCCACCATCCACCCTATAAATGTTGCTCAGCCTGTAAGTTCAGCACATGGAGAAACCCAGGCATTAAAACCGCTTTTGGGGTATTGCGAACTGATCAGGTAACAAAAATAAGCAAATAAAAGTAAATGTGAGTGTAATTAATTTTATTGAATTGATAGAACAGCATAGTTTTAAAAATATTGAAAGTTCATACACAAAAAAGACGTTCTCAACAATATCAAAATGGGAGAAATTTTGGAATTCGAATATCAACATGGCGTTTACTGCTCCTATTATATTTTTTATCTGATTATATTTATTTTTAAGTTCTAGTTTATTAAAAGCAAATGTGAAAATAAGCTTATAATTTAATACAAAGCCTAACATTTTATCAAATTCCATTTAAATTAAATAAATTATGTAATATTATAAGGAAATTTTATGTTTTTTATTTTTTTATACTGCGCTGTATAAATTTTACGAATTTATTCATCAAACGACCCAAAAATACTTTCCTATTATGAACTCTACATAAATATTATGTAATTTTGTTTATCAATTACGAACCCGTTACTACATATAAAATATTCAATATATTCATGAAAATAATCATCATATTTGTGTATTATTCTTAACCACTGAGTATGCCGTTCTTCATATATACGAATAATTTCGTATGCACAAATAGTGAATTTTTAAACTTATATGTATGAATTTATTCGTTAATATGACGTAACATTTCATTAAAGTTATGAACAATTTCATGTTATCTTTACTTTCTTACGTTAACAATAAGAATTTGTCCATCCAGAAATGTTTTTAACTGCATTAAAATTATAACATTTTTCGTATCTTATATGAATCAATTCATAAATATTACAACGAGAGTAGTGAAACATAAAATAAATTTTTTTATGTGTTTCACCAAATTAACGTATGATTTTCGTACTATTAAAAAAGGGTCGTATCGGCTCAGATTTAACGAATTTTGCTTACTGTGGGGGATAGGATTTTTTTCAATGTATGTAGTGTAAGTGATTCAAAAAAATGAAATGGCAATACATTTGAAACAAAGAGAATTACAAGCATACTTTAAATAATATACATCTTATGTGTACTGTGAAAATGACGCTTATACATTAGCCGTCTTCTAATGGGAAAAATTTGCTACGTCGAAGTACTTATGTAGTATCAAGTTACACAATTAAAACATAGCCATACGTTTAGTTAGTTTTTTTGGTCTTTTGTAGCTTATATTATAGTAAAGGCGATAAATAAAATTAGATTGAAAATGTGGAAAGCATTGATATTTACCGCATAGATATTTAAAACTATTTTTCAACAACAAAATAATTTTGTATTAAATTAGACATTTAATATTACCAAAAAATAAAGAAAACTCGAACAATAAAAAACTTTCGAAAAATATTGAAACACTTTTTAAAGCAATCTATTGGAATTTTCACAACTAAAATCCACCTAGCGCAAATTTTATGCGTAACTATACCTTTTCAACTTCAAATTGGAAGTTATCATTTTCAAATTGGAAATAATCATTTTCAAATTGGAAATAATCACTATCAAATTGGAAATAATCATTTTTAAATTTAAAAATAAAAAACTCACAGGGTACAACAATATTTATGATCAAAACTTTATTAATATATAGTATACAGTAAATTAAAAACTCATATCGAGTAAATTTAAAACATATGGTATGAATTTTTGGATATATGCAATATATTTAGCACAATTTGCAACAGATAAATTTGGCAAATTCCGTTGTATAATATTTTCAAGTCATCGTAAACGAAATTAGGTTTGGGTCAAATCTATCCTATTTTCACCTGCTGAAATCTGTGGCATTCCAGTTGTTAAATCTCGTTTAATAGATGCCTTAAGTGCCGACCAAGCAAATTCTATGGGCTTTAACGTTGGACTGTATGGGCCTAATTTTAATAACCGATGATTGATAAATTCACTTTTAAGAAACACAGCTTCAATAGACGCATGACAAGGAGCATTATCAATTACCAGTACGACTGGTGATTGATGTTTGGTTAGAGATTTGCGTATGAACTCATTCGCTTGCGGGGTTTTGAATGCTCCTCTTCTTACTTCGTGATGAATAAGCCCCACATTACCTATTAAAAATGATTATTGCCAATTTTATATTAATTATTTCAATTTTGAAAATGATTATGTATTTCCAATTTGAAAATGAAAAGGTATAGTTCTGTTTTCTACACCACCGTATGAGAATGAGTTGCTGTGGGTAGATATAAGTACTCGCGAGTACTTTACTACCGTGAATGGGAGATAGCTATTGATACAAGTTTGGTTATGCAGGGTTCACAGAAAACAAAAACTATAAAAATGGTAAACAGAAGAAGCCGCAGGGAGACATAATACCGTCTTTCCAGCAGCTATAATTTTACAGTCAAAATAGAGCGCCTGTCTAATGGAACTGCCCTATTTCAATTAGTTCAAACTGATCAAATCAGCAATACCACTTTGTTTGGTTCACCGGGTTTGCCGTGACCATTCACAAAAGTCTAAATATGGAATCTTCAACAAGATTGACGTGTATGAGTAATGGTGTATTTTAAAGCGTACAGGGCAGGTCTAGATGATTCAATTATTAACTTAACAGAACTGCACTTTGCTCAAACTAAGCAAGACATGGCTACACTGAAATATTTCTCGTTGTCAACAAATAAATTATAAATTTCAATTTTTAATTAAACAATTAATGTCGGTACGGTTCGCCATCCAAACCCAAAGTAGAAAAACTTATTGACTTTTTAATACAAAAATGTAACGTAATTTAGATACTGAGCGAACAGCAGCCATCTATCTGCATTTTTGTATCATGCCCATCGAAGAGGCTTGAAATGATTCAATAGATACATTAAGGTTTTCACATAATTCTTTTGCGAGTTGAACATTAACTCGGCCGTGGTTTTTTTCTTTGTGGAACCTACCAAACATTTCAAACATTTTAATTTTTACCGGACTACTTTTCTAAATATCATTTGCTATGAAAACACTGTGGAACGACGCCCCATTGATGACACCATTACATAGAATAATAGAATAAATAATTTAAGTTCGCATATCTTTAATAAGGTAAATTCCGAGATTTCGACCATCTTCCTTTTCTAACTCATAAGCCGTTTAACAATCATAACAGATCATATTCATTTATGATCATGTGTTGACCAAATATTAAAAAATGCGGAAAAATTTAATATAATTTCTCAATGCCGAAAAAATTGAGCGATTCACACTTACCGTGTGGCATCCGCCTGTGGGCAATAATGCGGAACCGGCGTATATTTTAAACATTAAATTTTGACAAACGATTTTGAAATAATTTTAAGGTAAATTGTGGCCCATTTTCAGAAATAATAGATTCTGGTACTGAGTAAAACTTAAATGCTTTTTGTTAGAATTTAAAATGTTTTAAACTACAATAATTTATTTTCAAATACATACTTACGTATAAATAAAATAAAATTGGCGGTATTAAATAAAAATTTCAACTTATTGAAAAATGCATGATAAATAAAAAAACTTAATTAATTTTTTGAATATTAAATTATTTTAGTTGACTAATCAAACACATAGTGTGTTCACTCCAAGATTAATTCGACCAATATGTGGGTAAATTGCCTTGATCTCCGCGCCGTCCTTAATTTCGAATCTAACTTTATCTGTTAATGATTCTTCTGAAAAAATATTTTTGGAATGTTTTGTTCCTTGAATGAGATGTTTGGTACATTGTCAGTAAAAATGTATATTAGAAAAAGTTGTCGCTGATTTATTGTAATGCCATAATTATTGACCAAAAATAAGAAGTGTTTCCACATTTTATTGCAACACTTTAACACATCTACATAAATTTTGTGTACGATGAAAAAATATTTTTTGCACACGCTAATAATTTGTAGTATGGCTTTTTTATAGTCAAGATTAATTTTCTATTTCGAATGACTTTTAAATAATTTTGAAATGTGAAAATAATCAAATTAACAATAAGCTTAACTTTTAAAATATCGGTTATACTCGTCTTTTCGTTCTGGAACCATTTTTTTTTATCCAGATCAAATTTTTTTTTGGTGAAAATCCAACATCACGTTAAATAAAGGACTAAATTACGTATAAAAATAAAACGGGGCTTATCGATGTTTTCTTTTTTAAATACATTTCTGATTAAAATCAAATAAAATCAATTATTTAAAGTCGATCATTAGTTCTACTCGGCTTCTACAAGTCGTTGAAAGTTTATTTAAAGTATAAGCAAAACTTAAAAATTCCGAAAAAAAATTTTACATACCAAATATGACATTAAATGTTATTGTTGTTTATTGTCATCGATGTGTGCAAAGTATCAAAGGAATCATATCAGATTTCAAAAACTTTGGAATTAGGGTTTAAAAATTTTAGAATTTTAAAATGTGAGATAGAATTTCAAAATTCATAGTTTTTAAATTAAAAAAATAATAAATTAGGAATGTTGAATTTTAGAGTTATTTAGAATTTGGGAATTCAGAAAATCCAAGCTTCTTATAGGAACTTAAAATTTATTAAATTAGTTTTGAACTTGTGTTTGTGCAAAATTATTTATTCATACTTAATTTATTTAATTTTAATTTAGTATAGATCCATTTTAGCTGTAATCATTTAATACAGATTTAATTTAAACTATTTTATAGTGGGATTTAAGCATTAAGGAGTAATAAGTAAGTATTTTAATTTCGACTTTGACGTTTATTCTATATTCATTAGCTAATTAAGTTATTAATTTAATTCACTTGTTTAAATCACTATTCCTTAAAATAAATAATATATTATTTATTTAGTAAACCTTTTTCGAACTGAAAAGACAATTTATGAATTAAATTTTTAATTTTGTTTATTAAATCATAACTTGTTTCAGAGATTTAAATTTAAAATAATTGTTGGGCATGGTTAAGTAATAAGTGATTAATGTTGTTTTGACTTTCATTAATATAACACGAGATAAAATTAAGGTAATAATTAATTATGATTCTTAGTTACTAGTTTAAGAAGTGGGTTAGTAGATTAGCACTGGAATATTAGTATTAGGAGTAGCGACTTTAAGCAGCGTACGGGAAGTAGGATTGGGTGCTATTCAATAAGTTTATTAGCTAATAATTAGTATAATGGTGAGATTACTAATTATTTCTATTTTAGAATATTCAGCTGAATATTTGATTTAAATTATTAATTTTTGATTGACAAAGGATTGAATGTGTTGCCATTGTGCTACTAATTATTGGCTATAGCTAGATGTCTGTAACCGGGCCATTCTGTCATAACTAATGAACATTTCCTGTCCTGTGATTTTGTTATACGTAAAGAGGGTGTACGGAGACACGGGCCATCAAACAAAATGAAATTGAAACCAAATAATCTGTGTGACTTTGAATTGCGTACCTTTGTTCAACTCAAAACATAAAAATTTAATTCAAACATTAGCATTTTATAATTAAATTAATAAAAATGCATAGTCATTTTTTATAAGATAAGATAAGATTAGATTTGTACAACGCAGGGCAGCTGTTAAGCTGGTTACCTATAACATACTTCATGCTAAGTATGCCCATGTCAAATGATCACAGATTTATTCGAGCAACGCGGCAACTGAGTTACTTGAGCACATGCAACTACTGCTGCTTCATTCGATTATCACCTAATTATTCGACGAAATCTGTTACATAAGACACGATTCGGTGTCCGAACTGACTAGGAATCCTGAACCTGCGAGGGTCTCTAATACTACTGGATAAGGATTTATTAAATGTTTTAACTTATAGAAGAACCTACTTGAGCGAACTGTCGTATATCCACATTACAGCTCGGTGTTTTGTTCTCACAAGTGCACCATAACCCTTTAAAAGACCCTTGTTAGTAAAGAATTATTATATTATTAAAGTTAGTTGGTTAGTTGGGACACTTCTATTGTCAATCTTCCTTCCACTCACCATAAAGATGAGGAGAGTACTTCGCCCAAATAATTGCTTATGATTATTTGTTACATCCTTCTTCTGGTTTTCGCCTTTAGAATCAATGAAATCCACGAACATTCTTATGACCCCGAACACTTACCCCATGATCATCATCCTTAAACCCTGTTTCAGTTACATGTCAAGTTTTGTTCTAATTTTGAGAAAATCATAATCCATTCTACTATATTTTTAAATTTTATTCGTTAACATAAAGATTGCAAGTAATAATACTTACTTTCTTTGCGTCTGTAGCCGGCTTCGCTTTACTTACTCAGATTTCTCTAATCCATTGATATTTATTTAGTTATAAAATTGGCTAACAAAATCTAATCGCGAGAAATTTACGTAATCAAGGCTTATCAGTGGATTAGGACCAAGGAAAACTACAGAAAACCTTGATCAAGAAAGTATTACAATATTAAGTACTACCTATAACGTTATAAACTAATTTAGATTAAAATTAATTAATTCTTCAATCATGCAAAGATTAGCATTAAAATCCTCCTCCAATTCATCCCTTGGTTCGGATCTGCAATCTATTTCAACAATGTCAGAAACATCTACTCAGATCATCCTCTCCATAATCCTAATAAATAAAATCTACCAAAATTTAAATTTTCATTAATTCACTCATAAATAGATTAAAATAAAATAATAATTTATATTAAACAAAATAAGAATAATAATATAAAATTCATCAATATGATAATAATCCATTCAGTTTTGGCTGCTCCGATGATCTCGGTTAACATCTAAAACCCCGTCATTCTCACTTGACCAATCCAGACTCGATGAATCCCCTGAAGATGCATCTATCAAATCGTAAATCATTTCCGCTTTTTCTTTTAGCTTCTTTTTGTCTCTTGCGAGCAATTGCCATTCTTCATCAGATACGTTATAATTACTAAAGTCTCTTCTTAGCGATGTATTCCATGTGAAGCATGGACGTCCAATTTTCTTATTATCATGTGTATACCTTATCACCGAATTTAACATATGGCCTCTGTTTCTTCTTAAGACATGACCCCAATAGCAAATGCGATAAACTGTTACCCTCTTTGTAATTATTCTTCCTGATAGTGCCTCTCTTACACTTTTTCTGGACGGTCTGACGGATGAAAATTTTAACATTTCTGAAAGAATTCTTCTTTCATAACGTTTAAGCTTTAATCTATTAGCTTTTGTTAATGTTGCTGCTTTTAAACCGTACGTTAATAGTGGAGCTATGATGGCTTTATACATTTTTATGGCAGTCTCCGAAGGTATTTTATTTTTTCTAATAAATAACGATAAACTTTTGCTCACACCTAATGCCTTACCACATCTCACTTTCACCGTCTCCTTTCTACTAAGACCGCTCGTAATATGCGTACCCAAATATTTTATAGTTTTTTTTACCTTGATCCACTTTCCTCCTATATTCAATTCTCGAACATCCTGATAATCTTCTAAGGGAGATCTTATAAGAATCTCCGATTTACTATCGTTTATTGTAAGACCTACCGATTCCAATAACGACACGATCTCCTCTACAATATTTGACAGTTGTGACATATTAGTGTGCAATATTGTTATGCCATCAGCATAGGCTAGTAATAACGGCAACACAATGTCCTCATGCTGGTTCAATTTAACATATGTTAGCAGTTCTGATAACGTTTGTAACACATTATCCAGAACGATATTAAACAGATGGGGTGACAGTGGACAACCTTGTTTCATTCCAATATTTTTATCTATCATTTGCGTTCTTTGCTGGTACCACATTACAGATGTTTTCTCCCAAAGACATGTTTTTACAATCCTGTTGATTAAGTGGTGCGGTATATTTCCAAATTTAAGCATACTGGTGACAGATGCCAAATCAACGCTATCAAAAGCCCGACTTATGTCCAAAGACAATACGAAAAGCGTTCTTCCATGTCGCCATTCCTCTTCCATCACTCTTCTTACCACAAACATGTGATCGTCTGTTGATCTATTTTTTAGGAAAGCCGCTTGATATGAACCCAATGTTACCGAGTATTTTAATATTCTATTAAGCAATATCTTGGCATAAATTCTGTATCCTACATCGGTGATTGTGATTCTTCTGAAATCAGATAATGTTCTTGGGTTAGGAATCTTCTTCAGTGGTATTTGAACTGTTTCCATCCACTCATCTGGATTAGAGTTAGTGAGCCAGATTAACTGTAAGGCCCTTACTAACAGATTCCACCCTTCCTCAGGCAAAGAGATTATTAGTTGTAAAGGTATCTGGTCTAACCCAGCTGCCGTTCCTGCCTTCATTCCCTTTACAATATCCAAGATTTCCTCTGCACTTGGCGGCTCCTCCATCGGCCAATAGTCATTTTCTTTTATTAGTGGTACTTGGGTACCTCGAGAGTTTTGTAACTCTCGTTCCCACTGCGCTATAGAAATAAAACCGGACGAATTCTGGCTGCTGTCTCGTTTGAATTGTTTCAGAAAATGAAATGTTCTTTTCATTCTTTCCTGGGGTTTATATTGACCGATCTCTGTAAAAAATTGTTGACACTGTTCCAATCTTGCTCTAATATATTGCTGGTTAAGAGTTTGTCTTTTTTGAACCACCACACTTCTGTCTATTTTATTTCTTCTCATCAAATAAGTGGCATGTCGAAGGTTTGCTAAACATTTTCTTCTTCTCGGAGTAAGTGTAAGTGGTTTTTTTAAGTGACAATTTGCAGCAGTGCGCATAGCATTAACTAATAATCGCCAGAGTGCTTCAGATGGTAACCCTTTTGTATCAACTTGAGATATCTCAAATTTCACCACTTCTTGGTACTTGTCTAGGTATACTTTGTCTTTAAGTTGTTCTAAGGACCATTGTTTTGCCGACGTATTTGCTGCTAGTTCATGTGTATTGCCCATTCTATCCGTTATCTCCTCTTGCCTTAAAGTCATTCCTTTCCTCACATCTTTCCAAACTGAACATAAGATTAGTTTATGATCTGATAGTGGCGACCATTTCCCACGTAATTTTCCAATTTTTAAAGAAGATCTCGTTTTCATTAGGATGTGATCTAATTGTGATGTAGTGTGCTTGTTATGCCATGTCACCAGACAAGATCTTCTGCCCCAAGAAGTGCAATTCATCAAAAAATGCTGATTTATAAAATCAAACATTAATTGTCCAATTTGGTTAGACTCTGCATGATACAAATTTGGCCCGAGTAGTTTGTGTTCATCTAAGCTCAATTGATCCTTTCCAATATGTGCATTGAAGTCCCCCACAATCAACAACTCCTTGTTTCTCGACATTTTATTAAGTAAATTGGAAAGCTTTGTGAAATATGAATGGGCCCTTTTTGCATTTAGTCCTGGTGGAATATGAACGCATATTACAATGAATTGCTTACTCTCGTTAAGGCATATCGTTGCATAACACATACGCTCCGATATTCCAAAAAATCTTATAATTCGTATGTTGCTGTTCCGTCTAACTAATAATGCAACCCCATTTCTGTTTGATATTCTTCTACTTGTAGTGGTTATTTCTTTCCTATTTCCACTCAAAAACCATCTATAATTGGTGCTTAAAAATTCAGAAGCTACTATATTTGTTTCTTGTATAGCCACAATATCTAACTCATTC
This sequence comes from Tipula vernalis, assembly GCA_958295665.1. Lineage (NCBI taxonomy): Eukaryota > Metazoa > Arthropoda > Insecta > Diptera > Tipulidae > Tipula > Tipula vernalis. Next base: position 286,567,671 of record OY282559.1, on the reverse strand, counting down.
TCAATCCACAATCTGTCTAATTCTTCTCTTTTTTTAAGGTTTGCACAGCCTCTAACATTCATTGTGCCCAATCTAATCTTCTTTGGGATGTTATTTAATGTGACACTTTCGTTTAGCGAAGGGAAATTTAACTCGTCCATAAGTCTAAAATTGCCTGAATCTGTGTACACGTTCCTGTATTTGTCAATGATTGGTAAAGTTTGTAATGGCATTTCTCCAATATTTTTTAATGAATTTATTACTGTACTATAGTGATTATTACTATAGTATAGTCTTAATATCCAATTATAGTCGTCCCCAAATATGATCGGCATATTATAATCCTGAAATATTTCAATTCTTACCTGATACTTTTCCGATACAACCAATAAAGTTTCCTCTCCTAACCAAACTCCATCTTCAGCAATGTGCGCTATGTAAGCCAGAATCATTTCGTCCTCCGTTCCCTGAATACTTAGCACTTCTTGCGCCGACGAAAGTAAACTGAGATTATACCTCGGCGTACCGCGGTTCTCATATAGATAATCGATTACTTCCATCCGCATTGTTTTTGACATATGAGCACATTCTTTTGAAAAGGGATGTACTCCATAAAGCTGGTTTGCAATTGCCGTTAACAAGCAATTTCCATTTCCTGGAATTTCAATTATTCTAAGATCCACCTGTTGCTCCATGCCGTCTTGCATTGGAAAACTAACTTACTTCTAGGTAAAAGTAAATTCGAAATTAGTGAAATTACACAACCCTATTGGAACCACTAATAATTGTTTTAATAATGTTAATTGAATAACTAACACTCCAGGGATAGTTTTGCATGCAGTATTGGGTTTTCAGTACCCAATTTAATTTATTCGTTTTATATTTTATACGATTGTATTTAAAATATATATAAAACCACACACCTTCTTTCTTTAGTTTATTAAATAATAAATTCAATAAATTTATTGTTAAATAACCACCAACACTAAATTTTAATTATGCAATGACTTGTTACAAGTAATCATTTTCATGTGTTTGTAAACGTCAGTATATATATTGTATCAAAAATGCATAGTCATTTTTTATTTGAATTTATTAAGCTTTTTATTAATTAAAATAAATTATTTTTTTTTGTATTAAGCTTATATTTGCATATTTATTTATGCAGATATAAAAAAAATAATTTGTTTTAAAAATAATAATAATAAATAATAATTATTAAATTTATAATTAATTCAATTATTTAAAATTTTAATATAATACAATTATATTAAATTGAGTAATTCACGATTTCAGTTAAGGCTTCGGCCATTTTACTGTCAAATTTATATTTATCTGTAATCTGAAATATGTGATATCTGAAAAAGATTTTAGACAGAAAATTTTGTTTCAGAAATGATCTGAGACAGTAAAAAAATGAAACAGATTGTGATCTAAATTCCCTGAAGCTTGATTCGAGAGGTCGATTAATTTACCCTAGTTATTTTTCACCGTTCTATGAAGTTAGCAAATTGCTATAATTCGCACATACAAATATAAACACAAAAATACACAAATAAAAAAATGCAACAGGCCTTTTATCTGTCATCTAGACGGGTTGTGAAGTGTACGAATGTTCTCGCGTATTCGCTTATTTAGCTAACGTTAAAGTATGACCTTTCTCCTCAAACGTCAATTGATGTAAATTGACAGCCGAACGCGTATAGGGCAAGCGTCATGTTGATATCTTGTTTTCTGTGTTTTAGGCAAAAAGAATTAAATTATTACAGTAGATTTAACTTTAGAATCGTTTTTGTATTGATTTGAGGTTGTTCCCTTAAACTATAATTCTTATTTATAGCGACAATTCTTGGAGGAAAAAGGTTTGTAGGCGGTAAACGAAACAAATCAAAGGAACCGATCATGTGTTTCAAAAATAATTTGAAATGTTAGTGCATTTCTATTTCGATTTTTTTTTTATGCCAATGTGATTTATTGAACTCAGTAGTTTTTAGAGAAATAATATCGGAAAATGTTTACAAATAGCATGTAATTGATCGTTAAAAGTAATATTAAAATGACATTTTTGGATTTTAGCTAAATCAATATTATCTTGGCTATTGGTCCATTAGGGCTCTTGGTTCCATTTTTAAAATTAAATGAAACAATTTTACAATATACTAAAATATCTATCAGTTGTAGAAATGTTTATGCACATTCGCTTGTTTACACCTCACATTTATCCGCTTCCATTCGCCTCATGCGATACGCCTTAATAAAAAACCTAGTTATTGTTTTCTCTTTCCATCTTTTTTGCATTCGTTTTTAATTTTAATCGTAGGCGTATTTCTTTGAGAGGTGTATATATCAAAAATTGCACGCGGCAGGGGAAATAAATAAAAAAAAAATTGGAATTATTTAATTCATTCCTAACGCTAGTTATGATACCTGACACTAGATGGCAAATTGTTCTTTCTTTTTTCGTTTTATTTCTGTAGGTTGTCATCATAATGTAAAATGATATTTAGATGGCGTCTAAAAATTAATTTGACAACACAATGTCTTACGCTTTTTAATATTATTGTTAATTATTTAATTCATGCTCGAGCAAATAATACACGTAAACATTTGATAAAAAAACAGGAGAAGTACCAACAAAACGAAAATTAAATCGAAATACAGCTTGTGTTCAATTGAAACTTAAAGCCGGACATCAGGAATACAGCGAATTACGCCGCTCAATTTTATTTTGAACTATCAAAGGAAAACAAAAACAATTGTTTTCTCTTTGCTTCAAAACACCGCATCGCTGAACGATTCGTGTCAGGTTTTCGTGATAACAGTCAGGAAATCGTTGTACTCGAAGATGTGTTCGTTTTCTGGTTTTCCGGCTAGTGTGTATGCAGGGGGATAAACGCAAGACTCGTTTCATGTGCCTTAACTACATACAACTTCCATCTAGTGCTCCCTCTGCCTCTTCGCAGATTTCGGCAATTCGTGGCTGCACTAGACGCTAGATTATGGGTGGTTGCAGGTTATATTTCGAATACTTCCATGGAACAGATTGCAGCAAAAATCCTTTACTACTCTTTCACCTTGATTTTTTCCCTTTGATCTGATGTGTCCATTCCGGTATGTATGTGTCCTTTTATTGGATAAGAAGTATCCGAATCACACATCAACCACACCTTGATTCCATATTTGGCGGGCTTGGACGGGATATATTGCGTAAAGCGGGTGCCACTACTATCTGGAGACAAATTTTCATCTAACATTGTACTTTAGTTAGTGCTATAGATAGTACTTCTTACATATTGTACCAGTTCCTTGCATATTTTTTCCAGACTTCTATAAGACGACCTACTAGTCTTCTATTCTAACAACCGTATTTCTCTCTTGTTTTTAGAATCATTTTGTAGCTTTGCTGTCTTCTAATTCAGAAAAGGTGAGTTTAAAATTAGAACATACGAGTATATCGCTCTCAGTCCGTTATCGTTGTCTCTAGCACTCCGCAGCGAAACCGATTAATTTATCTTAAGAAATAAAGTGTTTTGAATCAAATCAGAACGTATTCTAGAACTTAAATTTGACATAAATTTAAAGTTGCCAATTTTTAAAGAAACAGTAAGCCGAGAATTAGAGAAAAAAATTACAACCCGATATTTACCGACGATTTCATGATTATATTTCCTTCCCTAAAAGGGATTGAGGCAAACCAGGGATCCAGCTAAAACTTCCAAAATAAATATTACAGATATTATAAAATAGCGGATTCTTGTCCCACTAGTAAAATAAATTCGTATGGCGGCCACCTCTTATTTTTTTTTATAGTTTTAAAACGTAATAAGTAATCCATAGAAATAGTACGAAATGTAGTTAACAATAAATGGATTACCTATATGGATCTTTGGGTATGTTAATTATAGGAACTATTAAACTATTAAGTAACTAATTGTAAAAGGTTTATAGATATTTGGAAAAAAGCCTGTGTATAATTTTCCACCCAAAAATATAACATATTTTATCAAATTTTTTTTTATTTATTTGAGATTGAAAAATTTGGCGAAAGATTAATTTTAGTTGACAAAATTTATTTTTGTTACTGAAAGATTTTAAATTATTTTACTGTGGAAGATTAAATAAGTAAATGGAATAATTTCTGCTTGTTTCCAATTTTTTATTTCTCTCTAATGCTTACAGCAAGGAGAAATTATAATTTTAGAATGCAAAGCCAAATATTTGATGCCTGCGGGGCGATTATAAGCAAAACTTTTCTTAATTAAAGAAATATAATTTTATAACATAGATTAGAAAACAAGTAGTTTTCATAACAGTGTCCCTCTCTAGAATTAAATATCAAACTAAGCTAAGGAACTGAAAGGTTTTTTATTATGTTATAAAAGCTGGTGGATAGACAGCTACAAGATTGTATCTTGGATTATCATTTTTATTAGAAAAAAAAGAAAAAAAATTGTTGGCTTCCTAATGTCCCATCCCAAATCAAAGACGTGAATAGAGATTAAGGAATGAATTTCGGTCCATCATGTTTTCAGTGCAACACTGACAGAATCAACAGTAATGTTGTATTTACTCTTTTTACATCAAACATGTTATCTAATTATAGCCTTCAGCATATAAATGCAATGCATGTGGGATTTTAATGTTATGTCGTTCGTCTGATAAAAACTAATTTTTATTTTCTATTTATTTACTTTTTTTGGTCTAAAATTACACTTCCACTCGTTCAAAATAAAAGAACCAAACAAATAAAAAAAAAACTTTTGATACATTTTGTACAAATAAACAGAATACACAATGGTCATTCATCGCCCATAGGGAGCCATTAATCACTTAAAATTTCTTCTGTTGTACATATAACAATCTTTTTATTTATTTTTTGTAGATTTACAGGTCGTCCAATTAGAAACACAACAAAATGTATTTTTGTTTACCAACAAATTACCATATATTACTACATATTGGAGAGATTTTTTCAATTGTCTAAGGCAGATGTCTCTAGTTGTGACGTGACACACTGCTCAATAAATTATAAAATAATCGCATAATTTTGCAATTTAGCTGCACGGTACTAATTGTAGTTTAAAATTGTAGAGGAAGAACGTATACATTTTAGTAATTTAATAAATTAATAAAATAAGGAATAATGGAAAATATAATTTATTTAATTTGTTTTTTCTGTTTTTGTAAATTTTAAGCAAATAACAGTTTTGATACTGAAACCCAGTATACCATATACGAGTTTAGTGAGATGACGGTCTTGCGTTATGCCTCTTCTTCGTGTTTTGTATCTATGTATCTACCAAATAAAATAAAAAGTTAATATAAATTTAATTTTGCGAGATAAGATAATCCATTTTTCTACTGTTTTTATCCGAAAATTTATTGTGAATGAAAGTTTTTCGTTTTATTTTCATACTTGGATAAATTTGTGTAGCAGGATTTTAATTTTTGAATGTTATATACATATCTCGAATTATGTACGTTCGAGAGTATATCTGCAAGCATACGTATAATAAAAAATGAATTTGGGAGGGATAGACAAATTCATTCAATTGTCGCTCTTTTATTATTGTACTGTATATATGTAATGTAAATGAATGTACATAAATAAAATTAAGGGATTTAGAATTTTTACAATTAAGACACAAAAATTTGTTTTGTTAAGGAAGGTTTTACGACTTATAGTTAGTAAATTTTATAATATTTATATAGTTATACAAAAAGTTACGAAATTACTGATGAATTTAATTATTTAAATTTTTAATCTATTGTTGTACTGGAGTACATAAAAACGTCAAACATAAAAGGTTCTAATTTGCTGCGACAAAGACTAAATAATATTAAGGATTTTGTTAGTTTGATGATTAAACAGTTTGTCGTAAAATAAGATTATTAAAATATTTAGGCTCTGGAATTACCACAGTTTTTGATCAAACTTTTAAATAAGTTCCATAACAACATAAATTATGTTTATAGCCTTAACCTATTTTTAATTTTTTGTATAAATCCATAAATACAATAAATTTCATGATTGTTAAACCAACACTATAGAGATATGGGATTAACCAATTTTAATTTAAATGATTAAATCGATAATTTAATTTTAAACCATTTTAATTTCAGTTCACATGATATTTTAATTAAAAATGATTGAATTTAAAAAAAAATGCTTCTGTATAAAATCAATTAATTATTGTAAATTATGTAATTTGTGTTTGATGCCAAATAATGTAAATCTGCTATAAAATGATAATATTTTAATTTAGGTGCGATAATTAACTTTATTATTATTATTTGTTTTATTTTTTATTATCCGAAAGTCTGTCAATGGTTTTTTGTCGTTATTATGTTATGCTACAAAAAGCCTATTATTTAAATAAAAATGATATTGAAAGTCAATGACTTCAAAAAGCACAAATATAAAGCGAACAAATTTGGGTAATTATTGTACATTTTGTTGTTGCTATTTTATTAAACATCGACAGAATCAGTCAAAATACATCGCATTTTGTACAAAAAAAATCACAGACAAATGGATTCCACAACAACAATAACTGAATTATTATCCATAATATCAATTAAAATTCAGTTCTTTGTAGCAGTGTACATTCGTATTATTTTTATTTTTTACATATTGCGAACAACAAATTTTAACAAAATGTAATGCCTAAATTTTAAATATTTTTAAAGATAAGTAAATATATGTATGTATGTGTAGGCATATAGATGCATTTTGTTATATCCTAATTTAAAAAAAAAAAATTTCCTAACAATTGAATGACAATTTTGTTGTAAAAAATTGAAAGAAAACAACGGACAAATTTTGGGTTCGGATTAATAAATCCGGTCTGCTAAGGTCGCGATTAAGGATCAGTTATATAAATTTATATCAACAACACCAACACAAGCCAATCGTAAAAGAAGCAAAAAATTGTTATGTTGGCAGCTCCATAGGAAACAAGGACTTAGAAAAACGTTTACAGAACGAAAATTTGCTCAATAATTTTGCCGATAGAATTTCATGATACGGTATCTTTTTTGGCCAGTTTGCAAGCGTTATTTTCGACCGGATTTCTCAGTAAAAAGACAAGTAAAGTCAAATGTAGTGCAATATATAGAAGATGTCAATAGGAATTACAGGAAAATTCATGACCTGCGGTCAGTTCTAGTCCTATCAAAAAATGAGACGAAAAAATCTTCTACAGTCGAGTTCCGGTAACCTTTTACCACAGACTTCGAACCTTTTGTGATCGGTTTTAAATGCGATTTAAAAGAAAGTGTACCACCTGAACACGCTTGCTTATGTTTTGTTATTTTTTTATTAATATTGAAAGCACCAACATTGATGACAGCTAAGTCACTGTCCCAAACAACGACATCGGCAGTATCTCCATCGACAGCAGTGACTTCGGCAAGTATTACATCTACAGCCGGGGCAACATCTGAAAAAACATCAGCACCCACATCAATAAAATGAATCTCTTGTGAGGTAAAATTGTGGTGAAAGACCTGCTGTTGTTCATCTGTTGGTGCGCTGGCTAAGGGAAAGCTCGCCTTCAATGGAAGGTTCGTTTTGACAACATCTTGCAGTTCTACCAAAAAAAAACAATCGCACCAAAAAAAAAATTACACTTTAATCATCGCTGCGCAAAGAAACCACTTTTCCCTTTATAAAAAAAATCGTTACTTCATTATCGAGGTTATTTATTTCATTTAAAAATTAAATTAAGTGTTGGCATATTAAGAATAATAAAAAATTTTGTTATTAATCCTAATATTGTATAACTATCTAAATCTACGATTGGTTATTAATTTATTTATTTTTAATTTTATTTATTAATTAAATTTATTTGTGGCAACATTTAGTAGATATGTATATGTATGTAGGAAAATTCCAAAAAAAAAACCCAACAAAAAAAATGTTCAAAAACTTACTGTTCACTCCAAGTCACTCCAAGGCCTTTTCGTTTCTTGAATGAGCGGTTTTCTAAAAAAAAATGTTAAAATCTACCCAAGCACCACCACAAAATTCTTATAAATTTAATTAATTTAATTTAACTAAAGTGTCATTAAATAACTAATGTTTTAACCAATTTTTATTTCACTTATTTTGAAAGCTAATTTTAGCTTATTTCAAATCTAATGAAAACTTTTAACTTTCTTTCACTACTTGTTTATATTTAAAATAAAACATAACTTTTATCCGCCATTAAGTTGTTCACGATAGTTTGTTACAATCTGCGTTGGCAGCCACAGTTAGTGAAAATCCTACTACTTGCTATTGGTTGAATTGCACACACCGGTACTTTGAGGCTATAAGTAGCCAAACTTAAGACAAAGCACGATTTTGTTTGTTCAAATTTAATAAGTTTGAATTAACCCGTTGGTGGGTCGTTTCGTCTATCCGATTTGTCGGATTTTTATTTTGTTGTTGTTTTTTTATTTTTTTTTATTTAAGCAACCAGATTTGAGCTGATTATCTCTAACAACACTAGATATAATAATTGAAACAAAAAAAATGAAATTATTATTTAGGCACTGACTAAAAACGCCAAAGAAAACTTACCACCAACGGGAATATAATTAGATGAATATCTGATGATTTAATACAAACAGATCACTTTATAAACACGAAATGATTAGGTATTTTGTTTATTATCTGTTATTGTTTTGGTATCTTTCACCGGTTGTAATCTATGTATCCAAATCAGAAGACCAAAGATGATAACGATTAACAACATGAAATGAACTCCTTAACAAGTACAAATGTATATCCATTACTTACGGTTTTATATTTTATTTACCTATTTATTAGGTTCAATTCACGATTGATATAGTATATGGTATACACAATAAAAAATATTTTTATTTTAAATTGTATTTTATGAGGTATATTTCAGCTCAGGTGAAAATATGTAATGGACCAATTTACTGTATCATCGATCAGCCGATTAAAAAAAAACAAAACGATTTCTCCACAATCAGTACCTTTTCCTTTCTTTTTCCGTAAAGCTCAGTACATACCTTGATTTGGCAACAACTGTTCTTGTTTTGGAGAGTTTATTATTATTTTTTTTTTTTTTTCATTTAGTTTCCACAGCGAATTCTACAAAATATTTACGCCAATTTCATGATGTTGATGCTCAAACCAATGAACCATAAGTTAAACGAAATGGATCTTTCAGTGGGAAATGTTCAACAAGCGATTTAAATACTTATTCGATACAGTAATAAAACTTCACAATTTTCTTTTTTAAACATCAAAGATCCTATTTATACGATTTGCGAAATTTCGTTTCGGTGGTGTTTGTTCTCTTAGCCATTCATATGTAAATTAGTAATATAAAATTTCCATTATCTTCAACTTCCGTTGAACACGTATATGTTAAACTAACTACGACAAAAGCAGCTTCATATACATTGGCTATATTTCACCACTATCCGAAAGTGGGCTGCATGCTAAATGTTGTGATGTAATTTGGGAAATTTTAAACGCTGTAGAACCGTCAGACCTTGTTCTTCTACTTGGCGATTTTAATCTACCGTAAATTGAATGGGAATTTGATAAAGAGTTCAACAGTCGCCTAATATCGGACGAATGTTTGTTTATTGCTTCAATGCTTAGTTGTAACATGAATCAGATAAATAGAATAAGTTAAATACCTTCAGGGTAGCACAATCATTATTTCCTTTTGTTCTAAATGATGTGCACCATAAACTTATGGAAATTTTTTTGATGTGTTACACAACATTTACCTCAATAGAAACCGAATAAAACGAAAAAATAAAACGAATTCAATGAACATTTGGGAAACATTAATTGGCAGAATGAATTTACTGATGATATCAACACGAATGTTGAAAAATTCCATGACATAATCTCTTGGGCCTTCGAATGAACAGTATCACTTAAAAAGATCAAACCAAACAATAATCCTTATCGAAAATGAAAAAAGCAATTCGGAAACAGATTAGGTTGGATTCATCAACATCAACCCTAAATTCAACCGTAATTTTAATATCAGACATCCTTCTTTTTCTGAAAAAAAAAACACGTTGATTTGTTTTTTCAATCAAAATATTTTCCATCATTTACTACAACTTTTTCCCATCTTTCTGTCAATAATTGAATTCCACGGTGAAAGAAGTCGATCGGGTTTGTTGCAAGCCATCCATTTTTAACTACTTCATGTATTTTGAAGTGTTCACCAACTAAACCATCGTACTTGAAAGAATGGGTGGCCTAAAATTTCGCATACTTGGTTGGGGCATCTACCTATCATTAACAGGCTTTGCTACAAGTGGCCGGGCCTTGTTTAGCTGGAAAACGGCCTTGCATCGTTTATTTAAACTGTTGGTCGTTTTTGGCTCAATGTATGGTTTAAATCGAGTAGATGTTGTTGTTAACGTTGAACGTAACAGTTTCAACTGGTTTCAAGAACTAATAAATAACATATTTTTCATCCCAGCAATGTCTTCTTTCCGTGAATAATCCGTTTTTACCTGTGATGTTAATGGTTGGCCAGGATCTATCCACGATTTTTTTCGTTTTGAATTGTCGTAATAGATCCAGCCACCAGTCACAATCTGATAAAGAAAAAAAGCAATTAGACACGTAATTGAAGCAATTTTCGATGTCCTTTTCTTTCAACTCATGTGGAAGCCATTTTCCTTCCTTTCGAATTTTCCATTTTATCTAAACATTTACAAACAGCAGATTGTGTAACATTTAATGGTACTGCAAGTTTGTTTTCAGTTTGAGTGTTGCCTTCATCCAATAATGCTTGCGCAAATCGTCTGTCGAACTTTCTCGGTTGACCTAGGCGTTCTTTGTCTTTGACATCAAACTCACCACTTTTGAATCATCTGAACCTTTTCTTACAAGTAAAATCAGATTTCCACAAGAATGGTATGAGCTTCACATCAGTTGTTATTTTTTACAGTTAAACATCATTAATAAAGAATGTCGATAATGATCTTTGCTTTACTTCATTTTTAACGTGTTAATAAATCGAGGAAAATGATTTAAAATTTGGCAATATTTATTACTCCTAGGTAAAAAGTGATTCGTCTTTTATCGTTGGAAATCTGAAAATAAACGCTTCTACTAGATACCTTAGGCATCATAGGTTCTTACATCCAGAGCAACACAGAACAAATTATAGGGAACATGAACCGTTTAATGGCGTCGAAGATTGATTTGGCTTCTCAATATCTATCGACTGCTTCAAAAACCAAATGAAGACCACTTTTTTTGTTATTTTTGTCTTAATTATATATGGTATTTATGATCCAAATTGTTTAATTAAGATGGCGGATTCAATAAGGCCGCTTTAACAAAAAAATAGCTGATTTAATACAATTTTTGGAATGTTGAAGTAATTGTATTCAAATAAGCATTGTGACTATAAACTCGTAATCAGCGAAAAATCGCCCGACAAATAATCACAATTACAACAAACTATTGTATGAATGTTGTTAAGTGTCAAATGCTTTTTCTCTTCTTGCAGGTCAACTATCGGCCGTAACATAAATTAAAACGAAAGCAAAACTTAAGAAAAATAAAAAAAGAAGAAACGAAATGTTTTTATAGAACTTTTAATAAATTTAAGAATATTACTAAAAAGTGCACATTTTTGTGGAGGTGACTGTGAACATTCAAGGAGGACAGAAGTGTTTTGTCTTTCCTTTTCAAAATTTTATTTTATTTTATTTAATTTTTATTTTTTATTTAAGTGGTTAGTGTGAAATGTTATGTATATACTTTATATACATATGTATATACATTTTAATTTTAATTTTAATTCTAATTCAATTCAATTTTCGTGAAATAATAATTAAAGTGTAAGTGAAATAATAATTATAGTGTAATTTTGGAAAATGCAATCCACCGGGATGCATTTATTAGGCAATGTTTTATATTTATAGATAAAGAAATCAAAATTCTTGATTTCTTGACTAAGTGCATGATTTTAACTTTTGTGTGGTTGTACATGAAACTTAATTACTAAAATCTAATAATTGGATAGTATTAAAATTGATTTTAACTTAATTTGATAGTACGTAGTTATTTTCATATCTGATTTTATTTTTACGCTTACTAATTGGATTTTTATTTAGGTAGTCTAATGTTTTAGAAGTTTTAAATATAATTTTGAAATATTGATGATCGCTATCCTTCAAATAACGAATAGCCAATTAATTTGATGTACATTTTCAGAGATATTAATGACCATGATGTTGTATTTAATTAATTACGTATACTCTTAGTAATTTTAACTGTTGAGCGGTACTTTTCTGAGTTTTGAAGGTTTTATAGTTTACATCTTTAAGGGTTGTGTTTGTGAGTACAAACGGAGATACAGTAAGTGACTTTAGTGCTCGGTTTTTCTAATGAAACAAGCGCTGTAAACTAATGAAACAAGCGCTGTGAATTTAAATCGTATCTTAGTAGTTTAAAATTGTTGAACATTTTTTAGAATTTTTAGCTTAGAATTGAGAAAGTCTCCATATTCGATTTCATAAAATGTTATTTCTTGTAATATGTAATATATTGTGTTTTGCTCATTAATGATAATTAATTAATTTAGTTTAAAGAATATTTAAAGGTTTCACTTCCTTAATTTCCTAATAAATAATTCAATTTTCAGAATATAACACAGTTCCAGAATTAATCATAATTATAGGGATTAAAATTAATCCTAAATTTCAGAATTAAATTTTAGCTTGAATCAACTCTCCAGGATCATTTAGTAGTGAATAAGCTTTAGTTTAGAAACTGTGTTGTCCTATGCTAACTATTTTTACTATATATTTACTAAAAATTTTACTAACTATCGATCGCTTAGGCGTCTGTAACCGGGTCGAGTCTGTCCCAACTAATAATCCTTTCCTATCCTTCGGTTTTGTTATATGTAAACGGGTGTACGGTGTGTGACCGGGAGTTCCTGCTTGGCCGTACATCCTAATCAATCAATCAATCAATTACTAAAAAGTGCACATTTTTGTAATTAATTTGAGAAAAATTGGAGAATTAGCGGTAAAATAAAATATTTTTTATGCAGCGAATCCTAATAGAGCCAGAAACAAAGAATTGAGATATAGAAACGATTATTGACGATGAAAACGAACAAGAACCATACATAATCTTCTCAGGAATAGGCTTCACAAAAGGATTATAGAAAGATTCTTATAATAAATAACTGCACTTTCTCAAAAAAATCGCAGGACATATTTCCAAAGCGATGGCCGCGGCGAAAAATTTAGAAAAATGTTTTTTTATTGTTTAACAATTCATCTCAGATTTTATTTTGTGTTTGTTTATTTTACTTTCTAGATTTAGAGTTTCTAGTTATCAGGGTAAACCCAGTTTTTTACAAATGAAACTACAAATTACAATGAAATCTAATTAATGCCTAGTCCGAAAGTTCTTTCTGACGTGCGGTAGTTACTTTGGAAAAATTTCTATTATCCAAAATTACAAGGGTTAAGTACCTCGGTAATGGCTTCCTATACAGTCGTTCAAGATTTTCACATAAAAAATTATGACTATCGTATCTTGTAAAAATCGGTCTTGTTGGAAGGGCCATGATCAAACTCAATAGGTTCATTTTTAAGAATTTTTTTAAATACATATATCAACTAAATTTCTACTAAACGTTCCAGCAATCCAAGGGGTAAAACCTGTAGCGGCTCACTCATGCCTGCTCCGTCACAAAGTATCATTCACATACATTGGTGTCTGAGTTCATCCAACCACTAATGCAACGTCTTCATGCCGCTCAACGTTGACATTACCATTTGAGAACACACGCATTCAACCAATGAACTACTGTCTCTTCCGCATAAAGAGACATTAAAACAAAATAAAATTAAATCTTTCTTTTTACTTCAGTCTGCTCTCGATCTTTAAAACGGCGACATGTCTTCGGAAATACCCATCGTACTACTGGGAATCCGAGCAACTGTGAAGAAGATCTGAAGTGCTCACCAGTTGAAATGATTTATGGGCAAAGCATCAAGCTACCAGGTGAGTTCTTCGTCGAAAATCCTCTTACACCACTTCCAACTAGCGACACAGTCATGAACAACTATGTGAGACTATGCAAAACCTTATCCCGAATTCAACACGGCAAGCCAAACAAGATGATATTTTTGTTCCTAAGGCACTTGCCAACTGTGAGTTTGTTTTCGTAAGAACAGATAAGGTTCGTACTCTCTATGAAGGCCCGTTTAAAGTTATTCGACGCCTTCGGAAACAGTTCACCGTGTCAATTAATGGTGAAAATCAAACCATTTCAATTGACCGGCTCAAACCAGCTTACGGCATACTATGTTTCACTGATGCAAAATCAGTTTATCGTCAACATAAAACTGTTTGTTTTCAGCCTAACACTGAACTTCCTTCCTTGCGGGGGAGTGCTGTAGCGGCTCACTCATGCGCGCTCCGTCACAAAGTATCACTCACATACATTGGCGTCTGAGTTCACCCAACCACTAATGCAACGTCTTCATGCCGCTCAACGTTGACATTATCATTTGGGAACACACGCATTCAACCAAAGAACTACTGCCTCTTCCACATGAAGAGACATTAAAACAAAATAAAATTAAATCTTTTTTTTACTTCAGCAGTCTGCTCTCGATCGTTAAAACGGCAACATGCCGCCCACATCGCGCGGTGGTAACAAAAATAATAAAATGGTGTATAAGAATATTAAAATAAATGTTTATCAAATAATTAAATTAAAATAAAATTTATTAATTAAAATAAACAAATAAATAAGTTTTAAATTGGATTTTATTTATTTGTGAACACGATAAACCCTATTGGTCGGTGTTGATATTTATTAAGGATTTTGTTGACCAACTCTCTAAAACCGATACAAAATAAAAAAATTATTGAAGTGAAAATACAATTCTTGTGATTAAGCGATTATTACAGGGACAGTATTTTTATTTTCGATGCTCCATTTATTGGTACTTCATTATAGTAACCATACAAAACGTAAAGGTTGTATTATGAATTTTTTATGACAGTGATTGCTTTTGAACGTTTTAGAAAAATGTTTCGAGAAATAGTTCTCACTAAATACAAGAGTCATTTTTGAAGTCCCGGCCGCAACGCCATAAAATAGGGTATTTCTTAACCGGTTGTATTAAATGCAACGTGCGTTGGAAATGTGGCATTAAAATGATTACCGACTTTGATGAAATTCGACATATGCAATGGAAATGGGATGATAAAACAATATTTAGATGAAGTTCTGGAATAAGGCCAATTAGGATGGAATTGTCTATTTCTTAATCGATTTTGTTGAAATTTAATATGTGCAAAGGTAGTGGGGTTTTAAAATGATTTTTAGGTGAAGTTCTGAAATATGTACAATTAGAATTTAACTTCGCTATTTCTTCAGACATAGTTTTCAAAAATGCGAGTTTCCGTGAAAACGTTCGGTTTGCAAATAATTAAAAGAATCCAACCATGCACGATTGAACAACTTCTTAAAACATCGATAAAGCTTTATTGCCGCTGGTGGTTTGAATCACAATTTTTGAAATAATGATTTAAAAGTTTTTATTTCACCGTTTCACATAACATTTAATTTCAAATCTTGAACCAACCACTAATGGTGGAATAACAATTGATGTAGCAACATTTAGGTCTACCGTCAGATAATTGCCTCCTTCTGAGACCGGTGGAGCTTACAACGGCACACTGCAGACTGTGCATTTGCCGACGGTTTGATCGTTTTGGCAATTTGTATGAGGATAAATAGGACTAGAGAAGAGTGCGTTCACCTACCGGTTAAAAATTTCCCGATGAAACAATTCAAAGGGTTTTGCGATTACTATATGATTAAAAATCGGGAAAATATCGGCCGGTATCGAAAAATATGTCGTTAAGTACTTGATGAAATAGAAAATTTAATATAGGCCCACCTTGTATTTTTCAAGTACCAACTGTTCTCTGTCACTATTTTCTGTGCATTTCGTTCTGTTTGTATAGTATTTATTTTATTTATATAGATTACATAAATTTTCCTTGGATTCTAACTCCTAGTTTCTCGAAACAATTTTCACCGCAAACTTCACGTTAAGCATGAATGTTCAATCAGATTGCATAGTCCTGTATGTTGTCTTAATAATAATAAATATAACTAAAGCTGCCAAAATCCATCACAGTTAATATTGCGTCTTCCCTTAGATTGTTAAATTTTTCGATCGATTAACGAATTTCTAGCATTTGGGGGACGTTTTCACATCAACACTGGTGCTCTAGGTTGACAAATTTTGCATATTGCGTATTTCGGTTAAACTTTGGAAAACGTGAATAAAGCTTAAAATTTTATTGAAAAAGCTTATTCAATTTTATTTAACTGCTGATACGGTAAAAAGTAAAAATAGTTTGGAGACCATCGTTGTATGCTATCGTCCACAGACGCTACTGGCCGATTATCACACTTTAAGTTCCCACCCCCGATACAACTAAATAATTTAATCGAGGACAAACCGGTGACCGCGACCGACCTGACCAAATTTCCGGCCAATATAAAAATTTGTAGCATACTGGTACTCTTATCTACATATTTGTGACAGCTAGAATTAATAAGGTGTTGTCTTACAATTAACAAATAGGGAGACTAAAATTTTATTTAAATTTTTTATTTAAATACTTTCTTCATTATCAAATACTGTTTCAATGACCACATTACGTTTTAATTGACGCTTTTGTAAACAACGCAAACATACTTCATAATATGTCAGTTATAGAAACCAAAATTGTTAGTAACAAACATCAATTTTCGGTTAGCTCAGATTAGGTAAATTTTATTTTAATTAAATTTCTTTTTTTTCTCCAGAATAATCTTAAATAAATTAAACTTTTGTAAAACCCACAAACATGGTAAGAATAATAAGTTGTGTATTTAATAATGAATATCAAATAAGCATTTGTCACGCCCTAAGTCAGAATCAGAGCCGTTTTTATCCTATGTATCGATTTTATTTTAATGCTTAGTTTCAATTTGACTGCTACATAAATTTCCAGTTGAAAGCAAAAAATCCTTTTACATTATGATGATTGGATTTTTCACATAATTCAAAAACAGCAAAATTATTTAATTTATTAAAAAATGTAAGTAAACCAAATCGTATTTTGAATTGAAAAATTGAAAATCGATTAGACAAAAGCGTTGTAGTAGCATAGTAATTCAATTTTTTTTTTAAATCCGTAACTTTGGGCGACGGCAATGAATAATATTGAAGATCAAATACTATATACAGTAGAAATCGGATAACACGAAATCGAAGGGAACTACAAAATATTTCGTGTTTTCAGAATTTGATGAAGAAACAATGGAACTGGAGACAAAGAAAAGTTTGTGTTATCCGATATTTAGTGTTATCCGTTTTCGTGTTAATTGAATTCCACTGTACTCATAAATCGCAAAATAAATGATTTGTTTTCCTTTAGAAGGATACGTTTTACATAATACAATATTCAGTAACATTTTAAACCGAACACCATTAAAAAAAATAAAATAAATCAACAATGCGTATTCTTTAATGGTAAACAAGAGTACCAATGTTATACGAGTATATTATGTAATTTTAATTAAATGAAAAAACGAAAATATTAGGTTATTTGTTCGTACAGCGAAAACCCAAATTAAAACCCTTACCGAGGAGGAAGTGTGTTTTATAAACAAATATTTTACATTCTTTGTAGAAATGATGTAGAAAGGTTGAACAAATTATTTATACAGAAATTGATATTGTTTATGTGCTTATCGAATCTATACTACAGTAATAAAAACGACAACAACAATTCTAAGTATATCGTTGTTGATTTGTATATTGCTGTTGTATCCTATTTCTACGAGAATATTATGAGTAGTAAAATTAGTTTGTAATCCCCTGATAATTATCCACAATGAACAAAAAAAAAAAATGAAAATTATGTTGTTTCTTTTCTTTTGTCTGTCGCCACCTGGTTTGTGTTTCGTAGATATTAATTAAAATAGAAAGTTGATCAACTTTTTGATAAAAAAAAAAAAAAAACGATAAAGTTCATTTACTCGATTTATTATGTTCATTGTCTTATTATATTTTAATATTGCACGAGAATAATGTACAAAGAAAAATTAAAAATTTTTAATTAATCCTTTTAGTTGTTGTCAATGGTGTATTAAAATTTTCCATTTTATTGCAACGCTTTTATTGTAATCGATAGTGTTAACGGTTTAAAGTAATTAAGTGTTGTTATGTTACACAATAGCATTCACATTATTTAGTACACATAGGCGAGTAATGAACGCAATTAAAATAATTGAGACATGTAATCTAGATAAGCATAAATATAGTGCATGCCATTTTAATTTTAATGTATGCATAATTATTCTGTACCAAGGTGTAGTAACACCTTTACCTTTCAAAATTTAAAACCCATTTTTTTTTATGAATATGCTTGGCTCTTGCTCTGCTCTCCGAGCAATCAATCATATCGATAAGACGCATTTCGTGATATTAATAATCTGGATCCTGGATTGCAAACTGTAGTTTTGTGTTGCCTCTAACTATCATTAAAAGTAGTCCAATCAAATTATTTAATTTACGTCATAAGTGAACGTGTACCCACTTCTGACAATCTTTATTTTATATTTTTAAGTCCGATCAGTCATAAACATTGGCGAACCGAGGGGGAGAGAACTTATACGTTCAACCAACACAAATACCTATACAAAAGCAAATTGAAATTTAATTTTCTTAATTATGTAAATTGATGTCTTTCAAAATTTTGTTTGCCGCACAATATACACATATCACTTTTGATGAACCAATCCAAAGTAAAAATGCGTCCAAAAATATTTTTTTTCTTTATAAAGGGTGTTCAAATTTGAGATATTTTTAAATATTCCGCCATTTATATTTTTTGACAGATGACAAGTATAAACATTCCGGTTAGTTAAAATGGATCGCTACACGAGTGAGCAACGTGTTTTCATTATTAAAACTTATTTTAAATGTGGTGAAAGTTATTCAGAAGTTGGAAGAACATTTCGTTCAAAATACGGCAGAGAAAATATTCCGATGAACCGTGCTGTTAAACTTATCATTGATTAATTTAAAGAAACTGGTTCAGTTCAAGATTAGAGAAGCAGAATTTATTATTGTAATGGCCATTCAAGTGAAAATATTGCAGCTATATAACAAGTGTTGCTGAAGAGCAGGACATCAATTCGTCGTCGTTCACAGCAATTAAACCTCAAACCAACAATTTTGTTCAATATTTTACACAAACATTACGTCGGCAATTCGTTAATTGGGCCATAGAAAAACAAGAAGAAAATGACAATTTTTTCAATGAAATTATCTTCACCCATGAAGCTCATTTAGAAATTGGCGGCTATGTCAACAAACAAAACTGCCGCATTTGGGCTGAAAAAAATCGTAGACAATTGTTTGAAAAGACAATGAAACCAAAAAAGTTACTGAATGGTGTGGATTTTGGTGTGGTGGCGTAATTGGTCCATATTTTTTTCGAAAATCAAAATGGCAATGCAATTACTGTGAATGGAGCTCAATATCGAGAGACGATTAGAAACTTTTTGTGGAGTCAATTGGAAGATATTGATGTGCAGAATATTTGGTTTTAAAAGGATGGTGCACAGCAACGGAATCAATTGGTCATTTGAAAAAGAAATTTAATAATCGAATAATTTCTCGAAGAAAAGGCGTGAATTGGCCACCAAGATCATGCGATTTAACGCCATTGGACTTCTTCTTATGGGGTTTCTTGAAAAGTAATGGCGGATATTCCTCAAACTGTTCAACACCTCAAGGACAACATGCGAAAAAGTTATTCAAAATTTTGGTAAAAGATTGACGGAGCTAGCAGAGGAGGTCACTTGAACGACGTTCTTTTTCATTATTAACCGGAATCAATGTACTTTAATTTCCAATAAAAATAAATAAAGATTTCACACAATTTATGTCTTTTATTTAAAATTTAAAAAGATAGATACCACAAATTTGAACACCCTTTACGTTACATAAAGTGTGAAATGCTTATTACTTTCAAAAATTCCGTAACAGGCGGCTGTTACATAACTGTACTGCAAATAAATTTTGGAAAATCGACCCTCCACGCAAAAGCACAAAACACATTGACTGTATTAATAAGTTACATCAGAATATTCAGTATTTCGTGGTGAAGTTTAGTTTCCGTGCCGTTTTTTTTTCAAACCTTTTTGATATAGGTACGCCGAAATTTTTCCTTAAAAATAAAATAAGCTAATCAATTGCCACAGTTAAGGCGCAAACAAGTCAAAAGTGTCTAGTTTTTGCGTTGTGAATTTAGCAACAGTGCTTTCAAAAATTTAATTAAAAATGCACCTTATAGTAGCTTTCCACGTCAAATTTCTATGTTTTGGAGTCATGCTTCCGATTCAAGATATGATTAGTAACTCTGCATAGGTGCACTCCTATTCACTTCATTGGGTTCTTTCATTTTTTGAAAAAATTTTGCTGTGATATCCATACAGGATGAGGATTTTAACTATTTCATTTGTTTTGTAATTCTTTTGCAAAAATTATAGTTTTGCGTAGTGCTTGCTACCTTTTTTTAAAAAAATTAATTCGAATTTGCTTGACCGTTCCATCACCTTCAATTGCTTCAACCACGACGTTTTACTCTAAAACCGCTTTCCTTTTCCGTAAACCGCTCGACAGACAGTCAAGCATTATTATTTTGAAAAAAAAACGACGATCCTAATAGCGCCACCTCTAATTGAACGAAAAAACTGGTTGAATACCCTAGTATTCAATAAGTTTTGTCATTCAATAAGAGATGGGGCTATTAGGATCGTCGTTTTATTTTTCTAAAGGTGGTACTACTTTTTATGAACACGTGTAAAGTTTGATGTAGATCGGTCAACTCATTCGTATATTTACAGCTGTCGAATGTCATGCAGTAATAAAGTTCTTATTTTAGGAAGGTGTAACATCAAAACAAATTCATGAACGATTATTGAAAGTGTATAAGGACTCTTCATCTTCAATTAGAAAAGTATAAAGATGGGTTGCTAAATTTAAAAGTGGTCATACAAGTCTTGAAGACGATCCACGCGGAGGACGTCCAAAAAGTACATCAACATCAGAAAACTTGCAGAAATGCAGGATATGATTATGAAAGATCGTCGATTAACCGAGAGAAATTTAGTAATAGCCCTAGAGGTATCTCATTAGGCAGTGTGAGCAATATTTTGGCTGAAGTTTTGCGTTACAGAAAGATGTGTGCAAAATGGGTGCCGCATTCGCTACCAATGAACAAAAATATACTCGTATGTGACTTTCTCAACAACATTTGGAGCATTTTAGAAAAGATAAAAATAATTGTGTGCGCCGTTTTATCACTATGGATGAGACTTGGGTCTACCACTCAAAGGAGTAGTGTGAACTCGGTCGGCCAAGAAGGTGTTATAATCAGTTTTTTGGATGCAAAAGGAATTTTGTTTGTCAATTGCCTCCAAACTTTTAAAACAATAAACGCAGATTATTATTGTAACCTTTTGAACCAGCGGGATGTAAAAATTCGTGAGAAAAGACCTGGTTTACAAAAGAAAAAAAACTTTTTTCATAAAGATAACGCAACTTCTCACACAGCTCAAAAAACCATCATGAAACCATTTTGCTCCCTCTGACTTCTGGCTGTTCTCACGTCTCAAAAAATGCATGCGTGGAAAACGATTTTCACCGAACGAAGAGGTAGTGGCAGCCGTGGAAACGTATTTCGACAGTCTTCCAGATTCTCATTTCAGGGATTTAATCCATAAATTAGAAGATCACTGGAACAAGTGTATTGAAGTTCAACGAGATTATGTTGAACAATAAAATGTATTTCAAACCATAAAATCGTGTTTTACTTATCGAACGACAAAACTTATGGAACAGCCTAGTATTCTCAAGCAGCGCTTTACGTGATAGTTTCTTTATTAGGTGATAAGGCTTAAATGATCTTTGCGTTATGAATTTGGATATTGTCTCACTGAGAAGTCCAATATAAGTCTTCAGAAGTATCATTGTATTAAATAAAACCACTTTTCAGAGTACGAAACCCGTTGCTCCTTAAAACAAAGTAACAGAAAAGACCATTTTTCTTATTATCTACTATGTTGTACAGACAAAACCATCTCGGCCTTTCATAAAACGTAAAAGAATGGTTGTAGCCATAACGACGATTTTTCTGCTAACTAATTCGAAAGTTTGCTCTTTGCCACACATTACTACAAGTCACACACCCATTTTCAAATTTGACCGTTTCTCTTGTTCAACGGCGCTTCCTTGAATTTTAAAGCGTTGAGAAACAGTGCTGTTATAGTGCCGGCATTTACTCCATGTTTAAGTTTTATTTCAGTCACTGGACTACCTATCTGTTCTGTTGCAACATTTCTTTACGTTTTTTCGTATGAAATTAGGATTCTCCTATACTTCAGCGATTTCTGTTCTCTTCAGCCATTGATAAGATTTTTCCGAAAAGACAGTATTACTTTTTGAGTACTAAATAATAGCGTTTTACGAAAATGAAAACTCTATTTCCTTTAAGTATTTAACCCTCATACGATATTTGGGTGAAATTTTACCCATTTTAGATTTCTATAATTTTTTTTACTATTGAGACTGATTCGACCAAACTTCATAGATTTGTTTACAAAGCCCGGCAGATTTATAAAATTATTAGGATTTAAATATAAAGACAACATATTATTCGAAATAAAAAAAGTACGCCAGCGACCTTTGGGTGAAATTTCACAAAAAACTAGTACTTAACGCACAGTACATTCTGTATATATAGAATTTAAATTGTGGTATAATCAGTCCAGTCGCCGCGGCCTGATGAGAAGATTGATTTTTTCATAATCATAAGCTCATCAGTTCGAAACTGGATTGAATTCTCTTACAATCTTCGGAATATATTAAAATCATATAATTAAATAAAGAGAATTCTGTCTATTAGTCGATTTCGTTGAATTACTGTTCGTAAATACTAATATACTTCTATGTGTTAATAAAAACACATTTAAAATGGTCTAATCAGCGGTAGCATATTAGAAATTACAAGAATTAAATAACATTCAACAAAAAAAAAAAAAAAAAAAAAAAAAAAAAAGTAAAAAAGTAAAATTAGCTTACACACAGAGCTGTGTGAATATCGTGAAGAAGAAAAATTGTAAGAGAATTCATCTGTATTAGTATGATTCGCTAGTACTTAAAGCACAGCACATTCTGTATATATAGAATTTAAATTGTGGTATAATCAGTCCAGTCGCCGCGGCCTGATGAGAAGATTGATTTTTTCATAATCATAAGCTCATCAGTTCGAAATTGGATTGAATGCTCTTACAATCTTCGAAACATATTAAAATCATATGTATGTACATATATTTGGTATTGCACGTACAAGATTTAGGTACATGTTTGAATTTACTCAGGAAAAAAAATTAATTATAATACGTGTGAAATCCAGTGCAAACTTGTCATAATAGTATTATAAACTCAAAACCAACAACAATAAGAAACGTTCGCACGCAACCACACTACTTTTATTGAGCCTGTTTACATTTGTATTCTTGCATCAATTTTCTTCGTTTCTTACCTCTGTACCCATCACAATGGACCGTCACCGGTCTAAGTGTGCGTAAGCAGCCACTCCAACCTACCTCTGTACCCAAAACCAAGTTTTTAGTTTATTGGTAAAGAGGTAAAGAACTAGGAAAAAACTGCTGCAGGAATTCGAGTGTAAACAGAATCATTAGTAGTGCTTATAACACAATACTATATAAATTCGTGTATTTCAATTCGTCGATTTCATGGGAAATTTTATTTTTGTTTCGATATGTAATTCGCTAAATGTAGTCGTTAGTATTGACATAGTACATAGAACTTTATGATTCTCTATGGTATTCTATTATTATTTATTTTGTCTAAAACTATAAAAAACAAAATATTGTACATTATGGTAGAGAACTGTTGTTGAGGATTGGAATGATCTCGACAATATCACGATTCAGGCATACAAAGGAACATTTTAGGCATACATAGGAATTTTGCCAGGGATTTACAAGTTTAACGGGGGATCTATTGATAATCTGTGGGATGATCAAAAGGGCAGAACAAAGTTTCGACGTACCATGGCGGAAAATGACTACTCAAAATGATTACTCGCGTCATACGGTTTGATGATTGAAGCGCCTATTCGTAACCTGTGTGATAAATGGGTTGGCAATATGACATTACTTTATGTTCCATATTATGAAAACGTGACTATTGACGAGCAATTGTCGATTTTCCGTGGGCGTTGTCCTTTCAAGCATTATGTACCATCTAAGCCAGCAAAATATGGTATTAAAATATGGTCTTTATGTGATAGAACCTCGAAATTTGCTTGGAACATGCAGGTATACACTGGAAAAGAACCAAATTCAGCACCTGTAACCAATCAGGGTCAGAAGGTGGTGCTAGACCTAGTAAAAGACTTAAAGGGTCGTAATATCACGTGCGATAAATTTTTACAACTCTCAACTTGGCTAAAGAACTATTCAAACAGAAAAATATACAATTACGCTCAAATAAAACATTTTTACCAGCCGTCACGAAACAGGAATTACGTCGGCGTCCCGTATTTTCCAACAACTTTTATTTTTACGAAGATATATATCGTTGGTGCAATATGTTCCAAAAAAAAATACAAAAATTTCACAGTTTTGAGCACATTTCAACACACAACTACTTCCACGGATGCAAAATGTTTACCTGAAATGATCAACTATTACAATAAAACCAAGTCTGGTGTCGATACCTTAGATCAAATGGTTGGGACCTACACAACAAAACGAAAAACCAATCGCTGGCGTTTCGCCTTATTTTGTAACATGATAGACGTTTCAAGTGTCAATGCATATGTTTTGTGGCTGGAAGTCGACCCGACTGGAATAAAAACAAACTATACAAACGACGTTTATTTCTAGAACAACTTGGAGTTGACCTTGTCTATCAACAAATAATAAGAGGACCCAGATTAACAAGAGGAAACCCTTCAATGGACCTTGTCAAACATTTATGGCACAATGCTACCGCATCTGATATAACAGAAACGTCTAGTATAATGGAAGCGGCTGGTGTCACCAGATCGGCCATGTTACAGAAGAAGCTAGTGTTAAAAAAAGGAAAATCTCGGGATCTCGTTGTGAGTGTTGCTCCAAAAAAGGTAGAAAAGCTTATTCAGTTTGCCATGCCTGCCAAAGATCTGTCTGTGGTGAACACAAGACCGTTGGTAACTGTTGTCCGAATTGGAATAAAACATAACTTAAAAAATAAATAAAATTAACTGTAACCAAAATGAAATAAATAATTATTTTTCTTTATTTCAATATATGGGTGAAATTTCACCCAAGGGTCACATGTGTAACTTTTTCTAAGGGTCGTATGAGGGTTAAAGATATTATTGTTACCTGACTTTGAAAGCTCCTATTCTCCTCGATTTTCGTGTTACTGTGACACAAAAACGTTAAAACTGAAAATGTGATAGTTTAAATGTCATATTTCTGCTGCCATAACATGTTGGGAAACCTGAATGGCACCAATGTGGTAGAGGACCCTGCAGAAATATTTCATATAAATACCAAAAATTGTAACCGACATGGTATTATCATAAGTACCCCTTATATAACTTAGTGATAATTTAAAAAGCGGCCTACGACTTATATTTAGGTAGAGGGTATAACGAATTTGTATGAGAGAGAGCGAGAATACAATTCTTATAAATTTATACTCCATATACAATTAAAAAATGTTAATATTAAGGATTTTTTTATGTTAGTGATTGCTTTAATTTTGAACGTTTTAAAAAGCGTTGAAAACGCTCGTGCTGTGCCCTCGTTGAATATCTAATACAACAGTGTTGCATTGTCACTTATTAATAATAAAAATAGCAATAAGGTAAATGCATAGGTAGGATGATGAGTTGTTCTGAGTCGCTAAAAGACAACCGCCAAATACCGATATGTTTTCCAGTAATCTAATTTTTGTTTAATTCCATAGGACGACTGTAACGGACACTTGTCATCCTCGTTACCAAATATACCCAATTTACAATAACCACAAAGAAAACTGCAGGCCAACCTTGAAGATGATTCCTTCACTAAACAAATCCAATAACAATATCCGATGTCGATCAGCAGAAAAATGGTATAAAAACTTCGCCAATATTTTGTTGGAGGAATTCAATTTTTTGTTTACATCGAGAGAATCAGTTTTTTTAATCAAGGGGGGAGAGTGAATTTTTTTTTTTTTTTGATGGACTATAACGAAATATTGATTCTATCTTTGAATCTAAACGAATTTTAGTTGAATTTAATTTAAGTTTTTTTTTTTGTTGTTCACAAATCACATTGTAGGTAAGTATATAAAGAAAAACGACAGGTGTTTCACACTGCCCTCTCTGTAGTTCGAAACATTCAACAACCACTTTATTTCTTACTAACATTGTGTTAGGGGCTTATGGCCAACTTAATTAGTTTTAAGTGTTTTTTTTTGTTTATTTTTTTTTGTTTTTTTTTGTCATTTCCTACTAGTGATTTCCGAACAATAGCACAGGGATTTAAATCGTGGTAGCATCTTTCCCTTTTAAGATAAATTTTTGTAATGCCGAGATTCAAGTCTAACCTGAAGCTTGCTCAACATATTACACGCCTTATCATCATATTTGAAATTTGTCGGTAGTGCCAATTTTGAATATAAACTATTTTGTAATATATACAAATTCGTACTCAACAATCTAAAACGGAATACCATTTAGTAGCTGGCCAAATTACTTAGAAATTTTTCCGTTACAATTTTTCATTGTTATGTAAATTTCGGTATACAAATACAAACGTACAGATACACATATTCATACTTATATAAAATATTTACATTTTTTTTAAGTCTATTAAATTATTAAAAGAACATTAGTCTTATACAGAACATTAGCAAACAATTTAAATGTGGAAGCACACAAAAAATAAAAACTTGTGCTTCAAAATAATAGGAATTATTCATCATTTCAACACGGAAAAACAAACCAAAAATACAAGAAAAATGAGAAACGTATATTGTATTATATACTGGTACATATTTGAGAAGAAAAATGCAGTGGAAATTTTTCTTTTTTTTTTTAGTTTTTTGTTAGATTCGATTTTCTCTCAAAAATTGCAGAAATTATGTAAACGTATTATTTTTCCTATAGCACATTTTCTTACTAGAGAGATGATGCTTAACTATACACTGTTATATATGTACATACTCGTAACATACATAATTGTGTATATAAGGGATTGAATTTAAAAATGATGAAAAATAGAATTTTTCTAATTTTTTTTTATATTAGTAGTGAAAATTGTTATATTTAGGATGACATAAATTTATAGTTTTCCACTCCAATTTCTAAATGATATATGTACAGTAATTTTGGAATGCCATCATCTATAATTTTAAATTCGAAATGAAAATGGAAAAACCAAATTTGTTATGTTATACATATTCAAAATATCTAAATATGTACATACGTATATATTCGTACTCGTATTATCAGAAATTATTATTACTATTATTTTCGGATTTCTTGAATATCTTTTAATTTTTATGAATGAAAATTAAAAACTTTTCCCTTTTTTTGTTTTTATATTTGGAATAAATTTATTTGATTGAAAAAAATTTATTTTATTTTAATTTTCCGATAGGTTGTTTTTTGCTGTTTTCTAAGTTTTTCATTTATGTTTTCGACAAATTAAAATTTATCGATACTTCAAAAAAAAAAAAAAATTTTAATAGTCAGATAGTCAGAATAGAAATGTGTATGTATTTGTTGTGTACAAACTACTTCTATATAATATATCTGGAACTACATTATATTGAAAACTTTAGAATTCATAAATATTTGACTTTATGGTTATCAAATGTATTAGGTGTTGATTTCGGTGTGTGTTTTTAAAATTGGGGAAAATCATTGATTTTTAATTTTTTATTTAACACGTACAGTTAAATGCCTGATTTTTCTATTAGAAGCATAACAAACTGCGACTAATGGAGAGTTCTGCTAAAAATAAAAATACACGTAACATAACAGTTACAATCAATTCTGAAAAATGCCGATGAAAGAAACAATGAGAAAGCCAAATAAATGTGAATATTTAATTGTGGTGACCTATCTCATTTATGTCAGAATATATCTAAAATTCTTAGATGACTTTCATGTGGTGGAATGGCAAAGCATTCCACGCACAATAAAAATACAAAAAAAAATGTCTAAACCATAGCATTTTCCCATACCTTACTATTTTGTAAATCTCTACATTTCATATTTCATCATTTCTACCAAGTTCAGCCTTCTTATTGCTTAGCAACAATATTATCAGTACATAATTGTAAAAAATTTTAAAAATTTAGGAAATCAGGTTAGTCTTAAAGAAGTTAGAATCTTAACTTTTATGATGGCCAACTCGTGTTTACTGTAAGTACACCAATTATCTCCTTTTCTCCACTTTAAAAAAGAAAAAACAACATTTTTTCCCAATTATCTCCTTTTCTCCACTTTAACGGTGGCGATTTTCACAAATAAAAATTGTTTTGGATAGACCACATTGCGCCGCGTATAAGGTTTTTAGTTCTGCTTCCGGGCATTTAGCCATTAACACAACGAACGACAACTCTAAAACGAGAAAATCTGGTTTTTGTCCCATTATAATGACTGTTTAGCACTTTAGCAGTTATCGAGACATAAATAACAGTTTTTTGCTCCACTTTATCGGTGATGACTTTTACAAATAAAAATTATTTTAAGAGCCCTTCGCGATGCGTGTAACGGTTTTTTTTAACCATCAATGGCTGTTCAAATAAAAATGTGGGAGATACAAATAAAAATTGTGAAAAAAATAAAGAGAAAATTTTCAGTTTTTCTTTTTTTCAACTTTAGTCAACGATCATTTCCTCCGCTAGCGTAGTAATCGTTCCCAATATTATGTAAGAATAGTATATTGTATAACAAGTGAACGAAAAGAAACGAAAGTGAAATTTGCAAGGGCTACAATCACTTGAGTATTGCAATTATACGTTTCAACACGAGTTATACACGCTACTTTTTCTACGATACAATAGTTCTGTAATATTTAGAAATAATTGGCAACATAAAAAATAACAAAATTGTACGAACCAACAAAACTAAAAACTGAAACGTTCACAATATAATTGAAACATTTGGATTTTCATGGTGAGGCATAATGCGGTCACTTTACATTCACCAAGCATTACCTCGTCTCGCCATAGTAATGGAATAAGGTCGAAAAGACAGCTCTACAAAATTTCCCCTCTGCATATCAAGTACTCCGAATTAATGCAATCAATCCCAGCTGAACAATTTCTATTCCGTATCTGCATGGCCTATATTAAGGATGGGCCGAATATTCGGTTGTGCCAAATTCTGCATTTCCGAATCAATTTCCGGAATAGATTTGCTTACAACAGAAAACATTTTATAACAAGTGAACTAAAGAAGATGTTACTAAAGAAATATGATCGAAAATATGATTGTTGGTTTTCTATATTTCGTGAATAGGTTGTTGATGTAAACCTGAAAATAAAATAATATAAAATTTATTATTTATCAAAAATTTAACTGTGTATAACATTTAAATCGTTTTTGAAAAATAATCTCATTTTCGTTGTTTTTACTTACTAATACAACTACAATACAAGAAAGAGCAATTTTTTCATCCTCTTTCAAACAAAACTTTTAAAAAAGGGAAATCTCAGGGAACATCCAAATTTCATTGAATCCGTAACAATGAGTGATAACAAAAATAGTATTTGGAACTTTTTTGATTTATGTGATGATGATTTAAAATAAGCAGTGAAACAACACTTGTGAAAAAAAATATCACGAGGAGGACATAGTCAGAACTGCAACCACTTTCAAAATCAGCTTATATTAATAGAATCGAACAACAAAAACCAAATAATCAGGTACTGGGACAGATACGTGGATGATATTGTAATACTATTTAACGGCACAATGAGTCAGCTCAGCAATCTTCACAAAAACATAAACAACAAACATCCGAACATAAAATTTACTCTAGAATCATAAACGAACAAAGCAATTAATTTCTTAGACTTGATAATAACAAATGTTAACAACAAGCATACTCGTACATTCAAAATATACAGAAAAGCCATGCAAACGGATCACGCCATTGACAAATCATCTAACCACCCATACCAACATAAGATGGCAACGTACTACTTTTTAATAAATAGACTAAACACGATCCCGATGAACAATTAGGACTATATGGAAGAACTGAAAATCATTAAACACATAGCAATAAAAAACGGTTATAACAAGGACTAAATTGACAAAATGAGAGAAACAATAGAATATGATGACCATGTCAAACAAGCAAAATGAAATGAACAAACAGAGAAATACATCACTATAGAGTACAATAATAACATCAACAAGAATATAACGAAGGTTTTTAAAAAACCCGGATACACGATGGCATTTAAAACAAACAACAAATTAAGGAATCGACTTAAACAACGTAACATAAATACACCAATAGACACCGAAATCTATAAGAATACATGTAATCATTGCCCCAAACTGTATATCGGACAAACTGGCAGAAGTTTTGAAGTTAGGTTTACAGAACGTATAAAAAAAATCGGAAAACTAAAAATCGACTCGAAATATGCACAACACTTAACTATAGAAAAACATAATAACACTAGTAGTGTTTTTTTATTCGCTCCGGATAGCTGCTATCGAGAGCCGTCATATAAAAAGTGGCTCCGGATAGCGCTCCGTATAAATAGGTAGAGCCAATTATTTTTTCTATGAAGTTTTTGGTAAACAATTGAATTAAAAATGATAGTTTGATGTTAAATAAGTTTAGTTTACCAATAAATAGCGCGTCATATCTAAATTTAGGCGTATAAATATTACGGCTCTCGATAGCAGCTATCCGGAGCGAATAAAAAAACACTACAACTGACATCAAAATAAACTCACAGCTATTACACAGAATACGAAAAGGGTTACTAATGAACAGATTAGAACTGGAAATATACAAGGAACGATATAACCCATTTTTACTAAACGAAAAAATTGGCCTCAACAAAATTTACGACCTCATTGTAAATCCGTAATTAATATCATTTTGCAAATACACACCCACACACACCTGATCGTCAAAAAATTCTTCTCTGTTTTTTATCATAAACAGGCACCAGATGGTTATACAAAAAAGACGGGCAGTATCACCCCTTTAAGAGGAAAATATAAAATATGGGGAAAGAAGATTCACAAGGCACGTAGGCACAAAAAATAGAGTATAAAAGCAGTTTTTAGCATAATTCTAGTTAGTGTTTGTTAGAAATTAGATGAAGGTAGTAACATCCGAAAAGATCGTAATTTCAATTTCAAATAAAATAAATATCATATTAAGAAAGTGACAAAACCAAAATATTGTTGTGTTTTATAATATAAAATCTTTATGTGAAAAATGTTAAAAGGAATGAGTTTATTGATAATTTCGGAACTGAAATCGAAACAGTAACTGATAATGATGAAGTTGCCCATCTATCAAAAAGAATCAGACCATCAGCAGATATAGATAGAGTAAATTATGGTAATGTTTTGATGATATTACCAATTCTGCTAATGATATAGAGCAATCAAATCAAAATACGCTACCGCAAAAATCTATTGATGAGGAGTTCTTGCGTCACAAGATCCGTATTCTGTATTATTCTATAATTTATACTTATATAGTATATGCATTTTATTTGTTGTTTCATATGAGTTAATCTCAAAAAATGAATTTCTGTTATACTGTATTGTTATTATTGGAAAAAATATTATATTTTGTTTGCAAATATATGTAAATGAAAAGGTAAGTATTTTAACTTTTATCAGAATTTTCTAAAATGGTACGAATAAATAACAAGTTAATAAGTATTAACAATAGATTCGAGAAAAAGAAGATTCGGCCGAACCTTCGGCGATTCAGCAAAATTGTATAACTGTGATTCGGTATATCTCTGCGGTCCTTATATGAACCGCTCATCTATTGTATTTATATTCCAATCAAAAAAATATTTGAAATTTTAATTGTAGGAAAAATTAAAAACAAAACGGAAAATCAATTAAATTTAAAATTATTTTTTGTCAATTAAATTTTAATTTAGTCACTTATATTTTGTATGCACTTGGTCAGTTTTTATTCCGTCTTGGTAACATCTTGCAAGTCGGTCAACATGTTTTGATAAAATCATTTAGAAACTTATCCCACTCGGTTTTCTTGGCACTCTACTACAAATTTTTAGTTTTGCTAGATTGTGAATATTTTCCACTTTAATTTAAACCTGCCCTGGCCGGAACCTCAAATTATATTCAAGATACATATTTCAATAATTTAATGGGAGCGGCTCCCTTCATCTACGGGAGAATTATTGCGCTGAAGAGCAAATTGAGGAATATTTGCGTGCACAAATAATTATGTTAAAAACTAAATTAACTGTAACTTTTCCTAGAATTAAAATCTAAAACATTTTTTGTATAGAATATAAATATGTCCGTAACTAATTAGGATTGTATTGCTGAATTTGAAAAAATACCAAAATTAGAAGGTAGCTCTAATTCAATTGCCAGGTACTGTATATATTCGCATAGTATAGACTGATTTCCTTGTTTTTCCATTCGATTGGAAAACGGTTTAAACGTGCTTACGGTTTACGTAATGGATGCACGAACCACGTGCCAATCACAAATCTCGCACCCCTAGTCTTTTGTTTGTTCACTTGAAAATAGTTTCATTTATTTTTGGAAAAAGTTACGTTTAACTTGGAACAGTTTCCATTTAACCTGGAAAAGCTGTTGGTAGCGCCTTACTGTGTGAAAATGTAGTGTCCTTAAGGTAAGGATTGTCGAATAAAATAGAGCCAACGCTGATTATGTCACTATGAGACACACTTATTGTTGATTATGTCACTATGAGGTTGGATACATTAATTTCCCTTTCCCTTTAGAATTCCCTTTTACTTTACTCTAGTAAAATAAAGTATAGTAATCATGAAAATTTTGGACCTTGAGATTTTTAGAGATTTATTTGTTTTGAGGTCCCCTGAGTCCGAAAAAGTGGGTTTCGAAATGGTGTCTGTCTCTCTGTCTGTCAGTCTGTCAGTCTGTCAGTCTGTCAGTCTGTCAGTCTGTCAGTCTGTCAGTCTGTCAGTCTGTCAGTCTGTCAGTCTGTCAGTCTGTCAGTCTGTCAGTCTGTCAGTCTGTCAGTCTGTCAGTCTGTCAGTCTGTCTGTGTCCTCTCTACAGCCCAGATGGTTTAACCAATCGAACTGAAACTTCAGATTTAAGCTTTTTTGATAAATTAGGAGGTCCCAGTGAATTTTACTCCAAATCGGCTAACCGGAAGTAGCCACTCCCTTAGTCCAGAAAATTTATTTTGCAAATATCTTAAAAAGTATAAGGTTTACAAAAAACTGCTTAATGCAAAATGTTTCCAAAAGTTAAAAACAAATGAAAGTAAAAAATAAAAAATTTAAAAAAAAAATTTAAAAATTTAAAAATTAAAAAAAAAAAATTTAAAAATTATAAAAAAAAAAATTAAATTTCTCAAGATTCTCTGTTCGTAAAAGAAAGACATGTGTGGGCCACACCTCCATTTTTTATGTCAATCATCTAAGCACTTCAAATACATTTTATAAATTTTCACATTCGTCATCTATAATTTCAAACGTAATTCACAATTTGTATAAATAAATGTATTCGCAAAAAATGTTGACCATTCCGCATTTTTAACTATTTTGACTAAATAACTTCTTTACCTTTATTACTTCAGTTCGACCCCATAAAGTATCACACGAAATGAATTTCCAATATGACAAGATATTTGAGTAGCGCCGTTCATCGAACTCATAACAACAAGAAATTTTGATTTACATTTTTTTATTTAAAATCACAAAGTCCTAATTGCTGTTGAACTATGGGGTTAATAAGAAAATAAATCAATTTTTTATTTCCTTTGCAGAGCCGTCAACGTCATGTAAGTTTTTATTAAATTCATTATTTTTAAAGATGGATAAAGTATGAAATAGAAATAAAATACAATAATACAACGATTGTGAGTTGTCATGCTGCGTCAAAATATATATTTTAACCCTGAATGACAAATTTCATTGCCTTTTTTTTTCAATACCGTTTGTAAGTAGTTAAGTACAAAAGAACTGAAAGAAATTAAGAAAAAAAGAAAAAACATTCAAAGAATTCTTAAGAAATAAATAAAGAAACGAATGAAGAAATTTCTATATAAATTTTAAACTAACATTAATTTGCAAAAAAAAAAAAAAAAAAAATATGTATTAAGACGAGAAACGTATACTATATGTACGTACATAAACGTATGCGAGGGTAGTATGTAAGTATTTAATTTATAGAGAGAGTATACTAGAAAATGTTCAACACTTTACACATTTTTACCATCAGTTATATCAAGGATTTTGCAGTACATTTAACTTTATATTCGCGTTCAATTTATTTCGATTTTGTTTAGCAGATGGAATTTTAAATTATGTTTATCACGATACGATATGCTGGTGTTCAGCATACATTACAAATTATTAATGATAAAATAAGCGACGAAGTTTAATTGAAAATTTGTAATAAATCTGCAAACAATTAGAATTTTTTGTTGCGCATATGATTGGAACAAAATGTTTGATAAATATTGGTTAAAATATAAATGACATTTTCAATGCACACACGTTTGTATAATTTTCCAGAAACCATTAAATATAAACTCGCATAATCAACATTTTATCTTTTTTATTTGTTCTGCTGATATCTAGAGATTTGTTTTATTATTTTTTCCAAGACTTGGAAGTCATTTGAATTCATTTCATGGTCTCGCATTTTATTGACTTTGTTTTTGTAGAGTAAACTTTATGTTTTTATGGGAAAATTTGTCTGATTTAATTAAGTGTTTGCTTCAAAAAATTATTCTAGAACGAAAGTACCTAGGAAAGGGAATACTTTTATTGTTTAGACAAAATGTATTTAATTGGGAAGCAATAGAAATCTTAAAAGTACATATTCCTAAATACAAATTCTAAATAATCCTCCAAAAAGATCATAAATCGGGCACATACACATATACTTCCCAGTTTCTATCAACAAAATATTAATACTGATTTAAATAAATTCTCTAAAATTTAGTCGCGTTCTTTAAACTGAAGAAAATAGAAAACTTCATTTTAAAGGGGGAAATTTATTTATGAGATTTTGTGTGTGTGCTTGTATATGTGTATGTGTTTCCTCTGTTCTGTTCGTGAAAAATTGAAAATTCATTTTAATGATGATAATAAAAAGGTTCAATATGTCAATTTGAAAAATTGAACAAAATTTCTAAATTTATTGGAAAACCAATATATCAATTTTTTTGTTGGATGTTGCTCTCGTCCCTTCAAAAAAAAAAAAAAACTTTTTTACCATAATAAACATTTTGTTTTAGTTTTTTGGGATGATGGTTTGTTTCTATTTTATCTATCAATATTCTACTTACTTACATGACTATTCGTATACAGTCTAACCTGGATAATAGTTAGCATACAATTTTTAAGTGAATAATATGTGTCTAGTGTCTATATCAACATTTTGTAGAAGGGTCACTGATTTCAGTTATTTTCAGTTACTGCTTTGTTTATCTTTTAAATGACTTTAATTTGTTGGGTCATTAAAGAATTCAAAAACTTACTTACTATTGTACAGGCCATACTGTACAAACATTTTTTTGCAATTTTTGGTATATAGTTTTTAACAAACTAATGTTACATATTGGTAGTCGAAGTATGTTGTATTGTGGTAATATATTATTAAACTATGTCTAAATTCCCCATATAAAACAATAGATGCTTAACAAAAAAAGTTTAAATCGTTTACCATTAATTCATTATAGACACATACATTTTAAAGACATAAGAGAATTTTCTACACACAGAACAGAACACACAGATGTTTCTATTATTTTATTTCTCGCCTTCAAAATTTCGTTTTCCGTTCCACCCACTAAGTTATAATTTTCTTCTTGGTGGAATCTTTGTTTTGCTCTTTGCCTTTGTATTTTGGGGAAAAACAAGTGAAATGAAAATTAATTTTGAAGTTCAAGATTAATAAAATAAGTCTAAATTTATTTTGATTTTCTACCATTTTCGACATATTAGGAGAACTGCAGATGAAGACTACCATAATTATTTGTAAACAGTAAAAAAAAGTAGTAGGAAGTCGAATTATTTAAATTAAAAGTAGTATGTAACGTAACCTTTGCTAAAAGCCATAATCATACGTTATAATTTTTTAGAAGATTTTTTAGTGCTATAACTCTTCACTGTTCCCCTTACGAATCCATAGTAAAAATCATGTTTTTTAGCTTCAAGATGTTCAATGAAAAAACCAAAAATCGTACAAAGCGTTTATATAAAATAAATATTAATTGAAGAAATATTAACATTAAATTAAGGTAAATGTCACAATTGCGGATCGCTATTTTAAACTTAAGGGTTTGATTATTTCTTATGTATTTGTAAGCAAACATTTTTGCTTTTATCTAAATTGAATAATTTTTTTTTAGGCTTATGCCTAAAAAATATTTTTCGAATTTTCAGTTTCAAAAATACAACAAAGTTATACTCTGACGATGTAAAATAGTACTTGCTAAATTTATGTTTTACTAGTGTACCTGAGATGTCTATAGTTGTTTACAGAAAATAACGAAAAACAATTGACGAATGGAACGGTGTGCCCCAGCGGACAATAGTGAAATATGTGATAGGCTGTAACAAAAATTTGCTAAATGAAGTTATATGTAAACAGTGTCTATTTAAATTACATTTTTATTTATGAAAATATTAATGATTTGTGCAATTGAATTAATCCAATATGTAGTTTGAAGTGTGATTTTTGTAAATCTGATTCATTTTTAACATTCTTATCATTTTAATATCAGAAAATTGTGCTTAAAAATTGCAGAAATTTATTGTTAAGCTCACTATAAATATATGTGTGGGTCAGTAAACGATTTTGGAGCTTTATTAGCCACAGTTACCACGCTTTGATTTATTAATACAATCTTTAATATTTTTAAAACATTTATATTTTTAGTACACATTTCTAATATTTAAAATGAAAATAATGTCCCAAATCAATCAAATATACAAAAATCACACTTCAAACTGCATATTGGATTACTTCAATTTTCCAATCATTACAATTTTCACAAATGAAAATGTAATTGAAATAGACACTACTTCCATATAACTTCATATATCAAATTTTTGTTACAGCCTATCACATATTTTACTTTTGTCCGCTTAAGGCGCTTTTTAAACTTTTCCATTCATCAATTATTTAATCATAAAATTTCCATACGTTCTCAGTATTTGGTGAATTTGTTTTGCTTTTTTTTACAATTTTTGAACTTGGAAATTTTTCCAGGAGGTAATTTTTGGTTCGATTTTACCAAATTTGGGCTGCCATCTCTATGTAAGGTGTGCTTAGCGACTACATGATTTGTAGTAAGCTTTTATTTCAATTTGACCAGAATGTAGTGGTTACGAAAATTTATAAATTTTGGTATAAATAAATTGTACTTTTCAGGAAACCAGAAAAACTGTTTCATATTAACAAGGACTGCCTTTACAGAAGTAATGGTTTTACCTCTTAATATATTTTGTTTTATAAGTTTCTTTTAAATATCTTACATATTTAGGTACGTACACTATTTTGCCGTATTTCTACATCCATAACTCATTTATGGAAAATTGCAGATAGGAGTTATTGTCTTGAAGCGGACGATATGTTTTTTAGACTAAAGGTAGAGACAATCTCGACGGAACGGAGACGGAATTATGCACAAAACGCAAAAATTAATTTAGTACTGTAAAAATAAAAATTTTGCTGACAATCTCGACGCACGTTTTTGACATTAAAATAATTTTAAACTATCTAACATGAACTAACCTTTTTGATTTCCATGAATCCATAATTTGATGACTCTAAACCCTATTTTGTAAACGCCTTTTTTCACCAATTTAAATTTTCCGTCGTAGTATAAAATCTACTAATCTAGTTAATAACGAATAATTTAGCTACATAAAACCGTTTCATGTGATTGGCTTCACTTTAATTTGGATAACTTTAGTTCCCAAGAATCATTTCATTATGTATTTTTTTTAAAATCAGAAAGTGACACTTCAATCCGTTCTTGCGTGCAATATTGAAAATAATTTAATTTTAGTACTTGGTCTAATGCGCTCCGTCCGTCGACTTTGTCAATTCGCATGTATTTTCATGTAATTTAACTTTTGCGCTATTGCGTCGAGACTGTCTGGGGGGTAAGGCTTTGTATAATCTAGGTTGCTTTAATATAAAACGTATATAAAAAACAAACTAGCTATACATATACATATATAAAAATCAATATTAATTTATAATGAATAAGGATTATCAAGATATAAGAAATCTATTTCTAACCTAGATTTTTATCAAAAGGAATATTAATTTAATATAATTACAATCATCATCATCATCATCACTTTTGTTTTTTGTATTATTTTTATTATTATCGAACAATATACACACACATATATAAAGCAAAACAAATAGAAAATGATTTTTCTCTTTTAAATTTTGCAGTAATTTTCAATTAAAATTTCCTTTTTAAATTTTTTTAATTCCAATTTACAATCAACGTTGATTAACGGCAACAGCATTGTGCTCTATATAGTATTCATAGCATAATGGAGGAATTAATATAAAACGAAAATAACGATAATTATTATGGAAAGTAATATACGAGTATGTACCATAAACAGTAGCAGAAAATAGCAACAGCAATTTTAAACCAAAAATGGTTCTACACGAGACGATCAAAATATCATATTCTAGGTTCTTGGTTACACTCTTTTTACTTCTATAATTCTGTTGTCACAAATCATAATGGCTTAAGTCTCAAATTCGCATTTTTCGGAAATTTTTTTTGAATTTAAGTTTCAAAATCGTATAAGTTTTTTGAATTCTTGGTTTTATAAAAACTTATTACCGTTTTGTTGAAAGCGATTTTGAAAGTTCAATCCTGATTTTTGAATGACAGTGATCGAGAGTAAACATTCGAAACAATTTTATAGAAATTAAAACAAATTACAAAAACAGTACAAAATTTATCATCTCAAGAAAGACGTTTTTAAAAGGCAACCCAAATATTTCAGTCACAAGCCCAGACAAGTGAAATAAAACAGTGCTCAAGTGAAATAAAACAGTACAACCTCCTAAATGATAATTCTACTTACATACAGATTTTTAAGGACAATTCGACACCAATTCAGACAAAAATTAATACTTTAGTAAGAAATTGGTAGAAATCAGGCAAGTTACACACAAGTGATCCCAAAATTATATGGCTTACCCAAAATTCATAAATACCATTCAGATCAATTGTAAGTTCCATAGACAGTCCAACATACTTTTTATCATCATTTTTAGGCAATATTCTAAAACCTAGGGTCGGAAAAACAAGTTCTTTCATTCAAAATTCTGAGGATTTTAAAAATAAAATTAAAAATATTTATCCTACCAAATTTTCTTATTGTCCTAGATGTTGCGTCGTTATTTACCAATGTCGAAGCCAATTATGAGAGCCGTTTTTCCAAAACTCAACAAAGCCAAAAAGTAAATTTTCCAGGAGAAGGTTTTTTGTGATTTATTTGAAGGAAAATGGACCTATAAAAAGCAAATAATCGTCTTAAATTCGACTCAAACCAGACTCAAATCAGGTATGAAAAGATTTATTTTGACGATTATAATTTCCGAGTTTTTTCAAATTAAAACAAACAATACTTTTGTTGAGTTTCGAAATAATTTTTATTGAATTCATGAACTGAAAAATTATTGTACTTCTTATAACACAAAATTTTTAAACTAAAAGTTCTTGTTCATTATAATGTTTTTCAATATCTTCCGTCGACTCATTTGCGTTTCCAGAAAGTATTGTACTTCAGCATAAAATTCTTGAGCACATTCTGATACTATGAAAAATTGCATAAGCTTCTTTACATCGTTCATCTTTTTGCTTGACACTTTGTTTCTCTTTGGCAATAAACTAAATCCTGGCGAACTATTTGTAATATTGGATATGTTCCTTTTAAATGGCTCCACAATATGGTGGATCCGCTAAAAGTGTTACTGACACCAATATTTATCCCTCCACTGTGTGCCTTCGTGTACCATATAACTTTCGCTGCACTTATTTTAAACGGCATTTTTGATTTCATGAGTCGCTTCGACTCTGATTTATAGTCATAGGCATTCTAGTCCTTACCAATATTAACGACCTTGCCGTGCTCTTGGAGTATTTCGAAAATCCTTTTCGACTCGCCCGAAAACACGATCCGGTGGCATAAAACTAAACTATGTCCTCTTATCGGAAAATATTGCGTAATATTTTTATAAACTTTGCTCTGCTCCAAGAAGTAAAATAGTGCTGTCATTAAGATGATATTTTTATTTTAGGACGCACAGGAGTCGGAAAAAAGTCTTAAATTCGTTGGTATATCAGATAACTTTACTCGGTGATATCCTTCTCCAGGTTTTCCAAAAAATTAAACAAAATAGATGCCACTTCGTTTGCCCCTCGAAGGCCATCCGTCTCAAGCCATGTATAAAATATGATATCATCTTTATTTTGTCGTTTCTTATGATTTACAATTCCCATGTAGTAAAGCCAAACCTATCAATAATAAGAATAAGTAAAAATAGATCTGGGTCAATAAATAATAATAATATAATGACATACCTGTCGAGAGTAGAATATTGCACCAACAGAAAGTTTTGGCAAAGGCTGATTCTGCTGCCTGTCAAATACAATATTTAGTGTGCCATCAAGTGGTTTGTTCATTATTGCAAATAAGCTGCAGCCAAGGCTGGGCAGTAACTAATTACATGTATTTGAATTACGTAATTAAAATACAAACTACAATTTGTATTTTCATTACTCATTCTCCAAGTAACAGTATCTTGTATTTTAATTACTTAAATTCTAAGTAATTGTAATTTGTGTTTTAATTGCCCCAGTTTTTGAAATTTCTTATTTAAATTTTTACAAGGCTTATTAAAATTTGATTCCAGAGTCATCAGCATAAAACCTAATCTTAATAATCTTTTTCTAATGATACGTTTTTTCACTAAATGAATTTTGTCAAATCAAATTTATCAATTTACAAATATAAAGTAATTGTAATTTGTATTTTAATTACAAATGACAATCCAAAGCAATTGTAACTTGTATT
Source organism: Tipula vernalis (assembly GCA_958295665.1). Classification (NCBI taxonomy): domain Eukaryota; kingdom Metazoa; phylum Arthropoda; class Insecta; order Diptera; family Tipulidae; genus Tipula; species Tipula vernalis. The sequence continues at coordinate 286,526,248 of OY282559.1, read as the reverse complement.
TTAATTACTCCACAAGTAATTGTAATTTGTATTTTTGTATTTTAATTTGTAATTTGTATTTTTTTTTATAAAACCCTAGCACACGGCGCTTTATCATAAATGATAGCAAAAAAACTTCAATTTTTATGTTATTCCAGGCAGGAGTTAGTTCATGATATTCCTGTTAAGATACCTGTAAAAAGCCATAAACCACATGCCATTAATATACCAGCAACTCAACGCAATAGTTTACATGTGTACTACCATAATTGTAGCGGCATTCGAACCAAAGCTAAAACTATTTACTCCTCAATACTTGTAAATGGCTACGATTTGATACTTTTTGGTGAAACATGGTTAAATAGTACGTTTAATGTTGCTGAATTGTTTCCATCTGTTTATACTGTTTTTCGTCGTGATCGCTATGTTGATTCCAGTGTATCTGATCATCGAGGTGGTGGCGTTATCATAGCAGTTAGGAATGAATTAACATTCCAGCAATTAAATATTAGCTGTTAAGGTAAAATGCGGTTCCTTTTGGCTTTTTATCATTGGTATTTACATTCCGTTCGGCAGTGCTGGGGATGTCTATATAAGCTTTATAGAATTGATCACGAAGGAGATATTGCCGTTGATGCTGCAAGACGATCAAATTTTAATAGTTGGTGATTTTAATTTACCTAAAATTGAGTGGATCCATATAGATGATGCTTTATTTGGATCTTCTAATGATTTGATATCAAACAATGTCTTGGATGTATTGTCAAGTTTTGGCATTCAACAAATTAATACTGTTCGGAACAACATGGGTCGTATTCTCGATCTGGTTTTTACATCAATTCAATCAGTTATGTGATAGCTTGTGCTGACTTGAGAGGGAGTTCCAGTATCTTTCATACACCATTGCTCATCGAAATAAATTTTTTAGAATATAACATAGCTGAATTTATTGTTAAGGATGTTAAATTTGATTTTTTGAAAGCAGACTTTGTGTCCCTTGATGAATATTTTGGTAAAATTGACTGGTCTGAGTTTTTAGTGAATAATAATATTAATAATAATATTTCCGAAATTGTTGAACGGTTTTAACGGCTGTAAATGCAGGATTTGACCAGTTTGTTCCCAAAAAGGCGACACCCTTTGAGTACAGTGAACCGTGGCGTGGTTTAACCATTCGTTGAAAAATCTTGCTAACCGCAAATCTAAGGCTAGTAAGTTATTTAAGCGTTCTGGTAATGGTACGGATTATGAAAAATATTGTATGTTAAGGAAAGAATTCAAATATCTTAATGATTTTCTTTACAATACTTATATTTTACGAATTGAGGATGAAATAAGAAGTAATCCTGAAAGATTTTTTTTATTTATTGATGGTAAAAGAAAATCTGTAGGTTTTCCAACAGTAATGTCTCACAATGGGGACTCAATTTCCTGTCCTGAGGCGATATGTAATGCTTTTGTACATTTTTTCAAGGGTGTTTTTGAGAAGAAGAATGATTCTTGTTTCGGTAATGGTCCATCAAGCGATAAGTTGAATGTCCTTCAACTTACGAAACAGGAAATTTTGGTTGGTTTATTACATCGAGATACGTTTAAAGGCACCGGTCCGGATGGGATTTCAACGATCATTTTAAAAAATTGTGCTCATTCTTTAGCTGAACCATTATATTATATGTTTAACATTAGTCTTCAAACTGGTATTTTTCCTGATATATGGAACACCGCATTTGTTCGGCCAGTGTTTAAGTCTGGTTCTAAGTGTGATATTACATGTTATAGACCAATCAATATTCTTTCCGTCATTCCTAAATTGTTTGAAATGTTAGTCAAAAACTTGAGTTTATTTTAATGAATTATGGTAGCCCTTTACAGCACGAATTTGTGCAGGGTAGATCTACCGTAACTAATTTGATGGTATTTGCTAATTACTTATACGATGTTTTAAGCCAGAGAGTTCAAGTTGATGTAATTTATACGGATTTTTCAAAAGCTTTTGATAAGTTGGATCACGTCTTATTATTAGAAAAACTTGATTGTATGAATAATGAATTTATCCCTCTTAGTTGGATTGCTTCATACTTAACGAATCGCGTGCAATGTGTTAAAATTATGGATACTACATCGGATTCATAAGTAGCGTCCTCTGGTATCCCTCAGGGCAGTCATCTTGGCCCGTTTTTATTTATACTTTTCGTAAATGATATTATTGACTGTTTTAATGTTTGTAAATGTTTGATGTATGCGGATGATATAAAGATATACCCAGAGATAAAATCTGCTTCTGACACTATACGTGTTCAAAATTAATTAAATTTATTTTGTGACTGGACTGTTCGTAATAAACTAAGGTTAAACATCTCCAAATGTAAAGTAATGTCTTTCTGTAAATCTCGTACATCGTGTGTTAAAGTACCGTATATGTATGATGAAGTTGTGAGTAGAGTATTAATAATGCGTGACTTAGGACTTTTATTTTCGAATAACTTGAGTTTTAACAAGCATATAGATTTAATAATTAACAAAGCTGTTGGGGTTTATTGAAAGGTATGGCAAAGAATTTCATGATCCTTACACATTGAAAACATTATATGTTACTTATGTAAGGTCCATTCTGGAATATGCATCGATAATTTGGCAACCGTTTTATTAGTTTCATTCGGATAGAATTGAGAATGTACAGAAGCAGTTTTTAATTTTTGCACTTAGAAGACTTCCTAGATGTCATTCTGAAGATAGACTTAAACGAGAGCCATATGAAAATAGACTGAAATTAATCAATTTATGCACCTTAGCTGTTAGGCGTGATAAAACTAATGCCATTTTCGCTCGTGATATGATTTGCTCTCGAGTTAATTGCCCAGAACTTTTATCATTATTTTATTTTAGTGTCCCTGTTAGGTTTTTGCGTTCAAGAAATACCTTGCTTCGATTGCCTTTCAGGAGAACAAATTTTGAAGGTTTTAGTCCTGTTTTTAATGTGCTAAATTCTTTTAATGTATACTACGACCAGTTTGATTTTCATATATCAAGAGAATTATTTAAAACAAATTTGAATTATTTGGATTGTATAATGTAGTTTAATTATTTTTAATATTTATCTATGCTATTGTTACTTATAGTTTCTTACTTATAGTTTACTTGTTTCTTTTATTTGGATTATAGTAATCATACTATGTATTAAATATATTAATGATGAAATAAATAAATAAATAAATAATTACTGAGTTTGCTGTAACTCGGAAAAGTATTTTAATTAATCAGTGTAATGTAATTAGCCCAGCCTTGGCTGCAACGGGATTATTTATTAAACGAAATATAAAAATTTTAATAATGCCGTGCTCTAAGAAATAGAAGTAACTGTATCCACATTACTGTTACCTTGTTATTCGTATTAGTTTGTGAGACAATATCTCTCTGTTTTATTCACACACCAATTAAATTATAAACCAGAAAAAGAAAATAATTTACGCCTTCCACTTGTATCGTATTGTATTAGCTTAATCGATAGGAAATAAAACCACGAAAATTTTGACACCCATATCTCATTTTCACATTTTGGGCGTTTGCTGAGTTTTGGAAAAACGGCTCTCAATTGGTCAGTTAACTAACATTGGAGAAATATAAAGAAAAATTCAAAATCAAAATTAACAAAAGTCCAGTTTCTTATCGCTCTAGATATCGTTTTAAACAATTCGGAATTTTCTTTTGATAACAAAATTTATAAACACATTTTTGGCTCTCCTTGGGTTCTCCAATAAGTCCCATCATACCAAATTTATTTATGGAAAATTTAGAAATGTAAGCTTTAAACTCATTAGACGTTTCAACCTTTGTTCTATTTCTATTATAGATATGTCGGTGATATAATTACAGCGGTACCAATAAATAAAATTGATTCGTTTTTAGGAGTTTTTAATTCAAAGAACAACAGAATAAAATTTACTTTAGAAAAAAAACAGATAATCAAATTTGTTTTTGTACATGCTGTTGATTCGTGAACCAAACGGCAAAATTTCCTGTGATTGGTACCACAAAAATACTTGGTCTGGCCGATATCTAAATTTTCACTCTCACGCTTCCCACATCTTACAAAATTAAAATTACATAAAAATTTTGAACCAAAAATTTCTAAAACTTTCCGATACTAAATTTCACAATAAAAATCTTAAAATTTTAAAATATACTCGTACATTATTTCACAATCAATATCCTGAAAAATTAATAAATGACATTTGGAAACAAAAATATTTTCACATAAATCCTGTTTGCCAGAAAATGAAACGACAATGAAATTTCTTCAATTATTTAAATATTGGCTCAATAAACATAAATATAATTATTTATTACGGTTGTTTATAGTTGCCGGAATATTACAAAAAATTGATACGATATTAAATCGAATATGGAGATTTCGAATTTGAAATAATACGTAAAAGGGGATATTGCGACTTAAGCCACTATGATTTGTGGCGGCAGAATTTATAATTTATAGTTCATTAAGGAGTACTTCATTAAGGAGTATCGAGAAATCTTAGTTTTTTAAGGTCGTCTACTTCGTCAATTAGTTCACGGAAAATGGCCTCTGGAATAAGGGTGATTTTCGCTTTTGTAATTCATTTTGGACTATGTTTTGCACAGTTCTCTCGGAGTGCTCCTTCTTTCTGACATATTTTGCTCCACACCTTCCGTTTAATCGTTGACCATTTATATTGTTTACTTTCATTTGTTTTTTTTTCACGGTAGTGAAAATTGTAAATTTTTCTTCAAAAATAAAAACTATTTAGCTTACATCCTTTGGAAATTTTTTTATACATAATTTGTTATCTGACGCGACAAAATCGGTTAAGGCTTATTTGTTATGGTATACGCACCACCGCACAAAGGATGCCAGTGACTAATGTATTTTTGCTATGTACCACTTGTTGAAATTCAACACTTGAATCTGATCTGTGAAGAATAATTATCAAATCTCTCCTGTGACACTATTTTGCAAATCAATCAGAAAATTTGGAATCGGGAATGGATTTATTGTGAATTTTTTTTTAATATTTCTCCCAGTGAACAATCGCGATGTGTATTTCTTCAAATTTAGGAAAAAAATTATTTTTAGCAACTTTGTTGTAACTTTTCCCTAAAAGTTTTGTTGGGTAAAAATATTTCCAAATCGAACTAAAAAAAAAATCACAACAAATAAATTCATAATCCAAAACTCTCCGGCAAAACCGGAAAGTTTGTGGTATCTAAAATATAAATGAGTCGATAAGTGGCGACCACAGATGCTTGAAAGTAGAACCAGCCATCAAATAATTTTGGTTTATGGAACGAAAGTAACCTGCCAGGAGGAATTCAGCACTAGGTAAACGGCTTTCTTTAAAATGCAATCTAGTGTATTTTAATAAATAGGCGTAACGTACAATAATGCGAACATTTGTTCTGCTTTGTTAACATATTTCAATAGTACAGTGCACCAAGGAATCCATGCCAAGAAAAAGATTGAATTAATTGGAGTGAAATACCTGATGCACCTTTTCATTGAAAGAACCGAAAGAGATATTTAGTGAGCAGTTGATCAATTCTATACAAATGCGTTTTCAGGGTTCCATTAACTTTACACAAATATTGTTTAAGACCTAAGGAATATCAATGTTAATATCTCACATCTCCACCTCGTTCTTCAGGGATAATAATCAGGTCCAAAGTTACTATTAAGCTGATTAAGCTGATTTTTGGATATTTAGTGGAAAATGGTGATATGGATGGTGACAATGATGGTAATGGTGACGGTGATGACAATGATGATGATGGTTATGGTGATAGTGATAATGATTGAGATTTGGTTCGAGCTAAGTTGAGTTGAAGTTGAATTAGGGTTTAGTTGCCTTGCGTTGGGGTTAAGTGAATGTTCCGGTTGGGCAATTATTTGTGGGGGTTGATTTCGGGTTAAGGTTTGAATTTAACACTAGATTTACGGCCAAAATTGCTTACCTATTTTTACTGAAACCCGTCATACTGACGGATACAATAAAATTCGCCTTTTTGATAAAAATTCAAAAAATATTTATTAGATCGTACTAATAATTATTTAATATAAAAAGGAGAGTTTTTTTGCAATATCCGATTTGGCAAGATTTGCGAATATTGGACTGATTTTCTATTGGTGCTAAGGATAACCTTATTAAACCAAATTTAGTTTTGTTTTGTATTAGTTAAAACGCAAGACTAAGATTTGTAAAGCAATGAGGATAACCGGTTCATTTAATCCTTCTTATTTTTTGCAGTTTTTGACAATTCCTTTTTGTTTGCCCACGTAGTTCCAACCAAAGTCGTTTATGAGATATTTGATTTTTACGTCCGAAGCTAACCGAAATTGTATGCCAAATTTATCTGGTGTGTTTTGCATGTATTGCGTAAAATGACATCTCGCCTCTGTTGGGAACAACTCCTCATCATTGGTATTATTTGCATTAGGCTTATAACAGGCCTGATAGTTTTCAATAAATATATTCTATGTTTGAGCAATTAAGGCAAACTTATCAGTTTTTAAACGTTGACTACATTCAGATATTTTATCAAACCTAACGAATCGAAGGATTTCCATAAATTTATCTCTGGACATTGTATTTGGGGAAAAACGGGTCTTAAACATGAAGCCATCAAAGATTTTGCTTCAAAAGCTCCTCGTGCATACAAAATAGATATAAAACCACGTAAAATTCAAGCCGCCTCCATTTCACTGCACATTTTTATATTCTCTAACAAACTTTAATCAATTATTAGCTCGAATGAGCTACTTACATTACCAAGCATAATATTTCTTATGCCATAGGCAGTTAGTCCTGGCACATATTTGAATATAGTGGAAACTGGCGGTCTACCACTTCTTTTAGCATCTTCCATACAGTTCCAACGAGAATACCTTCAATCTCTTGATTTTGGTTTTGGGATGTATCAGTTACTTCCATATCGCTTTCGTTTTCAGACTCCGAAAGAATATAATTCTAAGGAACATCCATTTCGATGCTTTGATAAGAATCCGGATAATCAACGTCACTCTTGCTATCAATTAGTTCAAAATCATTTACCTCAGAATAAGTGTCAGAAGAGCCTTCATTTATGTTAATTATTTTTTGCAGCAATTGAGCACTTTTACGTGATTTTTTCATAATAGCCCTATTCAATTTCAGCATATCGTCGACCTAACTGTGAATTAACGTATCTAACATTTTTTCGAAAGTTCTTTATTGGTATACCAAATGTTTCGTCATGAGAAACTCTGTCTGAATTTTTCCACCCGCGTTGGTTCACCGTTAGCAGGGCGACGTCGTCCTAACAGTCAACTAACGTGGGTGCAGGAATTCAGGTGCAGTTTCTCACGACAAACATTTTAGTATCAGAGACGAGTTTTCGAGAAAATGTCAGTTACGTTAATTCACTGTTAGGTCGACGATATATAAATGCTCCTAATAGTAAAAAAATATTATGAATATATTTTCAACTTACCTCGAAAATGCTTTTGTTCACAAAATAAACAAAATAACTTGTTCTATGCATTGTTCAACCTCATTTACGAAATACAACATACAAAATACAAGAATTACAAAAAAGAAGGGAGTTCGTCGCGTTTCATCTATTCGAATGAGTAAAAAACCGAAATTGTATGAGTTCAAGATCACGAGTAGATTCTCAAATTGGATAAATACACAAAGCTAATTGATGGTGCATTTGTATGTTACGAATACAATTTTTACTTCTATTTAGCAAGAAATTAGTTAACCCGTCAATTTGGCGGGTTTACGGAAAAATAGGTGTATCACATACCGATATTTGAACTTAGGAGATCTAAAGGAGTATGAATTAGAATTTATACTCACATCATTAAACCTATAAAAGTCAACAATTTAAAACAAAATTTGTTGGTAATTTTTTATTTTTAAACATTAAATTTGAAATTCGTCAAATTGACGGGTTCCGTAAATCTAGTCTTAAAGAGGATTAATTTGGTGACTGCGTTTAGGATTGCGTAACGATTGAGTCGTAGGTTGAGTTGTTAATTGAGTTGGAGGTTGAGCTAAAGATTGAATTAAGATGTTCAGTTAGGGATTGATTTGGAAGTTGAGTTAATTTTCAGGACTGAAATTCTAATCACCTAGTTAGGTTTCAGTCCCAGATTTTACATTTTGTGAATCAGGGCATATGTCAGCCTTTAGTGGCATAAAACTGGCCATTAAATCAATAGCTGCAGAAGACTAAAGTATTATCTAACAAAACTACGAACAACGTAAAAAAACATTCAATAGATTAGGATAAAAAAACAAGAAAGTTTACAAAACTAATAATAAATATAGAACAAAAACTATGTAAAACACACAAAACATAAACCGGCTCTAATACAGGAGTATATAAAATAAATTGTAACTATTGTACCCAATCCTATATAGGACAAACAGGCTTTCATTCGAAGAACACATTAGTGATATTACCATAAAAAAACAGAATCTAAATTCAATTAAGCACAGCATAAAATCAAAACCTAACCACAGCATAAAACCAATAAATATACCGGATAATCGGGTTTAATCTCGAACTCTATGTACCGTTAGGTAAAACCCCCAGTCTTTCCCAGTCATAAAATTGTTTACTATAAAAATTAAAATTTGCCAAAATAATCGGAATCGACCGTAAACATAATAATTTATGATTTGTATGTACATAAAAATTAGAATAAAAATTAATTCGCTGAAACATAATTTTCGTTCGCCTTGTTTATCATTATGGTATACTTAGCTTTCGATAAATATTTCCTTCCGTAAAATGAAAATTTCGTTCGCGTAATAAATCGGAAAGTAAAAGGAATCATCTTTAAAATGAAATACATAAATAAATTGTAAATCATTCAAAAGCACAAGTGCTTATGTAAAAAATGACTACAAATAAATTCAGTAAATTTTAATCTAACACATGAGGGTTCGAGCTAGAAACTACATAATAACTTCTCATAAAAATTCAAAAATGTGTATATATCCCAATTGGTATAAATCTGGTACAAATAAATCTCAACTTATTCCAAGGCAAGAATGATACTTAATAAGGAAAATTTTCACTTGAAACGAATTGTTGGAGGATTTTATACTCTCGTATGTATTAAAAAAAAACAAGTAAACAAATATTCCACTTTAATGGTATGTTTTCATTTTCAATTTTTTTAATGTTCCAACTTTTCATGTTCGTTTGGAAAATTTATTTTATTTGTATGTTGTCAAAATCATGAAAAAACTAAACGAAGAAAATGAAAATAAGCGTATAAAAATAACATATTAAAAGATGATATAAAAACAAAAAGATTATGTTGAGAGTATGTAGAGGTGTAAATAATAGAAATGCTTTAGTTTTTTCGTCATCTCGTTTTTTTTTACTAAGTATACAAGGCACGCAGAGAAGCATAGTTCAACTCCCGTCGATTCTCTGCTAGTACTTGAATATTGAAATGGAGGACTAATTTAATGTAATTTACGGTTTATATCTGCAAAAATGGTTTGTTAAATATTTGATTTTATAACGAATTTACTGTCCTAAAGGGATACAATTTATTTGAAATGCTTGGTGGAATATTCATGTATTTATTATATTACTCGTATATCCTCAACCCAATATCCGTATGTGCAAATACATATTTTCAACAATGAACAAGAAAATCTTCTGTTTATATTTAGTAGATTACACTTGAATAAGCCGAAATTATTATAAATCTTGTAATATAAGGGTTTTGATATATGTAATACTAAATTTAGGTCGTCTTTATTAAATATTAAGTAAATGCTTTTGGCAAGTGCTCAGTGATGGGCAAGTGCTTTTCTAAATTAACAAATTAATACAAGTGTGGCTTAGGATATTAGTACAATTTATAAACAAATATTTTGAGTAAACTTCCATTGGAATAAATAAATTTAAATTTTATTAAAAACTGATTATTGTAAAACTATACGAGAAGCTTTAAAAACTTTGTCTGAAACACTTCTATGAAAAGAAATAAACGTCCCGGTATAAAAGTTTCCCAGCCAAATGTGTATCTTCTTTAAATCACAACGCAAAATTCTTTCGTTAATGAAAATTTCCCAAATAGCAAAAAATTAACCAGCTTTAGAAGTTCACAATTTTGCATGTAGAAGAGTGCGAACATGGAAGATAGTAAGAAGTGTTTTCGGTCGATAATAGCCGTATTTCCTAATGCATAGTGATCCGTAACAGGTTCCGATCAAAGTTTACATTGAAAGCTACAAAATTTTGATCCGAGTAGCTCTTTTCTTGCTTTGTTGTTTCATGAAGAATGATTTGATCCGGATCAAATGTGATCTGAAGTATTTCAATCTGAAGTTACACACATGCCAAATATGGTAGCCTACATTCTGTACTGGTAATTTTGAGTTAAAAGACAAAGCGCGTTCTGATAGACAATTGGCTACTGGTGACATTTTAAAAGCAATGGTAAAGGAAATTCTACCATACAAATTAAGAAAAATAATTTGTTACACCGATAAGGGCCTTGTTCCTCATTACTAAATGGTCTTGAATATGATCCGTTTTTGTACAGAATTGTAAAGGGTGATGAAAAATAAAAAATTCCCCTAAAGGAGAGACGTCTTTAACTGTTGCTAAAGCTGATTTGCATGATGAACAATTTAAAACATTTGATGAACTTAAAACGTGTGTTAGTGACCATTTTATGCTAATCAGCTAAAAATATTTATCAGCTAAAAAAGCATCTAAAAACCCATTTTTATGTCAATTATGCTAAATGTGTTCTGACATCAATATTTCATTTAGATTACATAATAAATATTGTTAGTTTTTCTAAGAAAGTATAAGCCTACCTGAACCATTTTCGCAAAACAAACACAAAAGCATGTAATGAGTCTTACAGACGTTGTTGCTAGGCATTTTTTCATTCAAAAGGAAAGAGTTATTTCTTTGTTGATAAACAATGTTGATATAAAATCCAACTTCGCACATCACTTGACACATGAACAACATAGTTAGACAAGTTACAGTGACAACTTATTAATATTACACAAAATACAAAAAGGAGAAATGCTCAACCGGTTGTAAGAAATTGAAATTTATCAACATAGAAACAACACTTTCCTTTTGAATGAAAAAATGCCTCGCAATCTATGAAATGTATTTCAGTATAAATAGGATGAAAAAACGTAATTTAAATTAAAATATTTTAAAAAATTGACAAAGAGCAAGTTGCTCGAAACTAAGTAGTCTTATCAAATAAATCAAATTATTTATTTTCCGTGTCTTACTATAACGAATATACATATAGTGAAAATAAATCTCAGTGAAACTCATTTTTTCATCGTTCTGCGCAGCCAGCAGTGAATTAGTTAAAAAAAATCAAAAATTCAAAGAAGGGTCGGCGGAGTAATATTTTGAAAAACAAAAAAAATTATAAATAAATATATGTGAAATTTTATTCCATTACATAATGTAATTTATATTGGAAAATATTAAAAATTCTCATTATTTTATAGGTAAATTTTAAAATAACATGTGAAATTAAAAAATATAAAAAATACTAACAACACCACTGGATATGTAACGTTATACCAATTTTAAGATACGAACTAGGCATACTTAGAAATAAATGTCATTTTTCGAAACGAATAAAGCAAAATAAAAAAAAAAAACTCGATTTTAAATATAAATTTGTTCGAGGCAAACTAATGACAATTAAATTATCTTGAATATTATCAAAAGTGCTAGTGCTAGTGTGTTATCTAAATCATAATGGCGCAACATTGTCACCGTGTACTAAGGTAATGTTAATAATAATAACTTCCTTAACTCCATAAAATTTAATTCTTTCTTTTATATATAGATTACCACCTTACCATCCAGAGCTAAACCCTATTGAAAATATTTGGGGTATTGTTAAGAACCGCATTGCATTGGCGAACGTCGATTTTACATCTAAGGCATTACAAGAGCATATCAACAAAGAAATTGGAAGAATAACGTCAGATGATTGGAGAAACACTTGCCGCCACATTTGGGATCAGGAGAAGAAATATATTGATAATGAGCACATCATGGAAAATATAGTAGACGCGATGGTCATTAGAGTCAGCGCTAATGACACAACTAGTACCAGCAATACATCGGGTGATCTTTTAAATTAGCTCTTGTAATAACTTTATTGTTTAATTAGTATAAAATTTTATTGTTAAGTTCACATAATTTATTTATTTTTAAAAATGAAATTTATTTATTACTTTAATTTATTTTAAAATTTAATTTTAGTTTAAATAAATTATGCTTTCGGTATAATATAAGTTATGTATAAGATTTTATTAAATGTTAATTTTTGAATTTGAATTTATTAATGAAAATATAGAATAATATAAATGTGTTTACTAATAATCAAAATAAAGCTTTATCTGAGTTAAATTTAAAAAACTAAAAATTTTGAATTTTTATTTAAAGAAAATATTTGATATAATATTTTGTATACCATCGTCATCGCATATATAAACAACAACAACAAATGTAAACAAATTAGCCTAAATACATCCCTGTGTTTATGCCTTTTGTTTTTTTTTGTATAGATGCGCGAGATATGTCAAAATTTCGCTAAGATATTATTTTCACTATAGTTTGATAGAGAAAGGATTGAACACAGTGAAAAATTGTAATGTGATTAGAGAGGCAGTATTACCAAAGTCAAACTTCCACCGGGAAAAGATATTGATTCGACGCTCGACGCTTTTTGTCCTTTTATAACCGACCCAGTGATTCAAATAATAGTGGAAAGCCCAATTTATACGATTTTGAAAACCGGGGAGCCCGTTGAAAACCAATATATGCAATTGATATACGCTGTTTTATCGGTTTGTTGATTAATGCTGGTGTAAACAAGCAAAGACCTCCGAGGATTTTGGCATTCTTTGATAGGAAATATTTTTTTTAGAGTAAGTATTTCTTGCAACAGATTCATGCTTCTCTGCCAGTATATGAGATTTTATGAAAAATCAACAAGGTCAGTCGCAATAAATTGGCTCCTTTCCGCGAAATTTGGAATATTATAAAAACCAATTTATTAAAACATCGAATGGTTTAGATGAACTATAACAGTATATTATTCAACAAGCATATAATGATAGCTGTTATTCACGAAGATGAAGTTTACCGACACGAGTCGATAGGCGAGTGTCATAAATCATCTGAGTGAATAACAGCCATTATATGCGAGTAGAATACGATACTTTGTCCACGACCGATAAAAAATTGTATTTTATTTTCTTTTAAGGAACCTAAAATAATTTCCGTCGACATTTTGACGTCTCAGTTTAATAATAATGAAAATGGCAAGAGACTACTACATCAAATTTCAAAAATGAAATGTTTACTTGGTAGTAGTGAATAATGGAAGAAGGGACTACTAGATAAACTAGCAGTGAATAATGGATATCATTATGATTGAAGAAACAAACGCATAATGAGTATATTAAACGTTAGTCGTGGACAAAGTCCATTTTTCTACACCAAGAGAAATGTGACATTTGATTATTATTTTACAAGCTTCGAGTTGGCGCAAAGACTCTTACGCGTTGGATTGACAATGTTGGCATATGTAAAATTAAAACATGTATTCCTTTAATTTTTTTACCAAATCGTCAACGTTTAGTACAATCAAATATTTTCGGATGTCGAAAAAATTTGACAATAGTCAATTACGAGTATGTTCCTAGAAAAAATCAGGCTGTGATTTTACTGTCATCCATACACTATAATGACAAAATAGATGTAGAAAACCATAACAAATTGGATATTAATTTGTATTATAATTCAAGAAACAACAAGGGTATACTTTGGACCAGCTGTTTTACGCATAACAGACGTAACTGAAGTTACATCGGAAATAATATGGCTGCATATTTATCCAGACTGGAATTGTACCAGAAAAATACTCACCGTAAATTGTTTTTACAAAACCTCATTAAGGAATTGGTTGTGCCCGCAATATCCTAAGAAGTAGTACAACTAGTTTTCCTACCGTAATGAAGGTGTTAATGACACAACTTCTTCTATCTTGTACTTCAGAGCAGCAACAGGCTTAAGTTAAACTAACATCCACTAATTTATAAAAGCGTATAGGTGCTATATGTGTAATTCAACCTTTGGACGAATGAACCGCCAGCTATGTAATATCTGCCAAAAGAATCTGGGCTGCGTCAATAAATAATTAATTTCGTAGTAAGCCTTAGTTTTTTTTACTAAATATTAGTTTTGTTATTGAATTTTTTAAATAAATAAACGATTCACAGATTTCTTTCAGTTTTCCTTTAAAAATAGTTTCCGAGTCCGAGAGACTCATCGCATGCTTTTACGTAAGTAAAATGACCCATGCTGATTAGTAAATGGTTATTATATTGCAATATTATTGAATAAAAAAGCTTTTTTTTACAAATTATTTGATTTCTTTTTTGTGTTGAAAAATACACAAGCTTCACATAACTCAGAGGCCTAAACTTCAATATTAAAAGTTAAATTGCATGGTGGTCAACAAAAATAAAATATAACCAAGCTTCAAAAAGTCGGCGAAAATTTAAAAAAAATCTTTTTACATAGTTCAGTGGAGTTTTGTCATCAAGTGAATAAGAAGGTTGCAGTTTATAGTATTACCTATAAAATAAAATAAAAATCAGCTGCTCCAAAGTGCCCGTCCATTTTTTCACACGACTTTCTTTTACGAACAGAGAATTTTGAGAAATTTTATTTTTTTTTTTGAATTTTGAATTTTTTAGTTTTATTTGTTTTTAATTTTTGGAAACATTTTGCATTAAGTCGTTTTTTGTAAACCTTATACTTTTTAAGATATTTGCAAAATAAATTTTGTGGACCAAGGGAGTGGCCACTTCCGGTTAACCGATTTGGAGTAAAATTCACTGGTACCTCCCAATTTATCAAAAAAGCTTAAATCTGAAGTTTCAGTGCGATTGGTTAAACCATCTGGGCTGTAGAGAGGACACAGACTGGACAGACTGACAGACAAACACCATTTCAAAATCCACTTTTTCGGACTCAGGGGACCTCAAAACAGATAAATCTCTAAAAATCTCAAGTTCCAAAATTTTCATGATTACTATACTTTATTTTACTAGAGTAAAACAAAGTAAAAATTGTTGGGCTTACTGAAAACAAAATGCGACAGAAATCAAAATTTCTACAAAAATTTGGTTATCTGACGAATAAACGTTGTTAATAAGGAATAAAGAGGGTGAAATTTTGTAAATGTGACTAGACATTCATAATCGGTGACCCAAAAACCATGAAAATGACATGCATCTTAATTTTAATACGATATATACGGCGTTTTACGCATTGGGTTGTCAATAAGGGATAAAAGGGGTGAAGTTTTGTAAGTATGACTAGGGATTCGTGATCAGTGATCCTAAAAACCGCCCGAGTAGAGAATTTTAGAATATTGGCCAGCTTTTCGGCAAACGGCCCCACTGTGCGAGATCGTAGAATCAAGTCATGTGCACAGTTTTTTTTTCCAACAGTTTCAACTAAAAAAATATATTACCTATGTATACTAAACTACGTTATTTATAATAAATTTACTTCAATTATTGAGTAAATAAATATTATATTTAGCCAATAAAACCGATTCGCATAAAACGCCCGAGATAGTAAGGGACTTTGTAAGGGTGTAGCAAAATTTATTTATTATCATCCGAAATTAAAGTGTGTGGTATAGTGATTATTCGCATTATTTGATCCATTATACCATAGTTGTCTCTCGTCCGGTTTTTCAAAAAATTTAATTGACGTGCAAAATTTAAAATAAAAAATTCATTAAATTTTCGTCAAAATAAATTTTATAGACAGTCTATCTCTATACACTACGTTGTCTTACACACTTTAAATATCAGGCATCAAAATACATAATTCATTATCATTCAAAATAAAATTTCCCTATTCTATAAATTTATCACAATAAATTGTCACGATAGTTCATTTAATCATTTCTAAATTAATAATTTATCTCATACTTCCAAAAGATACATATTTAGAAATTTAACGTACTCATGTTCACGTACTATATTTATAAATATTTATTATGTTTCGCGAATTATCTTCTGAATGGATCCGCTTTGTAATAAAATATAAAACAAAAGTAATATTTATTAACAAAAGCGGAAAAAATATATTAATAATTAATTTTATTTTTAATTCTTATTTAATTTCTTAAGAATTTAATTTTTAAGTAATAAATTTGTTGTTTCTATTTTTTTTTTTTTTTTATATTTAAAAGAATATTTTAATACTTTTAGAATTTCGCATTATTTATTTTACATTTCTGTGTTCTCTTCTTATTTTTCAATTAATTTAATTAGATTTTTCCACCAAAATTGTTATCTTACTTACTTTCTTCTTTGTCATATTCTAAGAAAATTTATCCTAATGTTGATTTTATTTAATACAACATCGAAAAAAATCAAAAAGAAAAATCTGCTTTATATCTTAATTAATTTAGTTATTAGAAAAAGATTTATGACAAACAGAAATGATTTAACAACAATAAAAAAATTATTTTGTGTGTAATTTTTAACGTGTACACGTCAAACACTAAATAATAATTTTGGATGAAGCACAGAGAAAGGGGATTTGTTTTGTTTTCTTCTCTTTTTCTATTGTTATTTTATGGGTGGGCGGCTTATTGATTAATAGAAAATGTGTGTATATATTACACTATTTAATTCTAATTGATTGGTGTCATTCAACCGAACTCAAATGATCCACAGAAAGATAAATCGATTTCGGTATTGAATTGGAAAATTGTGATTTTATTTTTTGAATTAGTACATTGTTACGTAAATTTTGTTGGAAAATTTATTGTAGTTATAAAATCGGTTGGTATTTAAAATACTTAAATCATAACCCATCAAAAATGTATATTTATATATAAAGTTTTACATTTTTACCCAATTTATAAAAACACAATTAATCTAATTAAATTGCTATTGTAAAAATGATTCAAATCCAAATCTTTATTAATGATATGACCGCAAATCTTTTTTTATTTTATTTTGGCTGCTAGAAAAGAAACAAACGATGAAATATTTCCATAAAAATAAAATTATATTTTATTCTTAGAAATTTATCTTTCAATATATTTCTTAAATTAATGGGTAAATTTATAGCTCAAGCTTAGCAATTAAAATTTATTTTTTATAGACCTTTCGAATTTAGCTTGATTATATCTTTTCTAAATAAAATAAATTTATTGAAATACATAATCTACAGAGATGATATAATTAGTTCGGTATTTATTGCTAGCAGGCAGCACAGTAAAATAAAACATTTTACTGTGCTGCCTGAATTGATGAAATTAAGGAATTATTATTCATAAATAAAAACAAAAATAACGGAAATTATTTTCTTTTTAGATGGACTAGCCATGAATACCGCATTATCTAAAATTTATGACGGTTAATAATCGGTGAAAATTGGGAGTGGCCTGGAATTCGTAAAGACATTTTTTTAAATAAAATTGATTGTTTTTGGGGTATCGATCGCCTCCCGGTTAGCCAATTATTAGTCAATCGTTAATCAATAATTGTTAAGGAACTAACAACAAAAATACTTATATTTGGTAGATCTCATAACAATAATGAGCGTCACCGATTTTGAACATTAGCGTTGTATCTATTAATGAATTGTGGACGTAGGGTAAATTTGTGATTAAGTCTAATTGTTTGAAAATACAGTAAATGTAACCCTTTGCATTATAAGCAGTATGTACGTATGTGGCTTCAATTTATATATGAAAAAATAGAAATCTCCCTTTTGCAGAACATTTTAAATTTACGTTGCATGCGTCAGGTTAATTTTTTTGACTAAATTTTCGACTTTTCTAAACAGTTGGTTAGTTCATACCAGCCAGTGCCTGACTTTTCAATTTGTCTAAATTGTGACTTTTCGAACGTCCACCGAATGTCACCGAATAATATTGCTATTTGAACAAAATAACCAGGCAATGTGCCTGAAATTTCGCTTATGTGTTTTTTTTTGTATTGCGACTTTGCTCCTACAGTCCAAATAGTACAGTGTTTAAATTTATTGTGTTTGAATCTGAAGATAACGGATTCGAATCTCGATAGAATGGGATGCAAAAGGAGTTTTTTGATCTTCGTCGTTCACAAAGTGTTGGTAATTTGCATAAACTCAACCGCTGTTGGGAACCAAGATAGAAATATCGACCCTTATGTAGCCCTATTATAAGTGAAAAAATTTATTTTTCAGTACGACACTCTAAACAATTTCCCTTCTACGATGTTTAGATTGTTGTGAATATGTTGAGTTTCTCTTATAGCTTATTACCAAAATCGGCGGAACTGCCTTAGAAAATAGAAAATTCTTTACCAAAATATTGTTTAACTTCGTTTTTTAATATAACAGCCTCACTTGTGATAATTTTAATAGGGTTGGTCTATATTTAGTTTGTGATTTTAAAGACGAAATGATGAAACGAACTTAAGCAGTTGTAAACAGACATGGGGGGAAACAATATCAACATCGACTTTTCGAATCGCTTCAGATCGCAAGATCGATTCACCAAATAAATGGATAAAATGAATCTATCTTCCCGAAATCGATTTAAAAGAATAAGAACAATTTATAATTATGAAGCTATATTTTGAAAATTACCAAAAGGATCATAAGAAACATTTGTAAAGACTCTATGCCATTATACGATATGACAGGGGCCCTTTGATATCAATTGTAGATTCAGAAAAACAATTCACAGAAAAATAAATTTAAAAATTTACATTACATTTTATTTAAAAGGGCATCTGAAAGAATAACGAAAATAGGAAGTGACCTGGCGTTATAACATTAAACTTATTCAGGTAATCAGCAACTAGAGAGGATGGATGGGAATTAGTACCACCGACTATTTTAGCCAACACCTTTTGAAATTCTTCCAAATTATGCTTTAATCTTAAAATTATCGGTATTCTGATTATCTAAATTTTATTTCGTTTTGCAATGAAAGCCAAAACAACATTTTGCAGCTACTTAAAATCGACCAATTTAAAATAATTAAACAACTAAATAAATAGAACTAACATTAACATTGTTAAATTTCATAATTTATATATATTATTTACGTTTACGATATTTTGTAATTTTTTTCCACATGTCGACATCTGTCAAAATTCATAGAAACGTTCAGAAATTTAAATTCCTGTATTCTTGAATTCGCTATGGAATCTTTTCGATACTAAGGGAATATTTCCGAATGGGTATAAGCAGGTGAAAAAAATTCCCCATACACGAAAACGTCAATAATTACATAGATTTTGACAGATATCCACATGTAGAAAATGGTTGTGGAATTCGAGAATAAGGCCCCATGTGAGTATATATGAAACCGGAATTTACCAGTAAATGGCGCCACCTGTCAATGTACCTTTTGACAAACCTCGTCATCGGCGCGATATTTTTTGTTATCATTTGAAGAAAACACATCGAATGCTTGTCGAAGCTTACGGTGATCATGCTCTTGGAAAATCACAATGCTATGAGTGGTTTAATAAATTCAAAAGTGGTGATTTTCACGTGAGAAACGAAGAACGTGGAAGACCACCAAAAATGTTTGAAGACAGTGAATAATTGCAAGCATTGTTGGATGACGATGACGCTTAAACGCAAAAACAACGCGCGGATTAATTGAATGTGTTACGAGAAACCGTCTCAAAAAACCACTTGCGAAATATTGCTCGCCAAATAAAAAAGAAAGTCATTTCTCCATCGAATTGTGACTGGCGATGAAAAATGGATCTATTTTGAGAATCCAAAGCGCAAAAAGTCTTGGGTTGATCCAGGACAATAATCGACATCGACTACAAGACCAAATCAGTTCGGACGGAGGAAAATGCTCTTTATTGGTGGGATCAGAAGAGTGTGATTTATTTTCAGCTACTAAAACCTGATGAAACCATAAATACTAAACGCTACCAACAACAAATGAACAGTGTGAATCGAACTTTGCGTGAAAACGACCAGAATATAATAAAAGGCAACACAAAGTGATTTTGCTTCAAGATAATGCACCATCACACAAAGCAACACCGGTCAAGGAAACGTTGGAAGCACTTAATTGGGAAATACTTTCAGATGCGGCTTACTCGCCAGACTTGGCTCATGGGGAATACTTTGAATAAAATACTCTTAACCATGAACGTGTACTTTTTACTAAAAAATTCCGGTTTCATATTTGCACACCTGGTAAGTTAAACATAATTTTATGCACCTTGTTTCTGATATTATCCATCCAGTATAAATTCATTGCGACTGTGCAGAAAAAAAGGTTACACCTATCGAAATACAAAAGGCAACAAGGTAATCACTAAAAATAAGGTTCTTGAACCTGTTGAAATTATTGAAATTCTTAATTTTTAAAATTTTTTGATATTATTAATTCCTTAATTTTTTTGAATTAGATAAATTCTTGAACTATTTAGTTTCGTAACGCAACTAAAAATTTGGAAATTTTTATCACACAACTTCAAAATTTCTTTTAATTTTAATTTATTTATTTTTTTCTTTTATTTAATGAATGCGGCCTACTCGCCAGACTTGGCTCATGGGGAATACTTTGAATAAAATACTCTTAACCATTATCATATGATGAACGTGTACTTTTTACTAAAAAATTCCGGTTTCATATTTGCACACCTGGTAAGTTAAACATAATTTTGTGCACCTTGTTTCTGATATTATCCATCCAGTATAAATTCATTGCGACTGTGCAGAAAAAAAGGTTACACCTATCGAAATACAAAAGGCAACAAGGTAATCACTAAAAATAAGGTTCTTGAACCTGTTGAAATTATTGAAATTCTTAATTTTTAAAATTTTTTGATATTATTAATTCCTTAATTTTTTTGAATTAGATAAATTCTTGAACTATTTAGTTTCGTAACGCAACTAAAAATTTGGAAATTTTTATCACACAACTTCAAAATTTCTTTTAATTTTAATTTATTTATTTTTTTCTTTTATTTAATGAAAATTCTAAATAATTTCCAAGTATTAAAATCTTAACTTTTGAAATTAATTAATGAATTATTAAATTCTTAAATTTCTGAAAATTCTTATTTTTTTTTAAATTTCTTATTATATATCTGATTATCTAGGATTTAAATTTTTTTAAATTCAAGAGTTTGTTGAAGTATTTAAAGGGTTTTCAAAATTTTTTTAATTTGGTAATTTTCTAAATTGTTTGATATTATTCAACTGTTTAGAGGGGTTTGAACGTTTTGAAATTAACAAAATTTAAAATCATATTCTTATATTATCGATATTTTACTTATCCATAGGATTTACATGTTTTGAAAATTTAAAAATTTACTAAAGTTTTTAAAATTTGTTGTTCCTTAATTTTCGAAATTATTCAACTGTTTAAAGAACTAAAGTATTTAGTTTCGTGACGCTCCTAAAAATTGTGAAATTCTTAAAACTAATTCAATTTTTATAAATTTAATGAAATTCTATATATTTTCCAGTTGTATACAATATTTTCCAAACTCTTCAACTTCCGAAAATTTTAATTTTTTTTTTTTTAAATTCCTAACTAATCAACATTCTGGTTGGGGTAGGTTTCTAGATCTTTAAATATTTAAAATTCAAGCAATTATTGAAATGTTTAAAATTTTGTAAGCAAATTTAAATATTAAATTTTTTTTTTATATCAACTGTTTAAAAAATTTTAACAATAATTTAATTCTTGAATTTTGGGAAATTATTTTTTTTTTTTTGATTTTCTTATATTATAGATATTGAGATTATCTAAGATTGAATTTTTTAAAAAATCAAGCTTTTATTGAAATTTTTAAGTTTTGTCAAAATTCTTTAAATTAGTTCATTTTCAAATCCTGTTATTATAAATCTCTTAAGTTTCTTGAATTTAATCAACTCATTAAATATTAATTATCGTGACACTCTTAAAATTTTGAAATTCTTAAAACAAATTCAAAATTTATAAAATTAATGAAATTCTAAATATTTTCCAATTCATAGAATTATACATAAAATAATCATAATCAACGTCTTGAAACTACTTAAATTTTCAAATTTCTGAAAAATCTTAATTTTTTTGAAATTCTCAAATTATAAATATTCTAATTATTTACATTTTAGAAAAATTAGGCGTATATTGAAATTTTTAAAATTTTTAAAAAAATTTTAAATTAAAAGGTTTGAATTATTCATCTGTCACGTTCTTAAAACTTTTGAATTAATTAATTAATTCTTATCATATTCTGGTATTATTGATATTCAGATTAAAGGCATTGCCACATAGAGACACGAAAAACTCGCAACATGAACAAAAGAGAAACGAACGGTAATTGCATCATACAAAACAATGAAAATTGGTTATCATCCCTAGCTGCATCCCTATTGGTCATTATTCCTAACGAAATAAACACTCGTGGTGCTAATTTTAATTTTACATATTAACGCACAATTCAATAACCTCGCAAGGAAAGTTTTCGTTGACTTTTAACTGAACATTGACATTATCCCTATTTTTTTCTGAGCAGTAAATCCCTTTATAACAAACATGGGGCCTTTGTTAAGGTGTCAGACATCTTCACTTGTGCAAAAGTCAGTCGTTGACAAATGTGAGATTAACCAACATTTCGGATGCTTATTTTTCTCCAGTCTTTCGATACAATTCATACTTAATAATTGCCTAAAATGTTTGGGTCTTACTTAATTTTTGTATTTTGGGCGATTTGTTTTTGGGCGATTATTCGCCGATTGTATTTGTATTAGTAAAAATTGCCGGCAAAAGTCGAAAAATGAAATTAAATGAAAAAGAGCGCGAGTACCATTTGAAAAAATCAATATTTTTTTGAAATTCTGATGAAATTGTTTTAATAATTTTCAGAAAAATCTATTTCTTTCTTTACCGCCGAAACGGTTTGATTTTTTCTCTAATTTAGATAATTGATATTTTTTGAAAAAAAAAAAAAATCGCCTCGAAATATTGAACTTGTCTGAAAAAATTCAAACTTAAACAATTTCAGAATAATTTCATTATTGGAATTAGAAACTTGTGTTTTTTTTGCCTTATAAGATATAAATTTACTTGTACCTTATCAATTTAAATCTCTGAATTGTAAAAGATGAAAACGTATTAGGAATATTTAATGGAGTCATTGAACAAGTTTATCTGCTTACCAGTAAATAAGGTTACTCTATAATTTTTAATGACATTTTACAATATCTAATCCAACTCGGATTAATATATTAATTATTTTGCTCAATTTACTAAAATCACCACACATGTATGTACATATGTAGAAGTATTTTTACAAAGCAGTAACAAATAAAATAAAATAAATCCATAATTAAAAATTCAAATTTTTTACTATTGAACAAACCTTCCTTGTAGTGTATTCTTCAAAATCTCCAAGTAATTGAATTCTATCACAATCAATTAATTTTAATTATTTCATTTAATAAATAAAATAAAATAATTGCCTGCATGATGCGGCAATGTTTGCGTGATATAGGTTTACAGCATACAGTGGTGGTGTGTGCTTCCTCCTTTATTTATAAACACAATATAAAATTAAGATTATGGAGAAGAAGCCAAAAACAGAATAAACAGAAGAAATTAAAATCCCGAAATCCGTCTCTTGTCTTACGACAATTACATTATTTTGTTTTTTTAATTTCTTACGATTTTTTATTTTTTTGCTTTATGTACTTATTACCATTTCTGCTATTATCATTTTTCTTTAATTCTCTCATACAGTATACTGTATGTTTTTTTTACCAGTTTTTCCTCAGTTTTTTCCTTTTTCTCAACAACAGTTTTTTTTTTTAGGTTAAGCGCTTAAAATATGAATGCTATAATTTTATTTTGCTTGTTTGTGATAATAATAATGATATGTTTACTTTAAATTAGCATAGACGTTTTCATTCTGTTTTTCACGTTTTGTTTTATTGTTTCTGTTTTTGTTCGCAAGTCGTGTTATTTTCAGTATTTTGTCTTGTACAGGATTCCCATTTTTGTTTATTTGTTGTTCGTACAATGCTGTTTATTCGACATTGACGTTGGAAAGTAAAAACAGGTCGTGCGGGACACGATGA